>JAKTXC010000014.1:0-358940 GCA_030561445.1 Zygoascus meyerae
GGGGGGGGGGGGGGGGGGGGGGGGGGGGGCGAGGGATCATTGCATGAAGAAAGATGGGGAGAATGAATAAGATGGGTGGATGGATAAGACCGTCGGATAGACGGAGTAAAAAATTGGTTACATGAATCATAGAAATAGATCTGAAAAGAGAAGGTTTTTGAGAAGGGCATTGGAAGTAAATCAATATTATTACATGGCTGAGCCGACAAACGGCTCCGGGCATCTTCACTAACTAACATTATTTACCAATGTCTTCGTTCCAATCTTCAGGCCGCTCACGAATGAATTTTTGCATGAGATCATAGCATTCGGAATCGTCCAAATTAATCAATTCAACGTTTTTACTTTTCAGATATGCCTCCCCACCTACAAACGTCTTGTTCTCTCCCATGACTACTCGGGAAACTCCATACATTAGACATGCCCCGGTACACATATCACATGGTGATAAAGTAGTGTACATGGTTGACCCTTTGTAAGCGGATCCAGGAAGCCGTCCAGCAGTTTCCAGGGCATCCATCTCTCCATGAAGGATAGCACTACTCTTCTGGATTCGTTTATTGTGCCCACTTCCCAGAATCTTGCCATCTTTCGAAACGAGAACTGCTCCAATGGGTATTCCTCCCTCGCTATAGCCTATAAGTTAGCGAACTAAAGCCCATGAGACACCGATAAGCCAACTGAAAAAACCCTGAATGGCTCTCACTGCTTACCCTAGTTTCTGTCACATACTTTTCTTCGCCTGCTCCAATGCAAGCTTCAAATACTTTTTGTCCACATCTATCTGGCCCATGCTACCGTTATGCATTAGGTTTTCTAACGAGTTCAAACTTTCACTTCCGTGAGGCGCTGTTTGTCAATGTATGCCACGGCTGTGCAGACATCCTCCCATCTATTCATACACCCCCAGGCTAACGCTTACTGTTAGCTTGGTTTCTGGCCAACTACTGACGGAAACATACCGCACAGCAACCTAGTGAAGGCGCCAGACGGCAACTGTTAAAGGTTAAGCTCTAAGATCCAAGATCCAAGATTCAAGCTCCACGTTTGAAGCGCCATTTTAAAAGCATTTAAGAATCTGTCGACTTGCTAGGAATCATGGGATTTCCTGGTTTGGATAGATTCGTTGAGACCCAGGCGAATGGTCTGGGCTTACCCCCAGACCTTATTAGAATGGCCATCTGCTTAGGCTCGTCGTATCCTTTGAGCGGTATCATGAAACGATTGCCGGACTCACGCCCACAATTGAGGCAGATTTATGTCATTGGGTGAGTTAAATTAGAAGGAGATATTGCTAGGTTGTGCTTGGATGGTGAGATTTGACTTGGAGACCACAGTGTTTGGTCGAGACCTCAGGACTGCGGGTAGCTAGCAGAATCTGAATTGAGAGTCAAGCTAACTTAAATCAATTCCAGTGTTTCTTTACTCTATTTGGTCGGCGTGTTTTCATTGTGGAAGGGCTTGGTTGTTCTGGTAGCCAATTCTCTGTTCACTTATGCCTTTACACTGAACCAAAGAAAAAGCCCTTTCATGCCATGGATCAATTTCTTTGTTTTAATGTCTTGGATGCTTCTCAACCACATGAAAGCTCAGCTCAAGTCTGATTTCAATGTCAATGTCATAGATATCACTGGATCACAAATGGTGCTTGTCATGAAGCTCTCGGCATTCGGCTGGAATATCCATGACGGAGCCCAACCGGAAAGTCAGTTGAGCGAGTTTCAGAAAAAACGCAGAATAACAGGTACTCCGAGCTTGTTGAGTTTCATGAGCTACGCCCTTTTTTTCCCTTGCATTTTGACGGGGCCTTCGTGTGACTATGCGGAGTTTGCTACCTGGGTTGATTTATCCATGTTTAAGGAGTATACTGATCCTAAAAAGCGATCAATTCCATCATCGATCAAGCCCGCTGCGAAAAAACTCATGGAAGGAATCTTGTGGATTATACTATGGGTCTACATTGTGAAATATATTAATTTGGATTTCGCAGAGTCAAAGGCTTTTGTCACGAACTTGAACTTCCCCAAACGTGCAATATACCTGTATCTTTTAGGATTCACATTCCGATTGAAATATTATGGTGCTTGGTGTATTGCCGAAGGTGCTTGTATATTAGCAGGTCTTGGCTTTCACGGCAAGGATCCAAAGACTGGCAAGTACCGATGGGACCGAGTACGAAACATTGATCCTTGGGCTGTCGAGACGGCTCAGAATGCATTTGTTTATATTGGAAATTGGAACATGAATACCAACAAGTGGCTGAAAAATTATATTTATTTACGGGTGACACCGCGAGGCAAGAAGCCAGGACTTATGGCCACTTTGGCGACTTTTCTCACCTCTGCCGTTTGGCATGGAACTCGTCCTGGATATTACCTAACCTTTGTAACGGGTGCTTTCCTGCAGAATCTTGGTAAGGCTCTTCGACGATACGTCCGCCCAATCTTTATGAATGCAGATGGTTTGACAGGTGGACCTCACAAAATGGCCTATGATATTGTTTCCTGGGTCACTGTGCAACTTATCTATGGCTACACCGTACAGCCTTTTATATTGCTTGACGTGAAACCGTCATTGTATATCTGGTCGACCGTATATTTCTATGGCCATTGGATTATTTTTGTGATGACCGTGCTATTCTACGGCCCTCCTAGAAAATTGGTGCTCTCCACTTTGAAGAAGTATTATCCAAAACGAGAGAAGCCACTAAGTTCTAAAGAGGCTCTTTCACGAGAGGCTGAAAAGTTGAGACGGATCAACAGCGAGCTTGATGACATTGTCACTTTAGGAGTTCCATTACCAGACATTGACCACATGGATGAGGAGGTGGCAGAAGCACTCAAGGAAATCGATGCTTTGAAGCAGGAACTGTCGGCAAAATTGTCACAGAAGAGTGAAGAGAAAACCAAATAGACATGGGAAAGTAGAAGAACAATGACGACTAGAAACCACAATGGCCCATCCACAGTAACGGAGATGAAAATATCCTTTAAGTTGAACAGCCTCGTGATCTAAAGTCTAAGCAGTCCCTGATCCAAATTTCAAATACCCCTGTAATTCTTTAATTTGAACAGCCCCGTAAACCGAATTCTAAGTACACCCCTGACCCCTCGAATTAGAGTTTGCAAATTCATGGCTGCCTAGCCCACCATCTAGCAGCATGTCCTATGACCACCCAGCTAACAGCCATCTCCAACTTGACCCACCAACTCACTCACCACAGCAAAGCACAGCACGAAAGACGGTTGAGCGTGGTATTGAGAAGTGTAGATTACTGGAGAGGAAAAAAATGCCGAATTTAGAGAAAACAATTGAGCGTACAAAGGAAAAGATTGCGGCAGGGCAATTCTACGAGGCGCATCAGGCCGTCAGGACCATCGCAACTAGGTACATTCGGGCCAAAGACTATGCATCGGCAATTGATCTTTTATATGCCACGATAAATCAATTGCTCGATGAAAAGCAAACCGGCTCGGCGAGTGATTTGTTTACTTATTATATTAGTGTACTTGAAATGGCTCAGATCACTGTCGATAGCATAAGGCCTAAGATCATTGGAATACTAGCGAAATTTGATCCATGTGAACCATCACTCAAGGCTCTCGCGGCTGAAATTATAGGCTGGACCATGAAGTTTGGAAATGTGCCATATGGAGATCCAGAGCTTCATCATGTTCTTGGTACTGTGTTTGCTAAAGCCGATGATGCATATGCTGCTGAGAGGCATTTGATCCTCGGCACTTCTCAGTCGCCTCCTGTGCTGGCAAATCTACTTTACGAATGGTATACTGAAGACAAAGATCCCAATTCTGTCGGATTGTATGCTTGCAGAGGTGTGTTCGGCTATTTAGAAGTGCAAAATATTGACAATTGCTCCAAGCTGCTCAAACACTATCTTGAAAAGTTCAATGAATCACCTGCTGTGGGCCCAACCCACCTTGTCGATGAAGATGATGTCAAAGTATTAGTTTATGATGACCATGAGCTTCTCAACTTTTTGCAATTGCTGATTCCTTGTTGTCGGTATAAAAATAAGGACATGTTTGGCCGTCTCAAAAACCGATATTCTGCTCTTCTTTCCAGTATTCCTCCATTGGAGTCACCATTGAGCAAAGTAGGAGCGATTTATTTCGGAATCCAGCAACAACGACAAGGCAATGTTCTACAGGATTTGATGGGATCTCTTTTTGCACCTCCATCACGATGATGATATATCAGTAGGTACATCTGAAGAAAATTGTTGCGTTTCTATGTAGAGATCCAGGCTTCTGCATTGATCTGCCACCGAAATATATGTACGTAACAGGCACAGGCTTCTGTTAAAAAGAGATTTATCACGATTTTCACCACTTTGCTGTTCACCTATCTGTTTTGTGTAGGCATACTGGCTTACTACTGTTTCGTGAACAAATGCTGGCTCACCGCTCGTCTATGTAGCAAAGTTGCTTCTTTTCAATTTGCAGTCGGGAATATCTCCATTTGGGGCAAAACGATACCTAAACATGAGTTACTTACAGATATACTATTTATCAATGTTTTCAGCCCATAAAATCCCAAGTGATGAAAGTAAGCGGTTCAAATCACTGTTGAGCTTCACCACACGACGAAGACGAATGTTCGGGTCTTTTTATACTGCTCCTCAAAAGTGCTTCGATAAGCTCATATCTTTTGAGGATATGAAGATTTTCAAGCGCTTCTTCGAAGCTCGCCCATTTGCGTTTTCGGATGTCGCTCTCTGGCCAGGGATCTTCTAGAGTCACATCTTGCATTTCGTAGAAGTGAAACTCGCTTTTGATAGGATACCGGTTTCTCTTATCATGCGGTATTTTTCCAAGATATTTGACAATGCGTCCTTTCGCTCCACCTTCCTCCCATGTCTCTCGCCTTGCCGCTAGTGATAGGTCGCCTTGCTCATCCAATTCCGCACCACCCTTAGGTAATATCCATTTTTCACTATTATTAGCTCCGACCATCAGAACCTGAGTCAAATCTTCATTGAGAACGACACATCCTGCTACTATACGAGCTCCAGTTTCCTTGCTATATACTTGTCGACAATTAGTAACGCTGCTCTAACAACACATAGAGACTATTTACATCAGATCAAGCTTACACTGCTGTTCTCTACCCTTTCTGGCTGTAGCTGCATACATTTTGGAAATTTGTTGCTTAATAACCGTTGATCTGACAAAGAAGGTAGAGTCGATCCAAGGCTATTGGCAACGATGTAAGTTTTAAGCAGGGTCAAGAGGGGAATGGTTAGTGGGGTCCAAATATGGGGAAAAGTATACCATTATTGTGCCAATAGAACATAGTACAACAACTAGTCAAACCTTCTCGTTCCCAGCATAAATTTCAAAAATAAATCATATTAGATCAGAGCAGGCTAGATTAATTAGCCGTGTAGATAGGCAATACTTACATTTGCTGAACTGGTCACTTCGGATGAGGCAATTACATAATCGACCGAATCAAGGCGAAATTGATTCTACAGCTAACTTGATGACGGACACTTTTCATTTATTGAAGATCGCGAATCGAGATTAACTATATAGATATAGTGCCCATGGCCCATATTCAATGGAAGATCACTTAACGCGATCTAATTTCATATTCTTTGGTAAGTAGTTCAGTGTCTTTGAGCATAAACCTGCTGTTATCTACATATAGCTTGCTGACTAAGCATATCTTAAATAGGCCTCTTTCAACATCTGGCATTTCCACGTGATTAACTTCCTATCCTGCATCTTACTGACTTTTCTTCAGAATTGTATTTCTAGTTGTGAAACTGTTCATTAGCTCTATTTTCGCAAGACTGGTCTTACAATTTTATCAGTAAGAATTTCATATTGGTGCCGGATTACGAGATTGCTTATTGCTGAATTGATCTGAATCAACATACTTTAGCATCATCGCTTTACAAAATGGATATCAGTGAAGACTCTTATTTAGGGAAATTACCAACGGCGTTTGGAAAAGCCGAGTCCAAAAATAATGAAGTGAATTTAGCTCAAGTTTATAAGAGGTATCAGAGACCATCTGCCGACCAATCAGAATCATCTTCCGACGACGACGACGATGATGAAGACGAACTTCCAATTTCGCACGAGGTTTCGTTTTCTGGACATGAGAAACTCGTATCGGGTATAAGCTGTGAGGCCTCGGGGGCACGCTTCGTCACATCTTCTTATGATGAGTCTATCAAGTTATGGGATTTTGGTGGGATGGATCGTTTGAATCGGAATTGTTTCCGAACTATAGAGCCTTTGGAGTCGCATCAAATCCGCCAGGCAGTATTCTCTTCCCAGATGGCTGGAAACTCCATACTGGTTATTCCTGAAGGACCGCGAGCCAAGCTTTACAACAGGGACGGCGACGAGCTTGGACAGTTTGCTGGTGGAGATATGTACTTGGTCGACATGAAAAACACCAAAGGCCATGTCGGTGAGATATTCCAGGGCCAATGGGCGCCTCAAGAAGCAATTTTTGCTACTGCAGGATCAGACTCTACAGTGCGGGTATGGGATGCTAACAAGTTTTCTAGCCAAAAATCAGTCATTGTACTCAGAAATGCATCAAAAGGAAGCGGCCAGAAGACAGCAGCAACTGCTCTGAACTGGATGAGTAAAAATTCACTTCTAAGTGCATCATCAGATGGTGCATTACGCCTATGGGATACGCGTGGTCCGCTAATACGGCCTAGTAAAGAGGTCTTGGGCGCTCATAAGGTCAAAACCCATATTTCTAGCATAGCAGTTTCTTCTGATACGACATTCTTCTCAAGAGGTGGGGCTGGAGATGATACTCTCAAACTTTGGGATATGCGTCAGTTGAAAAGTCCAGTTATAACTCGAGAAGGTCTTGTCACTACAAGCGAAGCAGCCTCCATTTCGTTATCGCAGACCGACACTCCTGATAAGTATATTATCAGCAATAATGGAAAAAACCTAGAAATTATGGATCAATCTGATTTGATTACTGTTAAATCGGTACATTATGAATATGACGTAACTCAAACTTTATGGAATTGGAAGCTAAACCAGCTGTTCGTTGGTCTTAGCAATGGTGAAGTGTGCGTTTTATTTTCACCACAGTTA
The DNA here is from genome assembly GCA_030561445.1 of Zygoascus meyerae. Lineage (NCBI taxonomy): Eukaryota > Fungi > Ascomycota > Dipodascomycetes > Dipodascales > Trichomonascaceae > Zygoascus > Zygoascus meyerae. The sequence goes on from JAKTXC010000014.1 coordinate 7,098, forward strand.
TCAAAAAATGGTGTGAAAACCACTTTGGGCAAAGCTCCGAAGGTTCGTCATATTGACGATTTATCAACAGCAAACATCTCTTTACAAGGACTCAATCAGGCTATTATGGACCGGGAAAATGCTGCTGAGGATCTTAGACAACGACAACGAATTGAGAGAGAAAGAGCTAAAAGAGGATTATCAGATGCTGCCATTCAGCCCGAAAAGCCCAGCTCTGGAGTTTGGGGTGTGCCTGATCCCAAGCATCTAAGAGATAACGTTCCATTGAGCGAACGATTATCTCAAGACCCTCGAGAAAAGCTTCTAGAACTTGCTGATCGCGCAGCTAACGATCCTCGCTTTAGAGGATATAATTCACAACCCAAAATTTTCGCAAAAGATAACGAGTCCGATGAAGATAGGCTTAGCAAGAAGCCTCGAAAAGAGTAGTTCGATACATGTCGCTACGATACGATCTTGCATATGTTCATATTGACATGACCTTCCAAAGCATAACATTAAATCTTCCCCAGTATTTCATAATCATTATCATTCATTCTAAGAATACATACATAATCCATAGATTTCCCCTACAAAGTTGATGGGATGAAATGGCCATCACTCAGAGGGATTAAAGTATCGTAAAAAACAAAAGGCAAAGCAAAGTAGATGATGAATTTGAATCTATTATCAAATTCCTCGATCCAAATCTTTGATCAAAGAACTGGGTGGAATTGTTTCTTCCATCTCACCTTCACTGACTCGAGGAGCTGGCATGTAGCCCTTTCTCTTTCTTCGGAAGAAAGCCACCAACAAGCCAGCTAGAATCAATAAAAACATGATGCCAATAGCAATAGCAAGAGAGACCAGAACCACAAAGCCACGCTTCATGTGCTTCTTTCCGCTGGTGCTATTGAAAGTTTGAGTTTTTTGACTGTAAATAGCATTGACTGCTCCATTGCCAGTGGAAGAGGTCGTCAAAAACAAAGGCTGCCAATTGTTTCCGTCATAAAGAACTGAAGATGCATTACCAAAACCTTTCAACCCGATATTACCAGTCACCAATAGCAGCTCATTTTCAGGCAAAACAGCACTGCTTGCGTGATTAGAACTTGAGTATAGCAGTGTAAGACCAGTGACAGTAGAATAACTTTCAAAGGGAGAATCAATGCGCTGCCAGGCAGAATTATTCCAATGAGCAACGTATACCTCATTGGAAGAAGAATCGCTACCAGATGCAAAAATGCTTTCAACACCATCACCGTTCAACACAAAGGAATTGACAGGACCGGGCAGACCTTCACTCAGAGACTCGTAACCTTCATAATAAGAATGCTCAAAGTCGTATTGAGCAAAGTAAACATTGCTAGTTGAGTTCAAAGTTAGATTACCAGCAAAGAAAATGACGTTGCTGCCGATGAATGTCGCACTAGACACCAAACCACTCAAGCCACCACTAGGACTATTCCACCGAGAAGAGTCAAGATCGTAGATGCAAAAAGACTCACATCCGAGAGATCCTGCTTGCTCGAAAGAGCCCATAACGACCAATTGGTTTGTGCCCGGCCGCATATTCAACGTGGTCACCAATCCAGAGCCACCCAATAAACCAGGTGGCTGAGTTGACGTGAAATTGTCAGCATTCAAATCATAAAAGAATAAGCCTGATGTATCATCTCCACTGATTCTAGCCGTAAACTCTCCGCCAACAAAAAGCTTGTTGTTGTTTACCAGCAAAGTATAGATGGTATTGTTTCCACCGCCGGCAAACACATTATCAGACAATCCACGAGAAGAACCACCGCTTTGATCGACAATTGCAATGTTTTCGAAAGAAGAGCCAGATTTCTTATCTTTGCCAGTGAAACGACCACCTATTATCGACACACTACTGTTAGCAAAGGCACCACAGTAAATGGAGTTTTCAACGTTTGCTGATGAAGACACAGTACTATCCCGCTTAGAAATAGTACCGTTACCTGTACTGCTACTTGAGTTGCTGTTTGTCAAAGTGAAAGGCATGGCAGTGGTATCGAAGTCAGAATTGAGGAAAACTGCACCAGGAGCTTCGGAGCCACCGACTTGCAAACTTCCAAAGTAATAATATTCATTGTCTGCTGAGAACGAATCAGAGATGTGACCATTGATATCATAATCAGAGTACGTGGAGGATGCAAGCCACTTTTGTTCTGATGGTATGTATATACCAAAACCGCTAGCAGCAGAACCATTGACAGCGGTAAAGTTACCAGATAAAGCAATTGATGAAGTGGTTCCATTCAATTCAAATAAAGTAGCCGAGTCAACGGAACCACCAGAAATACCAGAGCCGATTGAAGCCCATCCAGAAGAGCCAGAATTGTTGTAAATACCGAACCCAGATGGAAGACTTGTTTTGCCGTCTTTGGTGGATGAGAAACTTCCAGTGAGACCAACAACACCATTATTGAGAGAAAATAGTTCACTCACAGCACCGTTAGTTCCATTACCAGATAAGCTTTTGACACTTGATTTTGAAACCAACACAGCATTAGAACCCTGGGCAGCATCAAAGCTACCAGCAACCAACAAAGTATTTGAATCAAGAGCAGCTAAGCCAGAGACGGACGCACCCTTGTCCAGAGAACTTCCAAGTAAATTGATGGTTGTGTTACCCACAGGACTAAAGCTAGAGTTAGCAGCATACTTTGTGAAGTTCGATAAGCTGTATTCGAACAAGCCGTTGAGCGGTACACTTGATGTACTAGTGCTGTTAGTGCTGTTAGTGCTGTTAAGATCGGCGGCTCCACTGAAAATGTACTGGATTCGATCTGCCACGATGGTTAGCGGAGTGTTCTGTCCGCTAACTGGCTGAATAGTAATATAGGGAGTGAATCCATCACTAGGGTCAACAGTACCATTATAAATGGAGTCGTACTTCTCATAGTCATTTGTTTGAAACAAAAGAGACGAGAATGCAGTGTCTTTCTTTGGATAAACTGTAACATTGACCTGGCCACGTGCAGAACACGAATCATCGTCAAAGCAACCAGGTGTAAACAAATGCAAAGAGAAATTGCCCTTAGAAGGAACTGCAGGTTTGAGTGTGACACTAATATCAGAGAATGAAGATGAATCAGTTATTGTGTTAGATTCATAAGTTGATCCGCCAGCAGTCACAGAAGTCCAGCCAGAGCCAGAGGTGCTAGCAGAGCTTTCGAATTGAAGTGTCTGGCAACTCAAACCAGTATTCAAAGTGTTATTTGCATAGACATTTAGGTCAGACTGGATGATTTCCACGCCAGATAAACCAGCTGCAGACCCATAATAGTCCAAAAGATATAATTGGAAACTATCCATGCTGATAGCATCAATAAACTCAAAATCAACGTACTTTTTGGTAGAACTTTGAGGCAAAGGACAATTTGCATCACAAGTTTTTTTGTCGCCAGTTTCAGGATCTGTGTAAGTAAAATTCATAATACCGTTCAGGGGAAATGCAATGAAACGGAATGTCTTTGTGCCATCAGTAGAATCGTCTAGATTATACAGACGCAGTTTAGTAGGAGTGAAATACATAGGCCAAGATGCGGTCCAAGTGCCCTGTCTGTTGTCAGTGAGTTTCCAGTTTGAACCTGAACTCGGACATGCAATTGCAGAAGCATTTGTAGAAGAATCCGTTCCTTCAGCAGATATACTAGCTCCACCAAATGATAGCGTTTGCTGAGTATAATCAGTGATCGTGATGTTTGTTTTAGTTGTGCTGTTTGTAGTTGTGTTGGACAGACCTTCCTGTAACGAGGAATTAGCCAACGAGGTGAACTGGCCACCAAAAATTAGGTTATTGTTGAATGCAACGATTGAATTAATAACGGACGATTTTTCAAAACCTCCAAACAAGGGAGTAAGCCAAGAGCTATTTCCTGGGCTCCATACAGCCACACCAGTCGAATTAAGGTAAGTAAAATTACCTCCCAGGTAGACTACTTGAGCATCCTCATCGCAATATAACGTGTTGACGTCAGAGCCGTTCGGCGAAGCCGTACTGACGGTAGGAGCAGAGAAATTCCCAGTAGTTGAATTATAGGACGCAAGTCCTGCAAAAGATGATTGAGAACCGATTTTTGTGAAATTTCCCGCGAAAAAAACCGAGTCAGAGCCCAGAGAACACAGTGACGACACAATCCCATTTGTGGAATTGAGAATAGACAACTCGCTAGAAGATTGCATTATCAAATTGTCAGTCACCACTGGATCTGCAGAGGCATTTTGTTGCCCCACGTAGGTGTACTTTGAAATGCTGTCATACTGGCCGACGAGACCTATACTTCCAAGGCCGCTCACGTCTATCGACGGCAATTTTACGGATTGAGGAGAAGATGCTGCTTGCAAATAGGAAACCAAGCCTATATAGATGAGCAGAAACAGCCTGACATGTTTTATTGACAGTGCTGACATGATAATGTTGGAGCTCGCACCAACGGCACTAGATGAAGAGACGACGCAGTTGAACGAGAATCAGTTGAAAGCCAAATGAAGACACAAACAAATGACGAACAAGACAAATGAAAAAAAAAAAACAGGAAAGGAAGATCACGCGCAAGCTCGGGTCAGCAGGCTGATGCGGCGATTTCGAACAAACTACTTGCTTTGCGATGCTGTAGTCTTTGTTGTTGGCTTGTTGTTATTATTATCGTTGGTGCAAAATGGCTGCCAGTTGGTAAAAAATCACTGTTTTAACAGCCGATTAATACAACAGCAGGGGAGAGGAGGGTCACTATGGCCTAGAAGGACCAGCCAAAAATAGAACACAGGACAAATAAAAGGCGAAATCTGACTTTGAAAGAAAAAAGCCAGCAGATGCTAGGAGGCTAAGAGAAGCTAGCCGTGGCCGCAGAAGCGAAGAAAAAAAAGTTGACCACCAGGGAAATCGAACAGACGAGGTGAACAAGTCAGTTAAGAAGGCAACTCCGAGTATATAAGAAGATCTCCAGCTTGGGGGTTCCTAGAAAGGGAATTGATGTGGTCCTCCCAGTTAGGCGTTGCTTGTTTACAAGTTCCCCCTTAAAAAAGCAGTGAGGAATGCGCGGTGGGGAACCGCAGCACTAATGCAGCAGTAACAAGCCTAATAGTTAGGTACACAGCAGAGCAGTAAGATTTTGAAGAGCAAGAGAAGGGAGAAATTCAAAGAGTAAAATTTTGTAGCAAGGAGAATGAGGATCTTAGAGAAAATAGTAGTAATTATATTGGTTTATAAGAGGACAGGCGGTGGAAGTTTCCAATTTTTGGGCTGGTTAATTATTAAGACGAAAAAGTGGTGGGGGATTTCGAGGTGCACGGAAGTTGGCGAGCTTTTCGCCTTTCATGCAGTGTCTACCCGACTGAAACAGCCTGAAATGACAGTGCAGGAAACTTTAGTGTAGCGATCAGCGAGCGGCTTGGAGTTGGTGAAGGGGGGACGCGAACGTGCCGGAGTGCATGATGCCTTTGCATTCACTAAATTTATTGGCGGAATTTAGCAAGTTCATGATTTTGATGCTGATGTTTTGTGCACTGAGGGCCAGATCGTTCGTCTCGATGGACCCACCGGGCTCGTGTTGATTACACACCTGTTTAGGCATCTCCGTCAAACGGTGGTGGAATCTTTACGGCGGGACTCTTCAGGCTTGTAGCAGCCGTACAAGTGGGTCGTACAACCCAGTGCGGTAGACTGGATGATAGGTTTTGGCAATATACAAACGATGTTTAGAAAGCCATTTATTTTTTTTTTTATGTTTAGCGTCAGACAGATTCAAATCAACAGTTCGGCAAGGAAAAATAGTGGGTTCGCGTTCAGCGTTGTTGTATTAGGAAAAGCCCATACTGCTAATTGCCTGCCTGTGCATTGCTTGTGCTTCAGCAGCGCATGCAAGGGGCCTGTCTATTAGAGGTGGAGCCCATGTTCGATCCAGTGATTTGGAATCCCATGTGATAGGTTGTCTAACTAGCCATATCAAAGCAACAGAAATCCATAACAAAAAACAGACTTCATCTGACTTAGCGGCTTCATTTCTGAGAAGCAAGATATTCCTCGTGTAATTTCGTCTGTGCGCCGTGAAGCTTAGCCAACTTCTTGGCCATGCTCTTGGACAGAGGCTCCCCGTCTTTATCATGTGTGGGAAGTCCCTTTTCATCAAATTGGCTATAACCTTCAGGGGTATTTCGGAACATATCCAAAGGGCTGATTTTTGCTTTCTCCAATTTTTCCAACCGCTTGGCTTCCTCCGCTTTAGCTGCCTCGGCTTTCTTCTGAGCTTTGAGTTTTTCTCGCTGCTCTTTTTCATCCCTCTGTTGAATCAACTTTTGCTGCTCCTCGCTGTCGATAAATTTCGCCAGAGCTCCACGGCCATCACTTCTATCATCTAATGAAACACCCAACTCCAAAAGTTCCCGGTCTCGGAGCCGATCCGTTGCTTCCAAAAAGTCAGTATAAGGGGCTTTAGCAATAGCCTTTTCTCGGACCTCATCCCTGAAATTACTCAAAATCTGTACAAATGGTAATGCAATTTCTTCCTTTCCCCCTGCAGAGGCTGAATTTCCAGATGACGCCCAGCCAAGCCCATCACTGTTAGGTTCGAATCCGATTATTTGCAAAATCTTCGTAATCCATCTAACAATGCTGCTCAAAACCTCACTCTTAACTTCAGTCTTGGACTCGAGAATGTACAAGTTAGCTTTCTGTACAAGGTCGCTGATTGCCGCAATAGCCTGCGGCACTGACAAATTATCGGCAAAAGCTTCGTGTACTGCAGTCTGAGCAATAGATAGCTCTTTGTATAGCTGAAGTTCGACTTTTCCTGGCTTTTTGCTGATCACTTTACCTGATGCAACAGCAGTAGCCTCTTCTCTGATAAGAGCTCTAACAGCAGCGAAAAAGTTGTTCAAAGACGATTCAACGCTTTTAACCTCTGGAAGCGCAGGCTTGAAGTCAAATTGCTGATTCCACTGCTGCATGGCAAAAGCAAGTCGCAATTGCCGAGGTGTGTAAGTCTTGAGACTTTCCTTTATAGTAATGAAATTCTTCAAGCTTTTGCTCATTTTTTGACCAGCAATATGCAAGTGACCCGTGTGTAAGAAGTAGTTGATCCATTGATGTTTTCCACTGCATGCTTCGGACTGAGCCAGCTCATTGTCGTGATGTGGGAAGGCCAAGTCAATGCCTCCTGAATGTATATCAATCTGGTCACCCAAGATAGCAGTAGCCATAACAGAACACTCAATATGCCATCCGGGTCGACCCTCTCCCCATGGAGAAGGCCAGAAAGGTTCACCAGGTTTAGAAGCTTTCCACAGAGCAAAATCGTTGGGTGATTTTTTGCCAGCCAACCCCAGACTGAGATCACCTTCACCTTCGGCTATGAGTTTGGCCTGGCCCTTATTCCAAGGCTGAAGCTTAGCATAGGAATGACCATCGGCTTCAAATTTGACTGTGTCAAAGTATACAGACCCATCAGTAGTAGGATATCCATATCCGTTAGAAATGATAGTCTCAACGAACTCGACAATATCGGGGACATATTCAGAAACACGTGTAGTGACATCTGCAGGTCTAACATTCAAAATTCGCATGTCATTATCATACTCATTTTCCCATTTGGAAGCGAGATCATTAAAAATCTTATGATCAGTGACAGAAGCACCCAGCTCTGTGTCGAGAGACACAACTAGCATAGCCTTAGCCTTAGCCAAAAAATCCTCAATAGGCAATGACGAATGATGAGCAACAGCTTGTAATGCAGCAGTAATTGAATTCACATAAAGACTAAATTTAGCCTCTTTAGCCTTCTCCTCGGCAGGAACTTGATCGGCCCATTTTGTGAAAGCTTCGAGACCTTCTGCAACAGGAGCTCCAGGCAATTTGGATTCTCCAAAAGATACGGTATCTTTCAATACACGATCAGCCAGAACCTTGGAAGCATGCGGGCCATCAGCTTTTGCTTTTGCAGAAAACTGTTCGAAAAGATGGTTCTGACGAGCACCAATAATGATCTTGTCATCGATATTGGTAACGTTTTGAACGAAAAGCACATCGTAACCGAAATAATCGCTAAGAATTCGTCGGTTGATGTCAATGGTGACATAATTTCGAGCATGGCCCATATGGCTTGCATCATAGACAGTAGGACCACAAGAATACCAGGTTACCTGATTTCCATTCATGGGAATGAAGTCAGTCTTGGTACGAGTCAAAGTATTGTAAAGCTTGAGCTTTGGAGCCGCCGAGCCTTGAGGCTTGTGCCATTCTGCAAGTTTGGGCTTGTCAGGATCCATGGTATGTGTCACAAGATCAGAATAAGGTCTGGAAAAAACACGCCGAAAAGAAGACGATTTAGTAGTCAAGCTGGCACGAAACAGTTGAATTATATTCACAGTCATAAACACAACTACAGCCTAAAATTCGGTAGTAGTGGTGCTCTTCAGGAGTGTATGCGACTCTGGTGATGCTGCTGGTAAGATGAATAGTAGTTTTGCATCAGCTGGGAATCTATAGAGAACCAAGTCGACCTGCAGGATTAGGAAGCTGGAGAAATGTGAGTAACATCCAAGCGAGACGACAACTGGGACTGTAAATGCTAATAGAGTGTAGGAGTTCAATATTCAAGGTGCGTTTCATAGTATTTGGTTAATTATTCTGTAGCCTAACGTCCAGCTCTCTATACATGGGATTCGGTCCTATGAAGAGCGTACCTCAATCCAATTCTCCACGCCATTGACTTTAATTGTCGGACAAAATGGTACTGGAAAGACCACTATAGTGGAATCTTTGAGATATGCTACCACTGGTGACTTGCCTCCGAATTCCAAAGGTGGAGCTTTTTTGCATGATCCAAAGCTTTCTGGAGAGCGGGAGGCCCTTGGACAGATCAAGCTTGCTTTTGTCAATGTGAATGGGAGGGAAATGGTGTGCACACGCTCTATGCAATTAACTATAAAGAAGAGTTCGGCTCAGTTCAAGACTTTGGAAGGAAATCTCGTTGTAGCTGATAGAGCTGCTGGAACTCGCGAAAGTGTGGGGTCCAAATGTGCTGATCTAGATGCTCTAATGCCAACATTTCTAGGTGCATCTCCTTCTGTTCTGAACAATGTCATATTCTGTCATCAGGAAGAAAGTTTATGGCCTTTGGCTGAGCCTTCAGTTGTGAAGAAGCGGTTTGACGAGATCTTCGAAGCTACCAAGTTTACCAAAATGCTGGAGGATATTAAAACAATGAAGAAAGATATTGGAGTTGAAATCAAGTTGCAAAAGCAGCAAACTTTACATTTGAAGCTGGATGCTGAAAGGGCAGCCAAGGCCCGAGCTCGTTTCCAGGAGCTCAAAAATGATACCCAGCTGTACAACGAGGAAGCGCAACAGCTTAAAATTGAGATTGAGGAAGTAACTGCGGCTTCTAAAAGATTATTCGCTATTAATCAGAAATTTCAGGAAGCTATATATCAGCTTGAGAATTTACGTGAGAAGAGAAACCTCAATGAGCAAACGGTTCATAATCTTTCTACCAACATTCATTCTGAATACGCAGACCTTTTGGAATACTCGGAAGAGCAGCTTCAAAGTGAGCTGGATAATTTTCAGCTCAGAACCAATAGTAGGCGGGAGGCTATTGACGGGATTTCTCTCAAGCTGGATTCTAAGAAGACTGACATTCAAACAGCCAGGCGCTTGTATAATCAGCAAGCTTTGATGAAAGGTCAATTGAATGCTGAATTCGAGGTTTACAAAGATTTGAAGGTTAAATACGAAGAATTTCAAGCACAAATTATGGAGAAATTTTTCTCTTCTCAGGCAGAGGAATATGCAACGCCTGAATCAAAAGAAGTTGCCCTTAAACAAATGGCAAAAGAGCTGCAAGTGCTTTTAGAAAAGGAGAATTTGAATTTCAAAGCAGAAGAAACGGATATTCAAAAACGGCTGAATGCTATTTCTGCTGATAAACTTAGCTATGAACAGAAGAAGATGTCCTTGGCAGAATCTATACAGTCTCTCCAAAGCGATATTGATAAAGTGCAAAACGAAATGGATGCAATGCATGTAGATGAAGGAATCTTGCAGTATGAAGCCACTGAGATAGAGCAGATTGAAAAGTCACACGCCATGCTTCTAGCCAAAGTGACTGCTGCTGGAAGCAATGAGCAGCTTGAGTTGAAGAAGAAAATGCTTACTTCCCATGAAGAAGAGCTTGAAAGACAGAGTGCAATTTTAGAAAGAATATCACGCCATGCGACAGAGAATGCTAGAGTGGAGCTTTTGCAAGAAGATCTGTCAAAAAAACAATCTGCTCTCGAAGCACTTGTTGAAGCACACCGTCAAAGCATAGTCGCAGCTGTTTCTCAAGATACGATAGACCCGTTAGATTATGATGATTCTGTAAAAGAGTTGCTCATCAAGCTTCAGCAATCATATGACAGTGCTCAACTTAACGTATCGAGTAAGCAGTTAGAGGTCTCGGAGTTGAGGGCTTTGGAATCACAAGCAGCAGATGAACTCGAGTCAAAGAGAAAAGAATGCAAGGCTCTTGAAACAGAGCTTGAGAATGTTCTCAACGATTTCAGTGTCCCGAAATACCAAGAGGAATTAGCTGTGGCCGAAGAGTATCTGAGCTCAACAGCAAAATCCTTGGAGCAGACAACATTCACCAACGATTACTACCGCGCTGCAATCGAGATGGTCACCACCCCTGGTTCAGCTCATAAATGCTTACTTTGTCAGCGTAAGTTTGATGACGAGGAAGACATCAAAAGATTCACAGATTATTTGGAGTCATTTTTGGAGAAAAAATTACCCATCACTCCAGAGGAGGCGCGGAATCAGTACGAAGAGGCAAAAGCAGACGTAAATATGTTACATTCAGTTTCTCCTAGAGTGAATAGGCTGTCAGAGCTGCAGGAGATTGAGATACCCACCACAGTGCAACGATTCGGGGTCTTGACATCTAGGCTAAAAACAGCAGAAGAGGACTTGGAATCGACCAAAGATGAGTTACTCGGCTGCAAGACAAAAATAGATGATGCAAAAAGGCTAAAAAAGGTGGCAGCAGAAATTTCTCGAATCTCTAGAGAAACAGTGGCACTCAAGAGAAGCATTGAGGAAGAGAGTATCGGTGCTAGTAGTCAACATACAGAAAAAGTCACTGCTAGCGAAGTCTACCGAAGAATCAATGAGCTGAATCGGGAGATTAAAACATTGAAATCCGATATTGAAAATTTTATCGACGAGGAGCGTGCTCTACAGAGTGATCTGTCTGCAGTTCAGGGAAGGCTGAGCAGTAAAAAGGTACTTTATGCTGAGAAGGAGCACGAGTTTAAGCTGAAATCGCATAAGATTCAGAATATGAGTAGCCTGAGATCGAGTTTGGAGAGTGAACGTGGAAATCAGAAAGAAATTACAGCAAAAATCAAGGAGACTGTGCCACAGTTGGCTGAACTGAATGAAGAGCTGAACCATGCCAAACTTGACTTTGCTAAACGTGAACAAAGCCTGAACCGGCAGATCGGAGAAATCTCATTAGCAATATCACGATTGTGCGAGCTGAGAGAGCAAATTCAACAGCATGAGTCGAAGGACATAAAGATGCTGTTGGACACCAGCTCGACGAGAATTGCAGAATATGATGGTCAAATAAAACAACTGGAAAGTGAGATCAACGATTTGGAACAGGAAATCAGAAGGGAGGAAAAGTCATTGCTGGATATTATGGGCAGAGAACGAGCATTAAAAGATTGTATTGAACTGCATAGGTTGCAGAAGGAGCATGAAGAAACGATTCAAAAGATACAAGAGCTGGAAAGCCAGAATGCTGAAAAAGACAAGGCAGCATATGAAGAAGAGTCTCAGCGGCTTCAAAACAAGCATGTCAAATTGAACTCGGCATATTCTTCTCGTATGGGTGAAGTAAAGCAGATGGAAGACCAGATCGAAAGATTGCAGAATGAACTAGAGACGGATTACAAAAATGTAGACGAAGATTTGAGGCGATCAGGTTGTCAGCTGGAAGTGCAGCGTAGTACGGATAGCGACTTGGTGGGATTCAGTAGAGCAGTGGATAGAGCAATGATGTTGTACCACAGCGTGAATATGGAACGAATCAACGAGATAATATCTACGTTATGGCAAGAAGCTTATACTGGTACGGATGTTGAAACAATTCTTATTAGGGCGGATAACGAGAGGTCTAATGGATCTTCTAGAGCAATGTACAACTACAGGGTATGCATGGTTAAACAGGGAATCGAGCTCGATATGAGAGGACGGTGCTCTGCAGGGCAGAAAGTGCTAGCTTGTATCGTAATTCGACTAGCTTTAGCTCAATGTTTTGGTGAGAGATGTGGGATTATAACTTTAGATGAGCCCACTACAAATCTGGATGCCGATAATATTGCTGCATTAGCTCGAAGTCTTGCCAGCATCATTAGGACTCGAATCGTTCAGCAGAACTTCCAGCTAGTGATTATTACTCATGATGAGCATTTTCTGCGTCAGATGCATGCTAGTGAATATACAGATCATTTCTTCCGAGTGGTAAGAGACGAGCACCAGTGCAGCAAGATCAAGCTTTATCACATAAGCCAGATCACAGCGGATTGATTTAGTCAGTTATAAGGGTCATTAGTCAAAGTTATTTTATTCTTATTATTATTAAATATGTGATGACAAGTAGCTGATAACAATCTTTCAGCGCATAATGTGTGAATTAATCCTCTCCGAGAACTTCATCAATGGCTTTTCGGTATTTGATTTGACGATCTGCCTGATCCAAAAAGATGTCATACTTGGCAGCCAATAGCTTAGAATCAAAACTGTCCTTGTCATTAGGATGGACAACTGAGCCGGGCCTGGAAAGCTTCTTCATTATATCCCACAGGTCCTTGTCGTCGTTGGCAGCCATAGCTCCAAGCATGGCAGAACCCAACACCACAGCAGCATCAATGTACTTGGGAATGACTAGAGGCATTCCTGTGGCATCAGCCATGATCTGAGTAAGCAGCTTGTTTCGGCACTGACCACCAGATAAGTAGATCTCGCTGACTTGATGACCAGCTTTATTGAGAGTATCAACAATGTGACGAGTTTGCTGGCCGATGAACTCGACAGCAGCAAGATATTTTATGGCCAAAGCATCCAACGAGACATCCATAGATTCTCCTACGATACTTCCTCGCATGCTAGAATCAGCAATAGGTGATCGGTTTCCATAGAGATCACCATAGAAGAAGAAGTGTCTTGCCAAATAGAGAACAGAAGGAGCATCTGCTTCCTTTCTCATTTTCTCGAGGTGATCGTTGAGAATATCAAAAGCATTGGATCCGCTTGTCTCAACCAACTTGTTAAGCTCAGGAGTTGCTGGGTGAGTAGTCAAAACATGATGGAGCAACTCACCAGTTGTAGATTGACCACCTTCAGCCAACCATTTGCCAGGCACCAGAACATCTCTGTAAGGGCCCCAGACTCCAGGTACAAATATAGGCCCAGGGGACATAACCAAATGACAAGTGGAAGTGCCAGCCACAGCAGCCAGTCTGTGATAAGCCATGCTGAGATCGTCCTTGTCATCGGCATCAGCATGTAAATCGGTCTTAGCACCGACAGTTCCAATCCATCCAGCATAGGCATCAATAACACCAGAACCAACTACAACGTCGGTAGTGAGTCCGAGATCTCTAGCAGACTCCTCGGTGAGTTTGCCAACAGGTTCACCAGCAGACAGATAAGTGCCGTTCTCGCTATTGACCCCACCAATTCGTCGAAAGTTATCTTCAGCCAATTCTTCAAGACCAACCGAGTTCAAAAAATCCTCAGACCAGCCCTTCAAGCTGCCGTCAACCCCGACAGGCACATAGCCCTGTTTGCACACGACGCTGCAAAAGCTTCTAGTCTCGGCACCTGTGCACTTGTGTGTCAAAAAGTCAGCAAGGTCGTAGAATTTACATTTACCGAAGAGATCACCGGGCATATTGTCCTTGAGCCATTTGGCTTTTGGAATTTCCATTTCAATGCTCATTTGTCCACCGACATATCTGAGCAGATTGTGTTTGGTAGCATTAATTTTCTTGGTCTGTTTTCCTGCTCGGTGATCCATCCATAGAAGGATATTCTGGTCGTTGTTCTTCCAATCAGGTCCCACAGAGACGGGAGAATCATCATCTTCTCGAAGTACTACAAGAGAACAAGTAGCATCGAAACCAATACCCTTGATAACAGAAGGGTCGACTTTAGCATCGGCAATGACCTTGTTGGTACAGTAGCAAATTGAGTTCCAGATCTGAGTCGATGATTGGTTCTAAGGACATGAGGTTAGCAATTGGCCCTGGAGAAAGCAAACTTAGGTCGGACATACAAAGTAATCTTGCTTGGGCTCCCATTTGTTGATGGGCTTCGAGGCGAGAGCGACAATGTCACCTTTGGTGTCGATAAGGCAGGCTCGAGCTGAGCCAGTTCCTACGTCTACTCCAATATAATAAGACATTTTGTTGAGCGGCAATTGATGGTTATCGTGTATAGTAACTTATCGAATTGAATCGCTGCAGTTACGTTGCGCTTTATAATGTAGTGAGCTAATCAGCATTACGGAGAATTGGCTGCCTTATATAGCTCAAGGGGGAAAAACCTGGAACACCCCCGTCATCTGATAGTTGCGGGAAGCCGCACCCGAATCAGTAGAAGTTCCTTAGCAATTCTCCCAATAACACCGGAAGCAATTCTTCTTTTTTGTTCTTTGCTGAGCAAGTTGGTTTTGGTTGCGGAAAATTTAGTAGTGGGCCCTGACTAATCTTACCCCACAAATCACCGGGAGACTGGTTCGCAAAGGTTTTGAGTTTTTAACGTTGGAGCTGCTGAGAATCAGGGGTAGTATGAAGATGGTGTATAGGAGAGAAGGAATGGTAGAATAGGAAAAAAGCAAATGTTCATTATATAATGATATCTGATTCGTAGGCTATATATTCAATATGGTATGGTGGTAGTTGATAGTCAGTTAGTAAGTGGTTGTCTGGTAGATAAGTGATTGGTAGATTGTTGGCCAGCACCATAAAAGTCGACTAAAAATTCCGCTCTGAACAAAAATAATATGATTTACTTTTGGAAACTTTCTGCAATACTAATAGCAGACAGATACAATTGCAAAGAATCGATAAATTACTGAATACATTCTATAGAGTATTTACACCAAGTAATACTCTTGTCTAGCTAGAGTGACAGTGGTCGGCTGCTAAAGGTCCGACGGTACCGACGTTGACCACCTAAGAAAGTTTCCACTGTTACAGAACCCGACCGGTAAAAGCCTCAGAAGAATGATTTTAGGGGTGGGTGTCGCTTATTGGTAACCTTTTCAGCAACTGAGCGAGTGGCTGAAGATGTAGCAACTATCTAGAGTTAGAAGCCGCAGATCATCATCATGAGGTAGCCAAGTGTAATGATGACCAAATACACAAGAAGACTGCTAGGAACACCACGAGTAATGAAGTTGCCCACCGTTAAATATGGCTTGCCAAGATCATTGGTCATACAGATTGCAGTAACATTCGGAAAGCCAGAAGTTGGCAATCCCATGGCCGCGGAGCACATAAGAGCCGAGGCCATGACTAGCAGAACCGGATGCGGATCCTCCATCTGCTTTCCAACGCTCTCGATTAAAGGAAGGCAGATTAATGCTGCCACAGTATGAGAGACGAAAGTGGCAATGACCAGAATCATGAGGCCGAATACACTCATAACGCCGAATAAGCCCATACCGTGGATGCTTTTTTCTATTGACACGGCAATGGTTGCCAACAACCCCGAGGAAGAAACTGCTTTACCGAGGGCAATTCCTCCCATTGCCAAAGCAATAATTGTCCATAAAAAGTTATTGAAATCGGCAGCTGTCAAAAGTCCAGTGCCGAAAAACACCACTAGGGGAATCAATGCCAAAACACCCATTTCCCCAACGTAAGGTTCGAGCTGATGCGAGAAGCACCACAGGACAATGGTAAGAATGGAAACGAAACAGATAAACCATTGGACAACATTGAAGCCTTCTTCGTTAGATCGAATGTGGTTCACGGCATTGGCTGCGGAAGTCTCATCTCCTTTATCTAGTGGGAACGACAAGATAAGCACCAACCAAATGAGAAAGAGACCAGCAATAGCTACTGGAATCGCTACTAGAAACCATTGGCCCCATGAAGGTTCAGGGTGCATGTTTTCTAAAGCGATGATATTTTGAGGACTGGCAATAGGCGAAACCATACCACCAATGTTGGAAGCTAAAGCAATCCCAAGAATGATGGCTTTAGCAAAACCAGAATCACCAGGTAAAGTTCTTAACAATGGCTGAGCCAAAGAGTAGCACAGCACAGGGGCGGCCACGTTAGAGATCCACATGGATAAGAATGTAGACACAAACATTAGTGTCAGCAAAATGACTCGAGGATTGGTACCAGCACGAGAAAGAATAATTGTAGCCAATGTTTTGGCAATCTGGTACTTACTCAACACTGCGGCAAGAGTGAAACCGCCTAGAAGAATCATGATCACAGAAGACCACATTTGAGAGAAGATGAATTTTGATGCATCCTCAGCGGTCATACGATTGCCATCTGAATCTAGCGGAATTCTCAGAACCACAATAAGAAAAGGAACTAGGAGGGAAGTGACAAAGAGTGGCATTGTTTCTGTTGCCCATAGTAAAGATGCAACCACGACCACAGCAAGACAGTTGCTCTGAGAAGTTGATTCAAACGTGGGAAAAACAAGCAATGAGAAAAAAATAGTTCCAATTATGACGCCTTTGAAAAAATTTGCCCCAAGAAAAACTGCTGGTATGGATATTTTTCCAAATTGAACGTACTGCAACTTTTGCTCTGCAGCTTGTAGCTTAGTGCCATGAGACTCTCGCTCAATATGGATCATGTCTCTCCAAACAGTGTTTCGTTCCCAGACAATATGCTCCCTCAAATGTAGCTTGAGCTCCTGCTCAGCTTCATGAACATTGCCATTGGTAACAAGATCGGAATAGATCTTAATAATTTCTTGTATTCTTGAGTCAAGGTTCTCCTCTGTAGATCCCATAAAAGGATAAGCTTTCTGGACAACGTCGCCTAGATACTTGGGACGCAGTTCAGTTCGCATAATTTTATCGAATTTTTTCAGAGCTTTGGTGAAACCAGTCATGTTCAAATCCAAGTATGAGCGCAGCTCAGAGAGGGAGACATATACTCTGATACATCTTCTTTTGAGAGTGATAGTGTAATCAGATATACTCTTCGAAGCCCTGGACAAGCTTCTTGCAGAAGATACAGAATGCGAACGACCTCTAGTTGATGACGTCGAGGAATGGGACCCAGCATCCGAGTGATTGTCATCATTTGAAAAGGAATCACTACCACCAGGTCTATAAAGAGCAGGACGCTCAGGGGTTGCAACACCAGACACACTCAATGGAGTGTGGGGCCCATTATTAAGATGCTTAGGCTGTGATGAAACCTTGATAGGGGCGGCGACAGATGAGGTACTTTCAGAAGCCTGTCGATCAGCATGGGATAAAGCTCCACGATAAAGAAATTGCCTACTGGAATCAGTTGCACCAATTTGGTTGGATGACGACAAGTTGTCGAGTTCGTTATAATCTTCGACAAAGTCATCAAACTCTCCGAAAATCTTGGCCTCAGTCTCCATGTAAAAATCCGAGATTTTTATCAATTCTTTATCGAGAGCTTTGGTGAAAACGCCAACAGGGTCGGAGGACATGAGGCTTTGAGTCTCATCGCTAGTACCATTCTGAGAGTTCAACTGCTCTTTTTCTAAGGTGTAAATAACCTTTTTCAAAGCAGCATAATCTATGTATTTGGTGCTCCACTCGGGAACGGCATTAAATTGCAGGGAATGGTTGAACTTCATGGCTGACAAGTGCGTGTGCTTATTGAAAACTTCAAGTTCGTATGATTCAGACATACACTTAATAACAAAGGCAAGAACAATCAAGATACAGAGTCTACTGGATCAAGCAAGCCGACTAAATGTATTTCTAGTGTCGCACTGGCTGCTAGAAACCCTCAAGTAGATCGTTCTCTTAGATATCGAGTGAGATTCTTAGAGATGGCTGTACCAGGTTGGGTTTGTATTACAGCTATAATTATTGGGACACCAGGCCGGGATAATAAACAGGCAAAGCTCCAGGCCCTCCCCAGATAACAGCCTGTGATGATAACCAACTAAATAATCAGCTCTGCCTCAAAAATTCCAGGTAATTTTTTTATTGAAAGTAATCTTCTAAAGGCGGATTTGTCCGCCGCCAGTTTGTAGAGTTTCCAACACCCGCTGAGCTTAATTAGGCCTTTTCTTACTATTGAAACAGGCCCCGGCAAGCTATTATAGGCTATTCCTGGGAAATAATCTGGTGATGCTTCCAGAAATGTTTCAGCCGCGCACCTGGGATGAATTATCACCCTTCCCCCCACCACCGGAGCTGGTTTAGCTATATTTCTCATACATCCCACCTAGTTTAGCAGGATTTGACAAAGTGAGCTTATTTAATATCTGAGGATCTTCAATTGCCGTTCGGTAAAAAGCACGTAGTTCTACCATGCGTCTAGAAGTCGTCTATTTGTAAGTATAGGGAGAAGCCGGTTTTTGTTTTGCCTCAATTCCAAACAGTGCGCTGTTTCTGATAGCCTAGTTGCTATGAGATTTTTTGTGAACCCCTCCTATGGATTTTGATCACTAACAATTGTATTTTTCTAGACTGCTCCCTTACACAGTCGACTTTGATTCAGATAATGATAGTATCTTCTCATCTTTGACGGCACTGCCAAATAATCCTTCTCAAAAGTCATCCGCCAACCAGGCTTTCTCGGTGACTTCCAAAGGATTGCTAGCTTCCGAAGCAGTGTCCGTTAAAGAATCGGATCAAGACTCAACTGCCAATGGCAGTGGCGAAAATAGCTCGCCAATTCCAGATTTGAAGTCTTTGGCTATTGCTCCAGGTACAAAGGAAAAGAAAAAAAACACTTCTGCTAAAGAGTTGTTTTTTTCCAAGCCGACTGTCGAGCAAAGCTCTGGTCATCACGTCAAACATGTGAGTGGGGAAGATGAAAGCAGTACTGGCTCCAATTTACCCCCCATTTTCGAACAGCCGATATATCATCAATTCAAAGCTAGTGCGAATCCCAAGGCTAAAGCGAATTCTGTAGTCTCTCCTAAGCCTGCGCCTACCAAAAATATTGTGGGTCCACGCAAGGAGAAAATGCCCTTGGCTCCACCTAGCGTGAAGATTGAAAGGCGCAAGACTGTGAGGTCCCGCCATAATACGCTTAGCAGCCCCGTCATCAGAGGCCACAGTAGACCATTGTCGTCAAGTACAATTATTGAGGATTGCAAATGGACAGTGGCCTTACAATCTGGTGGTAACGGTGGCTTGAGAAACGCTGTGAATCGAGCTGAGGAGACTCAGCCGGATCTGACAGTCGAATGGTTTGGTAACCTCGGCCTGGCAACGGATTCTATCAGTGAGGCTACAAAAGCTGAAATCACAAAAACTCTTGAAGACGAGCAGTACAAATGTCATCCTGTTTTTGTGAATGATGAGACTTTTGACGGCCATTATTCTCATTACTGCAAGCAGATTCTATGGCCTACATTTCATTATGAAGTCCCTGATAACCCAAAGTCAAAGGCCTACGAAGATCATTCTTGGGAGCATTATAGAGCACTGAATCAAGCGGTCGCTGATGAAGTGGTCAAAAATCACGTTGAAGGAAGTACTATCTGGGTCAATGACTATCATCTTTTGCTTGTGCCCAAGATGATTAGAGAAAAACTTCCTCATGCGAAAATTGCTTTGTTTTTGCATGTTCCATTTCCTTCTTCCGAAGTATTTCGATGCTTGGCTACTAGAAAGCAATTACTAGAGGGTATGCTTGGGGCCAATTGCATTGGATTCCAGATTGAGGAATATGTTCGTCACTTTCTTCAGACTTGCAATCGAATTTTGGCTGCTGATACCGAGGTCGATGGAGTCTGGCAGAATGACAGATTTATTCTGACCACTAGCATGAGCATTGGTATTGACCCAGAATCTCTCGATGTACATCTAGCGGATCCAAAAGTCGCTGAGTGGAGAGAGTTATTGCGACAATCATGGCCAAAAGATCAAGTTAAACTGATTGTATCAAGGGATAAATTGGATAAAATCAAGGGCGTCAAGCAAAAACTATTGGCTTACGAGGAGTTTCTGAAACAGCATCCGGAATACATATCTAAGGTGGTCCTCGTCCAAGTTTGCCTTAGTGACGTGGGAGATCCTGAGCTGGAGCATGAATGTACACATATCGTGGACAGGATAAATGCTATGAAAAAGGATTTGGCTGCTTATATGCCTGTTGTTTTTTATCAGCAGGACATCTCTTTTGAGCAGTATCTGGCCTTGCTGAGTGAGGCCGATGCTTTTGCTGTGACGTCACTGAGAGAAGGAATGAACCTGACCTGCCATGAATTTATCTACTGCAACGACACGAGCATTATGGGTCCTTTGATTCTTTCGGAATTCACTGGATCGGCCAGCATTATTGGCGAAAAATGTATTTTAGTCAATCCCTGGGATAAGCTGCAGATGGCCGATGCGTTCTATGAAGCATTGACAATGAGCCAGGAGGACAGACAAGAACGATGGACTGTTCTCAATAATTACACGAGACAGCACACGTGTTTAGAATGGATAAACGGATTTTTACAAGAAGCTGAACAGTCTTGGCAGAGTGAGCAAGATCGACATGCTAGCAAGGGCCGTTCCCTCGATGTTGGCAATTTCGTGAGTAGTTACAAATCAGTTCCTACTATTCATGATGGCACTTCGAAAAGGCTGTTTTTCCTTGATATAGATAGTGCAGAAATGCTCACTACTAGCAAATCCAGTATTGCATCTGCTTCATCATCTCCAACTCAAAAATCAGGCTTATTGTCGAGCCAGCCTAACAGCTCTACAAATTTGAGCAAGCTCAATAGAGCTGCTAGCTACCGAACGCTCGATACCATTTTGGGATCGTCTGCGAAATTGGAGCGTGGAGTTGCAACGGCTCGAAATGATCGAGGAGGGCTTGGAGCAAATACAGCAGCATCATTCTCGGTTTCACCCACAACTGCTGAAAAAATAAAAACAGCCAACATGTCCGGATCTGCCAATGTCTCGCCCCAGCGCAAGATACTCGTGTTGTCTGAACTGACTAGCGACCCTAGAAACCTTGTGTATGTTACATCACGAGATTCCAGGCAAGTGCTTGACCGAATGTATGGACGGGTTCCACATATTGGATTGATAGCAGAATCAGGAGCATTTTTGAAACTGGCTGGTACTGACACTTGGCTCAACTTTGCCGATGAACAGAAAACTGCCGAATGGCAGAAGATGGTGGTCGAAGTACTTGAAAGTGTTTCAGAACGAGTTCCAGGGGTGAGCATTACGAAAACCGAAACTTCTGTGAATTTTTACGTGAGCCAATTATTGGAGCAAGACCAAGAAAGAGCAAGCTCGGTGATTGGAGAGTGCATTTCGCACATAAATGATGCTTTCTCTAGACAGCATATCCGAGCTCGATTCAAAGACAATTCCAAGGTTGTAATTACAGATCTACAGTTGTGCCGTGTAACTGCAGCGAAGCGAGCATTTGCAGCATCAATTAATCAAGGGGTGGATGTGGAATTTTTATGCATAGCCACGAAAAGCGACGAAGATGTTGACGATGCTGACCGGCTGAATGAATGGGCCGATGGACTAGTCGAGGACCATACCGTTAAAGAGGTATTCACCATCAGCCTTGGGAATCGGCCCAGTAATGCAAAATGGAGCCTGGGAGGTGTTAACAGTGTACTTAATGTGATTAAAACTGCTACAAAGTAATTTTGTAGCCAAGAAGAGCCGGAGACACCTAGGATTGGTTGCTGGGAAAATAAGGCAGCATTGAAGAAAAAGCAAGCACTACTAATTTTTTTCATACATTTGATGCATAATAACGATTGAACTGCCCAGGATGCCAGCCGGTAATTAGAGGTCTGCTAGTAATTAGTCCATATATCATGTAATGTTCCTTTTTAAGAACACAAAGAAGCATTTTAGCCACTTTTGGAGGGACATGTGAAGACGGGAAATCACGTGGAACACTGCTCATTAGATTAGATTAATTGCTACTAAAAGCTACGAGTAGTCCATTGCGACAATGTGATAGATTGGGTACGGATAAAATAATTTTGTTCAGAGAGGAAGGTGTTAGGGATGATGTTTATCATAATCTGGCCATGTGCAGGCCACTAATCAGAAGCATGTGGAGATTTGCGAATTTGGCATATTCGGCCTCGTGAATTTTCGCATCATTTTTCTGGGGTCGAAATATTAATGCGAATGACGAAGTCGTCTCTCTCCACCACTTCCCCAGACGGCCTCACACAATAAATGTGGGGTTAGCATGCGTCCTGATAAGGTGATTTTCGCGTAGGGACATTACGGAATCCGTAAGCAAGTGCGAAGAAAAGCGAAAGAAAGGAAGCGAAAAAAACAAAAGACAAAGAAAAAATTCCATTACCAATTGGCTGACGTATAAGTCGAATAGAAACTACTGCACTTGACTAGTCACTTGCTTAGCAACAGCCGCAATTTTGACCTCTACCATTCATATAAGGAGACTGCAGCACTTTGTGGAGAAGTCCAACGTAGTTCATACACACTTAAAGCGGAGAACATCCCAATCAGTCAAGAGATCAAAGTCTGTGATAAGAGAGATATCCTTTACAGCAAGGAAAACCTTTTGGCCGCCTCGACAGTAAAATAAAATCAATTAAATTGGCTGACCACAGTCAGAAAGTTTCTCCTTTTTGGAAGGACAATCTACTGATCATACAATAGATTCTCATTCCAATAGCAAGAGTACCGCCCGTTGGCACAATCCGCTGCCCTAACCAGAAAGCCACCCGATTGCAGCATCGCAGCTCCCTAACAGCAAAAGAGCGGCATAGTGAGCCCGAGAAAGTGGCCTGCTTTCGCCCACAGCCCGAAACGATCCGAGTAGAAAAAAAGCATAACTAACAATTTTAGCCCGACTAAGCTAAATCAAAATAATATAAAGCGTGCTTTGAAAAGATCCCGTCGATTGTATAAGGTCTCGGAGTGGCATACCTTCGACAGTCTGAAATAGCTTGCTACCACTCCGCTCCGTTGCTTATCATAGTTTCGGCACAAAAGTCACCTGCAAGGTCCTTCTCGTGCCCCTGCATTTCTGAAAATTCCAGAATTGGGGCTCATCCCAAGCTTATAGACCCCCTCTCTTCGCCATTTTCAGCAAGGTTTATTCAATCCCCGCCCGAGCTTGGATTAATTGGCATAATGTCTGTACAAGGGTCAACTGAGCAGCCACAAGTGACCCCGTCGCTGGCACTGGGTCAATATCAGCATAGGCGGGCAGCACCACGCGAGGAGGCCCATTGCTTAAATAACAGGTCTTGCGACTGCCAAAGTCAAGAGGAGCCTAACGACTTATCAACGTGGGAACTAACTAGATATCAATTGCACGAACACAACAGAAAGATAGCGAAGAATAACACAAGCCAAGCATACTGCAACGGTGAAAGCAGCAGCAGCACTGACGACGACCAGATCGACGATATCGACAACCAAAATTATTATTTTACTAGTGAAAACATGGAAAAAAGCCCTTCTAAGCCAATCAATTGCCCGCGACCAAGTCTCGCAGTGGCCACCAATGAGTCTCCTCATCACCATACTAGCACTGAGCGATGTTCTATGAGTCCAACAAGCCCGCTCAATGCTGGTTGTACATCATTCGCAGGAGCAAGTCCTAAAAGTCCTACATCTTTTATGGGTAATGCAAGCAGCCCAAGACCCCGTGCCAATTCATTTTCATGGGAAAGAGAGCGGCCTACAAGTCTTCCAGGCTTGTTTGGTGAGAATACAAATGCCAATGCCCCTTATACTGCACAAAGATTGGCTTCTTATACTTATGGTATGCCAATTGCTCCCTGTGTTTGCACAAGACATCACCACAGGCGCTCTTCAGTGGCCATCAAATTCAAAAATAATTATATGGACGAGTATCATGATCCTGATCTCATGTTTGCTGGAGATGTGATGCCCCCCAAATCTAAGTACTCTACTCACGACAAGGGCGAGGTGATGAGACGGCCTCCTAGTCCAATTGCTGAGCGGATTTTGAAGGGCGAGCTTGATAGCTTTTAGAAACTCCCATGATAAGCAAACGGGATGGTTTCAGGTTTTTTTATTGGAAACTAATGGGCTTCAAATTAGGTTGGCAGGTATTCATTCGTATCGCATCGCATCCCTGGTCTGTTGGCAAGCATTGAATGCAACAAGCAGACGGGCTTTTTCTCATTTTTTGCATGTGACCCAAGCCATTATGATAGGTAATTGAGTATTGATCGTAAAATTTCATGATTAAGAGGATCAGTAGAGATATGCTCATATTTGTAGACGTGCAGTGTTGACTGTCACTGATAAACTGCTGCTGAGCATTGCAGGACGGACTATCATTGACAGAGGATGGTGGGCAGTAGGCAAATAAAACAAGACCAATAAAACGGTCTAGCCATCTCGCCCAACCAATAGTTCAAGCCTGGATATTCAGGCAACATCTCGACACTGTCATCTGTAAAGTTTTATCCACCTATGCTGTACTTCTAGAATGGCTATCCCAAGACTCGCGCCACACTCTATCTTCTTCTTGTAAGGCTCGAGAAGTAAATTCACTGACAGGACCACAAGTCCCCCATAAATTATGAAACTCCATATCGGGCGAAGTTTTATAGTCAATGGCCCAGATAGTCTCCTTTAGACGCTTCTGACGCTCTCTATCTTCTTCCATTCGGCGCAGAATGTCCTCTTTTTTCAGTTCGTTACCAGAATATTGGACTACTTCTGCTCCACTAGTTGTACCCAAGGATCCAGGCTCAGCTACAGAGGGGGCAGGGGTGCTATTAGTTGATCCAGCAGCAGTAGGAGGGCTGTTGGGATTTGCCAATTCTGCAGGTGACACAGTCAGCTGTTTTCGTTTCTCCTGAATAATGCGGTCAACATCTAGAAATGCCTCTTCAGGTAGTATTTTCTTAGTTTTGAGATTCTCAATGACCTGTTCAGCAGCCGAAAGGTTGATCAGGCCCAGTCTTCCAGCCGGTACCACCAATTGGAATATTTGACTCAGATCTCTTGTAATATTTTCCATGTATCGATTCCCAGGAAGAAATTTGCTATCAACATGAACAAGCTCGCAAAGGCTTTCGAGAAAGTAAAGAATGTTGAGTCTCGTATTGAGACCAGTATTATTCAATTCCTGTAGTATACATGCGTACAGATCCTCCTCGAGATCTCGATTAGCTTTAAGAAAGTCAATCGTATTCTCTATAGCTTGCACC
This sequence comes from Zygoascus meyerae, assembly GCA_030561445.1. Taxonomy (NCBI): domain Eukaryota; kingdom Fungi; phylum Ascomycota; class Dipodascomycetes; order Dipodascales; family Trichomonascaceae; genus Zygoascus; species Zygoascus meyerae. The sequence continues at coordinate 32,497 of JAKTXC010000014.1, forward strand.
GAAGCATTTAGCCGTTGTAGCAGCTTCACAAATGATAATCTCGCTTCAAAAGGATCCATGAGGGTGGTAATCTGTTTGAGCAGAGTGCAAGGTCTAATGATGGTATATTTTAGAATTAGCACAAGAATGTCATCCACGCTAAATAGAATTGATATAATTCGACAAGTCAGATAAGATAAGATTGTATTTCAAAGAAAATATAAATAAAAATAACAATTAGATTATAATATAGCAGCGATGATTAGAGCAGAAACAGGCTAATAAAACTAGAAAAGGCCGGGTAAGTAGTGAACTCTTCAGCCCAGTGCTTAGGAGCAAAATCTCAAAATTTTCATTTTCTACATCTACCAAAAACATCCAAAAAAATGCCTAAGAATAAGGGAAAGGTGAGTGATTAGAGGATCCCAGTATTTTTGAAAAGTGAGATCTAACATTTTTTTTAGGGCGGTAAAAACAGAAGAAGAGGAAAGAACGAGAATGAGTTCATGAAGCGGGAACTGGCTTTAAAGGAAGAAGGTCAGGAGTACGCCCAGGTGTCCAAGATGCTTGGTAACGGTCGACTGGATGCCTCGTGCTTTGATGGAGTTAAGCGAATGGCTCATATCCGAGGTAAAATGAGAAAGAAGGTCTGGGTTACTCAGGGTGATATAATATTGTTATCACTTCGAGATTTCCAGGATGACCAAGCCGATGTCATTCTCAAGTACACTCCCGACGAGGCTCGAGCTCTTAAAGCCCAAGGTGAACTTCCTGAATCTGCTCGAATTAACGAAGGAGATCCCTTTGGCCAGGGCTCTGATGATGAATGCAACTTTGAATTCGACAATGACGATGACGACGAAGAGGAAGGTGCACTTGCCGACAACGGCGACTTGGATATCGACGACATCTAATGAACTCTCTATCATACTTGTGCATTAATCACACTGGTTTAATATTTTCTTTTGTTGCAATCACTGCGGTTTTACTTGCCTTTTGGCCTTGTCTTTGTCTGCGCTCTGTGGCTTTTTCTCGTTTGTGAGTAGATTCGTCTATCTCTGTCGAGTTGGGCTTCAAATCACCGAAAGGTGAGGTATAGGGTTGTGGATTTCAAAATATAGCAATGTTGGACATAACCGAAATATAGAAATGCTAGAATCTAATGTGTGACATGTCAGGGCCTATCAGATGATAGATCATCTAATGTAGTTGTGAGTAAAACGCATCAGTAAAACCAAACCCAGCAGTCTTTGTGTAAATCTTGTCGATTATTATCACCCATTGTGAAGTCAGTAATTTTTGGAGTATGCTGTTGCTACATTTTCACCTCATTACGCTCAAGCTACTACTGACATGGATTATTCTTCTTGATGCGCCATGCCCGATCTTGATTTCTACTGCTGTTATCTTCTGAGGAGTATATCAAAACCCAATAGTTTTTACATTGGATCGACTCCAAATCCTTTCAAAGTACGTTTAGTTGTGTGTCAGCTATAGATCTAATATTGTAATTCGTCAATAGTAAAGCTAACAACCAGAGACTCCGGCAACATAACGGAGAAATAAGCGGTGGAGCATCCAAAACGCAGAGAGATGGCAAAAGGCCGTGGAGAATGCTTTGCCTTGTTGCAGGTTTTCAATCCAATGTTTCAGCGCTGCAGTTTGAAGCAGCATGGCAGAAATATTATAATACTAGGCACATCTCCGACCATGAGCGAGTGGCCAAAAGCCGGGGAACATTAGGCATCGATAAACATCTGGCTAATTTGAGATTACTTGTGAAAGCTCGGGCATTCAGTAAAATCCCATTGGAAATCCATTTGTTTGAAGAGATATCTGTTGCTACTTGGATCAAAAATAAATATCAGATCTCAGTTCCTGATGCTATACCCATCCAGGTGGATGTGCGACTTCCAACAAGTATGCATATGAATGAAGTCGGAGGCGGAAAGCTTCTAGAGCAAATTGAGAGCCGAATTGAACAAAAGCGGCTTCATCTTCTTAAATGCCTGGATGCTACGCATAAGAGCTCGAATACGGAGGCACCCATAGCAGTTTGTCCAGCAGACAATTGCAATTACTCTGCCAGTATATTTGAATTTGCTAGACTGGTTATGAGTACTGATACTGATTCTCCATTGCCGGAGTCGCATGTTCGCTGTCCTGGCTGTGGACGCACGGTTGAATGGAATATGATCATCGATAGCAGTCGGATTACCAATACCCAGCAAGCTGACAGCAAACTGACAAGTCAGTCATGAAGCAGCGGGCTTTTTTATTACCAATGTCACCATATATGTATTTTACGGAAGAATTTTTCACGGGGGGCGGGGGCTGCTGTGTGGCAGTGAAATATGCCTATGCTGATGGAAATTAAAACCTATCCAGTAGGATTCAAAATTAGGTGTTCAAGATCGGAAATGCAGAGATTCACAAATACCTTAAACAAATTAATCCCTTGGGCAGAGTAACAAGGAGATAGAGGGTTGAAGTCAGGAGGTGAACTAGAGATCTCAAACTCGATTGTATCCAGAGCCCTTTCTATTGCCGTCCTGGCTTTCGGTGTGACCTGATTCTACAAGGTCTTCGTCATATTCATTTTCATTATCAAGATCGGTGAGACCAAAGCTTTCTTCGTAGTCAGAGACGAGACGGGCTTGTTGTCGCAACGAAGCGGATCGTCGGTGACCGAAGCCTGAGTTTCGTCCGAGCTGAACAGATCTTCTAGTTTGGAAGCCTGCGACAGTATTATCCATAGGCATCCCATCCAATGCCTTACCTGGCATCAAATGAGAGCTGTCGGAGTCAGCTCGTGATATATTGAGAAGATAAACACCGGTGAAGATAATCAGGAAGCCTGAGATGAGCGAAATGGTGTTGACAGCATTGCTAGTGTTGAAACCTTTAAATAGAATAAAAGATGCACACAAAGTGGCAGTAGTGAAAGTGACATAATAGAGAGGATTGACGATTGAGGTGTCAAATTGATCCAAAGCTTTGTTGAAGTAATTCATCTGAGTCAAAATACACACAGCCACAACAATTGCAAACACATAAGTAGAAGGATGAGTAAACTGATTATTTCCAGCAAATGTCAACTTAACAGCAATTCCAAAACCTTTGATGCTCATGACTGATACCGAGCCTACTGTGGAGCAAATGCTAATGTAGATCATGGGATTTCGTCGGCCGTACTTGGGTGCAATTTTGTATATCATAACGAGCGCAAACACAGCAACAGAAACGCAATAGAGCAAGAACCCCGGCTGAACAGCATAGTTTAGAATTTCATCCACTGTTTCAATGTCCTTGTCGGGTGGAGCGTGAAGAACAATGATTACCGACCCAATCAAACATATAGCACAGCCGAGTTTTCCAAGAACACCAAGCTGTTCTTTGAGAAAAATGGCAGCCAAAACGGCGCCAATAATAACAGATAAAGCCCCTAAAGGAGTCACCAAAATAGCAGGAGCAAATGTGTAAGCTGCAAAATTTGCAATTTCGCCGACCGCCATAGTGACCATGCCAGCCCACCAAAGAGGGTTCTTCAAGTACTGGTAGCCATCACCTTCAAAGCCATGCTGGTTTTGAGCGGCCATGAGCCCCTTTTTGGTGATAATGAACGACGTGCCAATGGCCAGTGACGATGAAATGGCCAGGCCAAGGCCTATATATTTGTCTTCTAGCATGTTCACCATCTTGTCATAGACACTTGTCGTTTGTGCAAGACGGAAAGCTGGTTGTCGTGGTAAGAAACACCGCGATCTATGTCTTTAGTTGGTGGTGGGAGCCAAGTCACTGAGACGAGACAATGGGAAGAGAGATGAAACGAGGGAATGGCTGCTTGCCGTGTGTTATGATAATAATCCAAACAACAGAGATTAGCTGATTTGGACGCTTGCAGCAACTGTTGATACCTAGGAAAGTTCTCACAATACCTTATAACACTTGCTTTGAAGCTGCTTGAACAGTGATCGGTGGAGCGTTGTTGTGTTCGTGTTATTTTTAAATCTCCCAAATCTGCTGCGTACGTAAGGTGCATGATCGCCGAGGGCTATTTCCGCCTCGACAATGACACGCGGCGACAGAATCATGGTTGAATAAGGCAAATAAGACCATTTCCTAGTCGTAACATTTTTTACGTAGATATTTAATTGGCTTTTACTTTGATGCAGTTGTTGACTGCTCTCAGTAGTAACGTAGGTTCACTTAGCCTAGAACTTAAGTTCCCAAGATCCACCAATGCTCATTCGAGGATTTCGAATAACGATGTGGTGATCCTGTTTGATCACCTCCGCTGTCCAGGTTTTACCGTTCTCAGTAATGGTCACAGTGTCACCAATGTTTGTAGGTTTGACTCCCATAAGCTCGATCTTGCCAACTGGAACCTCGGTGAAATGGACGGTCTTGGTTGGCAAATGCTCCGGCTCTGCTTTTAAGGTATTTTTGTCGAAGCTGAAATTTTGGTATAAATAATCGCCATCTCTGTATGCGAATGACTTTCCGTCGTCCACGTACAAACTGCCTTGAGCTGTCTTATACTGGTCGACGGCGATCACCAGTGTGTAAGGGTCGAATTTCATGAGCTCCGTGGATCGTCTGTTACGATCCTTTCGTGCATGGATATGGCCTCCCTTCATGAGAATAGGAATGGTGTCAAGCATGGCCTCATACTCAACCCATACTGAGCCACTACCAGTTTGTAGTCCACTGTTATAGTCATAATATATTTCGTCATCTGGAACGAAGATTTTGACCATAGATGTATCCTTATGAGTGACTGGTTTGACCAAAAGTCCACTGTTTCCAACATAAAACTGGTCATCAATGCCATAAGCGACTTCATTGTCCGGTGCCTCATAATATGTAGGAACTAATACTGGCTGCCCAGAAACAGATGCTTCATAGAATGCTGTGTAAAACACAGGAAGCAGCTTGTAACGAAGCTTAATAGCATCCACGATTGCTTGTTGGAAGGGTTCCTCGATAAGATAAGGCTCTCGTCTTCTAGTGTCAATGTGGGCATGAGCTCGAAAAAAAGGATAAAAAGTACCGGCTTGGTACCATCGAGCAAGCAATTCAGCATCTGGATTTCCAAAAAAGCCTCCTACATCAGCTCCAGCAAAAGGCATACCAGCAATTTGCTGTGTCAAGATCATAGGAGTTGCAATGTTCAGGTATTCCCACTTGGCCATGTTGTCACCAGTCCACATGGCGGCAGTCCTCTGTGATCCAGCATAAAAAGATCGGGTAAGAATGAACGGACGAGTCTCACCATCATAACGCTTCACCAAAGAGTTATAGGTAGCATTATGGAAGGTCATTCCGTAGATGTTATGCAGATCACGATGCTCCCATTGGCCATAGTGGATATTGTCCCTGGGCATGGAGGTTTCCGGCCCAGAGAAGACGGATGGTTCATTCATATCATTCCAAAGCTGCATGTTAGGAGCATCTCCACCAAGGTAGCCCTCCTTAGAATACCACTCATCAAAATAATCTTGAATTTCCGGATTGAAAGGTTCGATCCATACAGATTCTCCAGGCCAGCAATGACCATAAAAGACGTCATTATTAGCATTACAGACAGAGAGACCAGGCTCGGCAATTGTGTCATAGGTGCTATATCCGGATTCCTTCTTGATGTGAGGATCAATGATGGTAACCAGGCCACGCTTGGATTTTTCAAGTTCGTGCATCATTGCTACATGGTCGGGAAACACGTCTTCATTCCAAGTGAAATACTTCTTGGCATCGGTATACTCAATATCGAGCCAGATATAATCGTAAGGAATCTGGTGCTCATCAAATTTGCTATGAACATCCAGAACGTCGTCTTGACTGTTGTAGTTCCATCTGCATTGATGATAGCCCAAAGAGTTTTGATTTGGCAAAGTAGTATAGCCAGTTAATTTACCGTATTGCTTGGAGATATCACGAGGAGTGTCACCGAGGAAAACCACAAAATCAATCTTTCCATTTTCTGAAATCCAGTGTGTAGTAGTTTCTCCCACCGCTTTATCAATATCAATAAAGGTATCAGCAGCATTGCCCCAGAAGAAACCAGCACTACTACCAGGCTTGTTGGCTTGCATAAAAGGAATAGCACCGTACATGGGCATGAACGAATTTGTTTCATATTCAAAAATATCAACGTTCCATAATCGATACGGATCATTGTGGTTATCTTCCCCACCTTTGGTGCCTCTAAGTGAAAGCTTATCAGCATGTTCAGGAATACCGTAGACGTGGTTATAACCATTAAATGTGACATCAACAGCAACACTCTCAGGACCTCTCTTCTTGAAGTCCCAGTGATTGTCAAATCGATCTTCCCACAGGCCGTTTTGGCTTTCTAGGCTGCTTTGCTCAAGCATATCAGATGGAAGTGGCTCATCACCTTGTTTCTCAACCTTCTTTCTCCAGTGCTCGTAATTCAGGAAATGCTTGCCATTAATGATAACCTGTTGCTCGCCTTTTCTTGAGAAAATGAACTGCACAGGATCAGGTTGAATCAGCAGTTCGTTACCATCACCAAATGGCACGGTAATTCCATTTTCAGAGGTTTTGTATTCAAACTTGTCCGCAAACTGCGCAGATTCCTCAAAAGCCAGAGGGGAAACATCATAACGCTCCTTCCTAATGCCGCTGTTGTCTCCAAAATCCACATCGCCATTTCTACGAGCCTTCTCATCAATGCTGATTCGAATACCACTATCGATCAATAGGGTGATTTCCAGAATCAAATCAACCACCTTCCCAGCAACATACTTGTGAATAACTCCGCTCAAAGTTCCAATTGACTCTTTGGAACTTTTCGAAAATTCAATTGAGTACAAGTCTAGCGAGTATGGGGATTTCCAGCCAGTCTCAGAGTCTCTAGCTTGGCTGACCTGGGCAGCATAGTGACGGTTTCGGTCACAAAAAGGACTTTGATGGCATTCCTTGAACATGAACTTCTTCACAGCCAGTGCATCCTGTATGGACAGAATGACTGTCAGCAACCAAAGTCCCAGAAAATTACTCTTCATTGCGAACTAGGCTTTGAACAGGTGTATTGATGTCGGTGGTAGCTACCTAGCCCCGGTTGAGAAAAGAATGGTTGCCATGACAATAGTTCTGAGTTACGTCGTGCCTCCATCAGAGCTCTTCAAGAATAGGCCGGCTATCAGAATCAAGACTAATCAGATTATACAGACTAAAGTTGTCGACTACAAGTTTTCACATTGCAAAATGGGCAAGAATTTCATTGTAGACAAGAAGTTGGTGGTTATTTCCGGAGCCTCTCAGGGCCTTGGTGCTTCAATTGCTAAAGAGCTTGTCAAGGACGGTGCTAATGTAGTGATTGTTAGTCGTACTGAGCGGAAGCTCAAGGAGAAGGTTTTGGAGTTGAAAAGGCTGGCCAAGTACGGTGAAGGACAAAGAATCAGCTATATTGCTGCAGATGTCTCGGATGCTGAGGAGTGCAAGCGGGTGTTTGCAGAAATTGCAGATGTACCTGATATTGTGCTATGCTGTGCCGGTAATGCTTATCCAGGGCTTTTTGTTGACATCGAAACAGATGTTCTGGCGCAAAATTTGAAAAACGTATACTGCACATCTTTGTATTTTAGCCATGCTGGAATGAAAGCTATGATCAAAGGCGATCTCACGAAGAAGAGGCATCTAGTGTTTTGCTCATCGGTTCTAGCTGTCTTTCCATTCATTGGATATTCGGGCTACGGGCCCGCCAAAGCTGCTACTAGAGCTTTGGCGGATATCCTACGTCAGGAATGCATCCCTTATAACATTCGAGTCACAAATGTTCTGCCAGGGAATATGGATACGGAAGGATTTGCACAAGAGGAAAAGACCAAGCCAGAGATCACAAGAATCATTGAAGGATCATCAAAACCGCTTGATCCTGACCAGGTTGCCGTTCAGGTGATCAAGGATCTCAATAAAGGTCGCCAGATGATTTACACCGACTTCATTGGCTGGGTACTCAGTGCCAATATGCTTGGAGTGAGCCCACGAACACTTGGGTTCTTTCAAGCATTGGTAGCGATTTTTTTTGCGCTATTTGGAGGCATTGTAAACTGGACTATTGAGAATGATATTCGCAAATATTTTGCTAAAAATAATCCGCAAAAAACCAACGGGCCAATTGAGACTGAAGCTGAAAATGAGCTCGAAGACCAAGCTGTCGTGAAAGACAGCGCCGTCTCGACGAGTATAGATTCAAGCGAATAACACATTATGACAGGGAAACAGTAGATATCAAAAAACTATCTATAATTTACAAAAAGTGACTGATTTTGCTAAATAAAACCGACGCTTATCGGCCGAGGGAATACAGCCAATTGACACTGCTAGTTACCTCATAATTCCACAGATCTTTCATGGCCTGGGAAATGCTATTTCGTGTCTCATATTCCAGCTTCATGACTGGTGCAGGAGGCTCTTCATGAATGTTATCTAGTATTTTCTTGGATTCCTGTAGGCTTGTTTTGATCTTAGATGCATTATGTCGGAATTCCTGAGCCGTAAGATAGGATACCGATAGAGTCGTCAAAACTCCTGTTAGCTGTTAGCTACTTGAAATACTAAGCGAAATATCTCAATGAAACTTTAAATCTTCTGCTCTTACCTCCTAAAAACCCATATACTCTACTCATGGCTGATGATGATAGCGTTGATGATATAAAAGGATGGGAGTTGGACTGCTAACATCCCAAAGTTATTGGCTGGGTGAAAATTGACTTTTTCACCATCAACTAGCCAGAAAGAACCACAACAGGAGCATTTGATCGCAAAAGAAGACAACTAGCTCTGTTAGAAAATGGTATATAGAAAGCTGAGTCGAGATTGGAAGCATCGTAAGGCGATGCTTCGAAACTTGGTGTCTTCGCTAATTGAATACGAATCTATAACCACCACTCATGCCAAAGCCAAAGAAGCCCAAGTGGCCGCGGAAAGACTTATTACTTTGGCCAAAAACAAGAGCCCTAATTTGAAGGAAGCCAAAATCAGAGCCGATCAATATGTTTTCAAGCCCAACGAAACGTTGCCGAAGTTGTTCGGTGAGCTGTCTGAGCGATACAAGGATCGTACTGGAGGTTATACAAGAGTCTTGCGATTGGAGAACAGAATCGGTGACAATGCACCCCAGAGTATTTTGGAGCTTGTAGGTGGAAAACGGGATATGAAGCTTGCTATCACTGCTAGAGCAGTTGCTAGACAGGAGACTTTGGGTCATGAACTGGATGAAATGACCCGAATTAATGTAGAAAAGATCATTAAGGAAGGCCCACAAATGAAGGAGCGATTTGATGAAGAGGTTGCGCTTATGAAGGAAATGTTTTATAGTGATGTTGAAAGCATAAAACCCATCACTTCGACAAAGGAGTCTTCTCGAGCTAAGGTCAGATTTGTGCCTAATCCTCTTCAGAGTAACTAATTTGTCCGTTAGTAGTTGGCAATAAGCATGTAAATAGGGAATTTTTAGTTTTAAAAGCATCGACATGAAACTTGTATTTCATTTATTTCACCCTGTACATTTGTTTACTATGCGCTGTATGAGATCGGTATGGTTTTATCACTTTTTCAGCTGCGGCTGGAATTTTTCACTGATCCATGCATAATGAGCTCCAGTGATCTGAATGCCAAAGAGATCAAGGTAAAGCTTGTAAAGCTCAAGCCAGCTGTTATTGATCGTGACTGGTAAGTATTACGATAGACATTTGTAAAGCGAAAATGCTAATATCTAGGTTTTTATCCCTTTACAAGCAGCTTATTCGGCAATGTCTCGATCCGCGAGAGCCTGAAAAATGCCCTGGTATCGATGCTTTAAGTATTTGGCTTCAGAGGGCTACCCAGATGCTACAGCTGGACCCATCTTTGACTAACTCATTTGAAGAGATTTTTTCTGATGATGATGTGGAGGCCATATTCACCTATATTTGCGACTTCTGGACTGACTCGGGAGCTGCAGTAGGAAATGCATTAAGGGAGCTATTCTTAAAAACTGTGATTTTTCTCAAAAAAATCAAGAATCCCGAGTCTGCTAGAAGTGTACTACGTCAGTGGATGGAGCGGCTATTGGCACTTCCGAAAAAAATGAGAATACTTTATTTTGGGCTGGAAAATCTGTCAAACGAGGTTGGGGGCTCTTTTATTCTGAACAAATGTCCTACATTACCTGTAGACGGGTTTATTCTTATGTCTGAAAACGGCCTGTCTAGTGCTATTTCTAGGGGTCTCAACGCATTGTTTACTAGCATTCGACGAGAATCGGATCAACATGATTCTGCTTGGCTTCTTTCCTGGGCCGAGCCTATGCTCAATACCATAATTGAGTGTCCCGCAACCTATCAAAACATCCACTCATATTTTTTGCCTTTAATACTTAAGACTAATCCTGAAATATTTCCCTCTTTTGCTCAGTATGTTGAAGAGCGTTTGTCTCACAACGGCGATCAGTGCTTGGAGGTTCTTGCCGATTGCACTACTATTAGTTTGTCGAATGGAATCAATAAAGATTACCACACTAACGAAGCTAATGGAGCTCTTATTGAGCGTCTAATTCAACACGAATCATCGGCTCTTCGTGTCTCTGGAATGGGATTGATTGCTGCGGATCAGCGGGGGTCTTCGTCTGTCGGCAAACATGAAATAGCTATAATCTTGCGCAACATGGACTGCATTTTTCTTGAAACAGATCCTCGCTTTCGTAACAAAATTCTTGGATTTTTCAGAAATATTGTGAGCAGAATACGAGGCACTTGTTATGCTCTTCATCGAGACTTGAGAAAATCACAGCAATGGGCTGCTGCACGTAAAGATGCAGAGTCAGCACAGGCTGTTACTGAGAAGATGAAAATTGTTCGCGGTGAGATATCTTTGATACGTCAATTTTTCGACGCTTTATGTGATTATTTTCTCAAAAGCATCACTCCTGGCTCGCCTTATCAGTGTCAGATCAGTGCTCTCTTGGCAATTCGCATACTTTTACAGTCTGGTCTTGATACTCGTGTACCAAAAACTTTTTTCGAGAAAACTTATGTTCCCTATGAATTTGACTACGAAGTTTTGACAGATAAACTTGTTGATCTGCTTATTGACAATGTTATGAATAATTATGAAGACGTCAGAATCATCTCCCTACAGCTGGTCCAGCTTTGTCCAGAAATTCTGGCCAAACTTAGAGACAACGGCACATTATCCCGTACCAAAGAAAGAACTTATGAAATGCTGTCTGGTATCAGGGGTAGAGAGGGAGATGGTGGTGCGAGATTGGCAGAACTTGTTTTCTCGCTGTATGCGGATGACGGAGCATCGTACTTGAACGAACTCTGCGACCGCCTTGAATTTGCTATTCGAATTGCTGACAGCGATATCTTTGAGGGTGTTTTGAAGTATCCAGTTCATGGCTATTTTTTGAGTATCCAGCTGATTTTATCGAATGTCGACTATAGCAAGCATGCTTCCTTGAATTCGGCTTTTATTTCGCGTCTCTCCAAATCTATTATAAAGATCTGGCACTCAGTCAAGTATATACTGTCGCATGAAAGCCCCGAAGGAAATATACCGCCAGAGTTTTCTGCGCACTACACCAAAGATCTTGAGAAACAATATGGACCTGCTGCTCAGGTAGTTCTGAGTTATGGCTGGAGGTCGATCAAGGAAAGCTCGGAACTTCTCTGCGTCCTTTTGTCGAAAACACCTTCAGCACTTTTATCGGACTCGTTCATTTTGAAGCATGGATCATTAATTCTTGATCAGCTATCTACGGTGAAACATCGTGGAGCCTTCTCATCTTTGTATCCTACGTTCTTGGCTTGCTGCAAGCGATGTTTGACTAGAGAAAGTCTATCGACACAGCCTCTTAAATGGTTGGATGATAATATTCTTTTAATCAAAAAGAAAGCACAATATGTGACACGAAGATCCAGTGGTTTGCCATATCTTATTGTTGCAGTTCTTGCATCAGCCCCGGTGAGCGAAAAGAAACCCCTCTTTGCTAGTACTTTCCAGAAACTTTTATCTATAGCTCGAGAGGAGGTCACATCGGTAGATGGAAAAACAGATCTTCCTCAAGTTCATGCATTCAACTGTATCAAAGTTCTTTTCACAGATGCTGAGTTGAATAATATAAGTGTGCCATATATTGACAGTGCGTTGGAGCTGGCTATAACGAGCTTTGCACATGATGTTTGGTCTATTCGAAACTGTGCTGTCATGCTCTACACAGCGTTACAAAACCGACTATTTGGTCATCATAATGAAGGATTCATGTCAGCCAAGTTATTTTTCTTGCGACATCATAGAGTTCATTCTGTCTTGTTACAGCAACTCAGGCATCATGTTAGTCAGCTGGAAAATAACGATGGTGATTTTGATAAACATATTGAAATAGTTTATCCTGTTCTTTCACTTCTCACCAAACTGAAAGGTGTTTCAGGTTACGATGGTCTGGATGAATTTATTCCATTAGTCCTCTTGTGCCTGGGCAGCAGAATTTGGAAGATACGAGAAGTATCCGCTAGAGCCCTTGGCTCAATGGTTGTTTCTGATCATGTTAGTGATTTAATTTCTGACCTGGTAAAATTTTCTTCCATCAGGGATCAAAATCTTTTGCACGGAAACTGTCTGGCTATGATAGCTCTTCGTTCTGCTGCAGAATCAGCTATCATCAGTTCTGATTTGAAAACGCTATTTACTATTAGAGCAGATGAGTTGCTTTTTTCCAATAATTGCCCGGAAACAAAGCTCGCATTTTTCCGGTGTATGAAGTTATATTGTCCAGAATCTACTGCACTTGAAGGATACAGAAATAACGATATCACTCTTCCGTATCCTGAGCGGCAAACACCATCTTCTGGTGAAAGATACTATCGCAGTGAAGTAGCAGAATATTCTTTGGCCTACTGTCCAAATGTCTCTTCATTGTTAGTGAGTTTATTGGACGACCATGCGTACGAAGTTAAGCTCGTTGCATTGGAGCACATTGAACGGAATGCAGATGAAATTGCAAAATCGCCAGAAAATGCTACTATGATTTGCAATGCTCTCTGGAAACTTTTCAACCATTACTCATGGGATAAAGTTCGAGGCTTTGCTATTCGTATGTTTTCGCAGCTGGTGAAGATCGAGGGTGGTGAAGATCTCTTGCCAATGTGGAATACTCTCTACAAAAGTATAAGCGCATCATCCACCGACGAGGTCAACAACTCTTGTCTTGAGACATTAGGATCCTTGACATTCCTTCTGGATGATGGAAAGTTGTTCGATAAGTGGATGCAACTTATCTCTAAATTTTCTGGTGACTACGAAGAGTACACAACTAGGCAAGCAGCTTTAAACTCTCTCGCTCATTATCTCAAGTCTTCATCAGCCAATATTAGTGCTCCTCCTGCAGTATACATGGCTCTATTCAACTTTTTGTATGATGATGATTCCGACATTCGACATATTGCTACATCTATGGCTAACAGCTGCCTCGGCACAGTTGCAAAATGCAATTCATATTGTGCGAAAAATCTATTACGAAAAATTGCACAACTACAAGAGGGACGATCTGTCATTATCAACTACTTGCTCAAGGCTCCTTTCAATCAGGAAATCGATGCCGCGTGGAAACATGACGATCTGCTTTTCAGCATTGAAAAGCAGAATCTTTATCGATTTGACTATTCCTTACTGGACATGTGCATTGGTGAACTGCTACAAAGTCATTTATCGGCACAAGAAAAAGAATCAATCAAAACCTGGCTCAATAAGGATGATGCACTTGAACAGTATCATGCGATCCGAAACAAAAATGAAGAGAAGAATAGACTGTCATGGCCTGCATTCAACCCTGAAGATGGATACCTCATTGCAAAAGTGAACCTGTTACTACAGCTCCTGTAAATTATACTCATAAAACATGTTTATATTATAGAAAACGTTAGATTTTTCACCATAACGTGGAGGTTGTCATGCTCAAAGGCATATTTAGCTGACAACAACGTTATCGTGCTTGCTGATGGTCTGAGTGAGAACTTGCTGGGATCTGAAAGTCAAGCCCTTAGTTTTCTCACAGACCTGTCGGTAAACACTGGTAATAGGATGGTTCATAATGACGGTTCCTTCGGACTCATCGATCTTTGCATTCATCTTGGTGTCTTGGATCAAGTTCGCAACCCATTTCTCACCTTGTTCCTGGGAAAGATTGAGACGGGCAGACAACTGGGAAACGTCGATTTTCTGATGTATTCTGCAGTAAAGCTCCGAAATGAGATGTCGAGCACTTTCCAAAAATGCATCGGCACTGCTCTGCAAGAAGAAATCGTTTCGAAGAATAACCTCGGCTTCAGAAAGCTTAGCCTGAGCTTCCTCAAAATCACAGTCAATGTATAATGCTCTAATGAATTCAGTCAAAGGGTCCTGGTATTCGTACTGCTCTTGGCTGACAGCTCGAATCAAATCCTTGAGACGTCGATGGAAGTTGCTGCTCTTTCCACCATTATGGATAGTAACCACGGCAGCTGCCATGTATCGGAGTATCCAAGGGCAAGAAGCCTGGATGGTACTTAAGTAAGGAGGAAAGAAGAAAAAGTCACACAGCGTCTCCTTACCGTTGTCAGAGTTGAACAAAGGAAACAATGCCCAGTGAATAATCCATGTTCGGTTGTGCAGCTGGGTCAACGAATCCCCAAATGATCGCTGATCAACAATATCACGCAGTTTCTGCAGCTCCTCAAAACTGGCATCCCACTGAAGTGACAAAATATCTGATGCAAATTTACCCCAGGTGGCCGAAGCGATCAATCCACTGTCAGTGGACAGAATACGGAAATGATATAATATATCACTAGCGGCATGGTATTTGCCACAATTGTAAAGAAGCTTGCCATATGAATATAGACCGTTTATCATGTCAACAGTGACACCGTATTCATTTTCCAAGAATTGAAGATTGGCAGCTTTGTCTTGTTTGAGATTGTTCTTGACATCAGGATTCTCCAACACTTCCAAAACCTTAGCAGTGCTGGTCTCGTACTCAGCCAACTGTTTTGTAACATCATCCTTCTCTTTAACGAGATTCTCAGGAATTACATCCGTGTTATTGAGCTCAAGCCACAAATCGGCCGTGTAGTCAGTCATCTTGGCGTCTTTCATGAGGTCGTATTTGAGCTGGACAAGCTCGGCGTTAGGATACAGTTCCTTGGAGGAGAGAAACTCCAACAAGGGGAAGATCAGATGCCTGTCCAAAAATGGCATCATCTTCTCTGTAAGGTCGTACTTTCTCGCAATTTCAATTTGTTCCGACATTGTGTTGGCGATGACGATGATGTCTTCTAAGGTGGAAATTTTGCGTGGTGAAATTTGAAGTTTCGTGTAGGATGCAATTAGGCTTGAATATTTGAGTACGGGACCGATAAGGTCATATCTTATGTAAACAACTGTGTAGCCGCATAATGACCCAATGTAGAAATCATTGAGACCAACAATTATCCATACCATTCTTAACGTTTGCCAAAAAATGAAAGTAAATTTGTTTGGCCTCCTTTCTTTCCTTTCTTAGTTTCGTTTCGAGGAGGAATTGATGCAACTGTTGGTACTGGATTGGCTGGTGGTGCTGTGGATTCAGCAGCCGATTCGTCTTCGCTAAATGATTCCCATGCATCTACGATCTCAGTCACCAAATAGCCTTTCTCGTCTGTAGTAGTTTTTCTCTTTTGAACCTTTCTTCTGCCTCTTCTTCTTCCGGGTGGTGCGTTGACCAACATTTCAGACTCTTCCTGTGGTAGTTGTTTTGGTTCTGATTCTGATTCCTTTGTAGCTTCTGTCTCTTTCTCTGCCAGAATCTCGTCCATATCGATATCCCAGTCAGGACTACCTGGAGGCACTTCCTCTTCCTCCATTTCCACATCCTCGTTATCAAAGATCTTTTCCAATTCTTCTCTTGTACGTTTTCTTTTCTCCTTCTCTTCAGCAGTTTCCTCTGAGATATCCTCTGGTTCTCCTTTCTCCTCGATATCGGCTACTACCACCTTTTCTGCTGGAGGTTTCGGTGGAGCCTTTGCTTTCGCAAAAGCTGCTTGAATGCTATTCACCGGCTTTGGTTTAGGAGCTTTCTTTGCTTCTGTCTTGGTGGCAGTTAAAACCGGGGTCTTGGAGCTTGTCGTGCTTATCTCATTACTAACAGAATCCGAGCTTTTTACCGCATGCTTTGGTTCAATTTCTTTTTTGGCTGGTTCTTGTTTGATTCCCGAAGATTTCGTAGCAACGGGCTCAGCAGGCTTTTTGACCAGTGGAGCTGCTCTAGTGCTATCCAGCAAAGAATCTTCGATTTCCGGATTGCGAATTACACCATAAATGCTATATATATCCCCAAATTTGCTTGAAATGTCCGTTTCCTGTACTTTGAGGTCGGTAGCAGTCAAATTGGTCTCGTCAGTTGCCCCTGACAGAGAAACAGAGTAGATATGGCATCCATGAACCGTCTTAAGCTTGGATTTTGCCAAATCGATATCGGCCTTTCCATACACACCAATAGTCAATTTTTCTTGTACTAGCTCGTGTAAAATCGGTGACTCTTCGCCGTCGCCCTGTTCCTGTTTGATTACTGCATCATTGGCAGATTGCGATAAAGTCAACGACTCAATACCCGTCAAAGCATAAGAAACGTCAATATCAGGATGTTGATCATAGAATTCTTGAAGATATCTGTAGTGTATTAGCTTTTTTGCTCTAGTTTAGCTTTCGGATCATTCAACCCACTTTTTTGCCTGATTTACATTTATCTTAAGCAGTCTCGACAGCAGTCGGTAAGAAACCTGGAAATTAGTAGGCATTCTAGAGTTTTCATTGAATCATCACATACGCATGTTTTTTCACCAAACACCAGTTGGTTGAGCAGTTTAGCTGATTCCTCGGACGTCATGCTTGAATCAGTTCGCGAAATACGCGTATTTCCTTCTTTTGGAAACAATATATATAGAGTTGCACGGCTGTGCCTAGCAGAGTAAATGGGCACTGGAAACTCGCCATCCTCAGTTCTGTCTGTCTAAATGATACCTATAATCCACTTATTATAGAATAATTTTTTTTTTCTTTTTGGTGCTTCTTTAGTTATGATTTTTTTTCTTTTACAGTGTTCTGATCTTTCTAGATCTGTACGCTGTAGGAGCTTTCTACCTTTGATAATTATCAATGCATATCATTCCATATATAAATAAAATGTCGTTTTATATTATACATCCAACTCAATTTCTTCGACTTTGATCCAGTTCAGGCTTTGATTGAAAGCTCGTAAAGACTCTGCCGAAAGCCTTTCAACTTCAGCATCTCCATCAAGTCCAAGCCATGTGGGCGAGTCGGTTTCCGGTAGCGAATCAACCCATTGCAGTAAGCTAGCAGCATCGCCTTTTTCTGGCATTGTCGGAGGACCATCAGCACCATTCGACAGGTTGAGTTTAAAATCAAGCTCAAACATCTCAGGAACTAGTAGTTTCTCTAGAATGTCTAGGACGCATTGTCTATCAACTGCCTGATCCATTCTGCCACCATAGACTGTTATAAATAGGAGTTGAATGATTATAAGCCAAGGAATGCTACTGGGTGCAACATTTTCCTTTGAGTTTGGCACCCATTGATCAATGACAAAAAGCCCAGATTCGAAATCAGAATCGTGGAAACCATAGGGTGCGGTCCAGCCTACTGGAATGAATCGCATTCTCTCTCTGAACACACTGTGTATCCATGCCAGCATGAAATAAATGCGAGGTTTCTCCTTAGGCAGACCTGTAAACCTTGCCTTGCTGATGTTCGAAAGCGAACCCTGCATCGACGATTTCATGCCAGACGGTCTTTCAAAACTTATGATGCGGCACATTCGGATAAAGGTGTTTGGAACATGTGAAGATATGTCGACGGTAAAAAGAAGCTTGAAATCAGGGTGAAACACGGAGCTTTTGATGCGCTTTTCCAGTTTCTCCAACCATCCTTGTGCCATGTGTAGGTTTTGCAAAAGCACCCACACACCCTTTTTGTTCTCAGTGAAAATGTACTTTTCTGCTAATAGCTGTGCCTCTTTAGTTCCCATGGCTATAGTAACCAGCCCCTCCGGTCTCAGTGACTGGATTTTACTAGTTGGATCTTGACCTGGGGCAACAAACATCGCAACTGGCGACAAGCCATTATTTTGAGTACCCTGGAACCTAAGAATTTCTTCCAACCCAATATCACTGTACAGCAAACTGGAACCTAACATTTTGTAGCAAGTTGAATCCAAAATTTCACGCAATTTGTGAGGTTGGGTGACTCTGCAGACCAAAATTTCACGAAGGAGCTCTTTCCTGCTTGGCTCTTTTTCTCCTTTCTGAGCATTGCCATTTTCTACCGGCGCAGTGAAGAACCCATCCGATGGATCTTCTTCTGTAAACAGGAAAAGAAATGTGAGGGCCAGTGATAAAATGTCATCCTCTAAAAGCGCTGGTGCCAACTGCCGAAAAACCTCCACATAAAGAGATTTGATGAGAAGCTCTACCCTGGAGACAGTGTCGTCCAACCCACTATGTTGCATTTTAACCACGTTGTCAAAAATCTCTAGTAAAAACTGCAGAGGGAATTGATAAAATTTCCGAACTGAGCTCAGCTTCTCTATAACAAGAAAAATCTTACTACAGTGCTTTGCCAATGGTTGATAAATGAGAGACGTTTCTTCAACATCTTGCATAACATTTTGTGTCTCAGAAACCTTAATCTCGACCTCCCCAGCTTCGATTTTGAGACGCTCTAGAGTGGCAATAATCGCATCATCATCCAGAAGATTTCCTTCGCTATTATTCAAGGCACTGAGCAATTCCAGCTCAAGTTGATGTAGATGAATCTTGTATTCGCTTTGAAGTTTGACCAATTCCAGTCGTTTCTGCTCCACATCTGGCCGTTCCAATTTCAAAACACTATTTAGGGCTTGCGCCTCCAAGCTGTCTCTTGTAATCGTGAAGTTGACCAGTGTCATTCTGCTGCTTATGTATGATGCAACGTTAACAACTGGATCACGAGTCAACAAATAGAGTTTGAAGTTGGTAGAAAAATCAATTTCTTGCTTCCCAAAATCTATCAGAGTCCGGCCGCCTGTTCTTTTGTATTCTCGTGCAAGAATAGGATTAATGATAGGATCGATGTGCTCAGCGTCCTGAATCAATATAGGATTGCCAAATCTTAAGGCGCTTTCCAAATGCTTGATAAACGAAGGATCAGAAAAGCTCGTTATCTTCAATTTTCCGGAATACTCCCTAGTCAGGAACTCCAATGCTTTTCCATTAGGATCAATGATATAAGAATATTGGTCATCTCGCTTCAACATCATGGCATTCTCCATGCAAAGAATATCATCAGGGAGCGAGCTTTCTACCCAGCGAAGACGTTCATCGCTTGTACTCATGAAAGAGAGCAAGCTGTCGCGATTAGAAAAAGTTACTCCACTCTCATCAAGGCCTAGAGCCCAAACACTGCTCAAGTACTTTCTAGTTGCTTGTCCAAAATAACCACAATAGGTAGAATAAGCAGCTGCCAACATACATGTTCCTGCTAAAACTTCTTTTGTAGACTCGAAGTGTTTTACACTATCAACCCATCTCGCCTTCTCAGAGGACAGGTTCTCCAAAAGCTTGACACTACGATTAACTCTGTTCTCAACGGAAACCATTTCACTTTTGATAGCTTGTGTCTCAGCAATCAAGCTAGCATATTCATCGGTATATGACTTAATGCTTGCTTCCAATTCTTCAATCATCTCCTTGATCGCCTCTACCTGAGCTTTAGTTTGCTCAGCCTCTTCCTCTAGAAGCACTACTTCCTCTCTCAGTGGACCGACTCTTTCCAATATCGTTGCGTACTGGACTTGAGCCTCAACCCATTGTAGTAGCGGACCGCAGGCCTTACTTGCCCTGTTGACGGTTTCAAAATTATAATTGGGTAAAGAGAGGTACTTTGCTTCCATGTATTCTCGCAATTCGGTATCCATTTGAGTTTCCGAGTCGAATTTGACTATACTGGGTATAAAGTCTTCTCTTCGTACCTCCCTCTGAACCTCGCGCCAGGTCCGTACGTCACTACCCAGTAAGACACAAACTGACTCCAGTGTCAACCGTACAGCCTCAGGAGGATTAGCCATTGATCTCAATTCTGTAAGATGCTGCTTTTTGATATTATTCACACTTCGCTGAGCCTCTAAAACAGCCGGTTCAGCAAGTGCCAGATCTTTATGAACTTGTTCTCGTCGTTGATCAATTGCCTTTTCTTTCAAGTCCAGATCTTGCTGGATTTCAATTGAAGCCACCTTTTTTCTCTCAGCTTCATTTTGATCGGAAAGCATCTGGGACATCATATCGCTGGCCTGTTTAGACTTGGCTGCTAGCTGCTCTTTTTTGGCACTCAGGTCCACTTTCAGTTCTCGAACCTTTATTGTTGTATCTTTCAACTTGACCAGTCCAACATTAAAGTGACGCTGCTGCTGTTCGAGATCTTCACGCTTTTGCACATATATCCTGGAAAAGCTTTTCACAAATTGCATGAAATGACCCGGCGTTAAGCTGTAAGCACCCTTAGTTACAGATTCGCTTATAGCTTTAGAATTGAGGTGTGCATAAACAGCAAAATTGATGACAGCCTGTCGAAATGTCGCGACATTTGGTAGGTCTGTGCTTGCCTTGCGAAGCGATTTTGGAACTTGATATTCCGATTTATCAACGTCAACATGATTTGTCAAACTTTCAGCAACCTGATACAATGCCATCGGTGTCCAATCACCCATCCAATTGAGAACACATCTGTTGAAAAGGGCTGGAGAAGTAACTGCCTTAGAAGATATGTTCGAATTTTCGGGACTCATAGTGAAAACAACGTGAAGATTCTGAACAATCTGAGAGGTAAACCACCTGTAAAGTTCATCTTCGGCACTTAGATTCAGCCCCTGTCTAGATGCACCTTCTCGGCAGGCTGTCATCAGCATTGTATAATCGTCATCTTCAAATAACCCAGGAACTTCTCCATTTGCAAGCAAGGTATTCATACGTTCCAAAAATGAAGTTTCTAAAATATTCGATTCGTCCAATATGAAACAGACTTTTTCACCGTAACATCCCGTCTGCTTCAATATGTTTCGCAAGTCTGCTGCAAATGACTCGTGAGAATATGAACGAGTGGTTTTTAGCTGAGTAGAGCGTATTCCGTTCATCCAGCACACGAATCTCGTAAGTGTAGTTCTTCCAGAAGAGCTTGGTCCAATCAATATGAGATGGCCCTGGGGCTGTCGTAATACACGATCAATCCTCAGTACATGGTCCAACAAGTCATCATAGAGAATCAAAGGAACATCAACCACCTCTTCACAAAATGTGCGCATTCTCGCAGTGACAAACTGGTGCAACTCTTGCTTGTCGACTGTTGTATAATGTCTACTGAGCCAATTAGAGTAAAGAATCGGTCGCTTTAGCGCTTCATCAAAGCTGCAGTTCGGAAATGACTCACGAGCCACGGTGTCTATTAGGCGGTCGGTCCAGACCTTGCCATCATTCTCAGCTAGTCTATCGGAAAACAGTCGCAAGCCCTCGTGAGCCCATATTCTGACTAATTCCTCTATCTTCATATATTCCGAGTTTTTGATAGCCTCATATATTCCTTTGCACCATCGAGTCAACTCACGAGGAGAATAAATATAATGGCATTGATCAGCGGTGGTAAACTTTTTCTGACTTTCAAAGTAAACTTTGATCATTGCTGATGTCAGATCCACACCGTACCCTCTCAAGGATGGAACGCACTTAAGCAACGCATTGTTAAAAGTCAAGTAAATCTGCTTCAAAGAAATTTCACCAGGATAATCAACAAAAATGACTGAGCTATGCCTCAAGAACCTTGGTGCCAGTGTATTTCGGCCCACATCTGTCGGTGGATTACATGCGCCAACAAATTGAATATTTTGTAGCACAACCCACTGTTTAGTAGTCTCGTTCCAGAAACCACCATGCTCTATCATCTGTCTTATCAAATCGATTACCTTTTGTGAACCATACTTATCAAGAGCAGGCAGATTGATCTCATCACAAAATACAACCAGCCAACGTCCTAGCTGGATGGGCGACAAAGTATGGCCACTGTTGGTCCTCCTATATTGGCAATATTGCTCTAAGCTTTTGATCAAGAGCTGAGGTGTCGTCTCTTTACTAAAATTAAGACCCACTACATCCAGATTCGGCAGCTTTCTCAAACTATTGAAAAGACTCATAGTCTTTCCTGAACCGGGTGGGCCACAAAGAATGACTGATTTATGATTGTTGAGATAGGAGTATATCAAATTTTCGTGTCTTGTAGTATCAATAGTAGGTACCACAACATCTGTCTTAATGACATCTTGGCTCTCCATAATGATGGGCTTTACTTCTTGCTCAATAAGAATCCATTTACCACTCTCGGGCGAAACATCATAGTCCAATATGTTTCCCTCCGTAACAACTCCCCATTCTTTGAATGAAGGCAAGTTCTGCAAAAAAGTGCCAAATTTTTTTCGCTCTTCTAGATATAAGCTACCACCGAATGACCACACCAGACTTGACAGTAATTTCCTAGATATGAAATTAATGACAGTGGTGTTAGATTCAAGAGATGTTCCATTGTCAAAAGTTAATGAGCCCTTCTCTCCAATCAAGTATTTAGAAAATTCGGTGAAAGCTTCCTGCACGAGGCAGAAAAAAGCTGCTACTCCTTGTATTACAACAAATTCCATGACATGAGCCGATTTCAAACATTCAGCAAAAATAGCACGCTGAGTTTCCTTGTCTATCAGGCTCTTGATCACTGAAACAAAAGTTTTAAGTAGTGCACGAACTGCGGCCAAATCAGCTTGGGCTAGGATTACTGTTTGATCGTAAACTTCCTCAATTTCACCCATTGCGAACTCCTCGAGTTTGTGTTGAAATATCATCGTGTCGGTAACAACCTCTTCTCCGAACCATATCATACCGCACCTTGTTACTGTAGCCGGCGTTGCATAGGTGAGGTTGTCGACTTCAAAAATCAACCTGACACTCTCTGGCATAGAAATTCGCTCTCCGCTTGGCAAAGTGAGCAAGCGATTATCATCTAGCACACTATTGAGGTTTTCAACCCATTCCGGATCCACCTCACCGTCGAAAACAATCCAGTGCCTTTTAAGCTGCTCACCTCTAAAATTCTCAGAGATCTTTCTCAGAGTCTTGGTGAATAGACCATCAGTCCATTCACGAGTAGTAGTATCCATGGAGCCATAAAGAGAGCTCTTAGAAAGAACCTTTGCATCTAGGCAATGAACGACATTCTCACGGCCATCTGTTTCTTGTAGGGCTTTTAGAAAGGTGCGGTAAACTGATGTTTTACCGCTTCCTGACTTACCAACCAGCATGATTCCACTATGCATTTCTTGGAATCGGAACATCTGTAGAACCTTCTCTATCCATGGTTGAGTAGCGTCAAATTTGCTCTTTTCAGCATATGAACGTATAGAATTGATCAACTCGGTGGATTCCCTTACGACATACTGTGTAGATGGAAAATGAATCTTTTCAAGCTCCACCATGATATCAAGATCAGAACCCAGCAGCTTTGGCCCAACACTTTCATGAATGGCACGAAGTATTATGGAGTTCTCGTGATTCAATATTAAACTCTCATCTTCTGGGTTGGATCCTCTTTTGAATCTTCCGCTGATGCCTAGTACACTTTTCAATGCTCTGAGACCAAAGTCGTAGTGCTTCTGCTTTATTAGCTGATCATTCAAGTCCTTGAAAAAAGGAACAATGGCTGCTGCCAAAGTTTCGCCATGCAAAAACCCATGACTGTATAGCACTGCTTCAACAATAAGTTCCTTGTCAGGGTGCGTCATTGCAAAACTCTTAAAAAGCCTTTTGAGATTGTCTGGCAGCTGGTTTCTGCCAACGTATTCAGGATTCATCGTCACGAAAATACCAGTGTGTTTGTGTAGGACTACTGTATTGCTCAAAAGTTCAATCTCATGAACTCCCCGTCGTTTGGCTTCTGACATTCCCATGCCGATTGATTCTAGCTGCGAAGAAACAGCTGAAAGAATCTGATCAGTAAGTCTGTTGAATTCGTCGAAACAAGCCCATGCACCAATTTTACAGATACCAATTAAAATTCTGCCAATCGATTGAAAATCAAAGGATTCGTCGCAACAGAACACGACAACATATCTTCCTAGAGCTTGTCCCAACGCTTTAACAGATTCTGTCTTACCAGTACCCGCAGGACCAAATGGTGACCCCCCCAGCCCCTGATTGAGAGCTTGTGTCATTGTTAAGAAGCAATCGTTTACCAAAGGCGTTATAATAAGTTTGTCAGGAGCTCCAAGATACTCAAAACCATAGAAATCATGGGCGCCAGCCTGTCGTACTTCAAGTTTTTCCAAAGGCTCGTGTGTTTCGAGGTAGTAATATCTCATATGCTTTATCCACAAAAAATCTGTAGCTGAGGCAACCTTATGAGAAATAAGACTCTTCACAATTTTGCTTTCGTGAATCAGCTCAATAATGAGAGACTCACATTTTCGCCTCGTGATGGGCAAAAGATCTTGGAGTGCAAGATTCGCTAAGTAAGCAAGCATATTCTGTAATTCCTTGGCGTAATTGTCCAAGCCTGTAGGCAAGTGCTTTTCCACTGAGGCAGTCCAGTCAACTTGTAATGACAAAAGCAGAGCTTGACATGGATGATCTTCTATCCATCTGAGAAACTCTCCATCCATAGTTTGTTTTGGGATGCTCTTCAGGGCTCTGGTCAACCAAGAACTGACAGACAAGCTGGTTTCGCGTTCCAATTCTGTCAGCCAGTCAACCATTTTTGGCTTATCCTTGAGGGATATCTGTGATGACAACTGGAGAATCTCCCCTTCCTTGGACTTAACCGCTACTATTGCATCATCTTCGGTTACAACACTTGAGATCCCCGCAAACATCTTGGAGAAGTGAGAGTTCACTCGAGAAACATCAGATTGATTGCCTATTATTTCCAAAAGATCTTCATCTCCAATAAAATAAAAACGTCCGAACCTCTGTCGTTCTTTTTCGAAATACTCCCCCAGAGCTTTCTGGACACGGTTAAGCAGATCAGCAAGTCGCTCTATACTTTCCTGGATGCCAGGGATATTCAGAACATCGGATACTAAAGGTGATTTGTAAACTGCTTTGAGAATCATGATGAACTCCGAGTTTACGCTTTGAAACCTTGCAAGTTCCATCGGAAGAATGTGCTTGATGTCGTTCGACCCGCCAAAAACGCCCTCCAAATGAACCCATTGTCTTTGTACATCCACCCAAGAGTCAAAGAGAGAGAATATCTTGGTTATTCTGTCTTCCCACATTCTTGCCTCTTCCTCAAAAACTTTGAAATAGGGCGAGTGGTGCATGGCTGCAAGACTGTTCAGGTGATCCGTGCAATTTTGGAAAAGCTCATCCCAGCCTTTGATCAGGCGGCAAACGTTCCTATAATTCACTAGCTCCAATGTGTAAGATGTCCATGTTTCACGAACTTGAGACAAAAATACTTCCAGAGCTTGCTCGCCCTGTGCAACTTTTATGATATCCTGCACTACCGTCGAGTTAGCGCCCAGGTTCAAATCCCACACATCCCCCAAAAGCATTGTTCCATAGGTGAATCGCTTTTTCCCAGCGATAGAATCAAAGAGCGATCTCCAATGTCTTTCATGGATTGCGTCACTTTTCAAATCTAAAACAAGGGAATTGGATTTGATAAGGGCTCGTAAAACACTCTGTATATGCTGGAATGCCGCATATTGTCGGATCCTGGCGGGCATATTCCGCAGTTCAGAAGATATATCGTCAAGACTGGATCTAAGCTTGCGTGGTACTACCGAAAGCCAAGGCGTTTCCCTGAGATCATTCACCCGAGCCCATACACTGTCCAAAGCACCCCATACAGTAGCTAAATCCTCAATCTCTTCTCTGATACTATCCAACGTAGGTGATTTGTTGAAGTCCAACGAAAGCACTAAAGAAGCCTTTTGGAGAAGCTCGGCTGAAATATTTGCTGCTTGTGCGTCATCTGAAAATTTCTGTAGAAGCGTTATTGCGTGAGCAGGTTTTAAGCTACCGGAGACTGGTTTTTCCAGCTGCCAATTCTCCTCAAGAGTATTTATTCTCTCATTGAGTCTTCCTGTTTCTGACATGATTTTTACTCGGATATTATCACTCTGCTGATTCATAGTGTTTTTGCGTTTTCCTAAAATTTCCTGCAAAGCAATCCACTCATTCTCAATCTGATCAATAAATAACCATTTTGGTGGAAACTGAAATCTGTGACGGGAAAGTGCCTGTTGTCCTCGACGAAATACAGCGATCTCTTTTTCCCAGAAATCACTTTGGGTCGAGCAGCTTTCTATAGCTGTCAAGCATTTGACCATTGTCTCAACTGAGCTTACGTCCAGCATTTGAGATTCCAAATCACGTCGATGACCTTCAATTTCAGAACAAACTTCCCGCATGGAACTATTTAGTCTTTGCGAAAATTTCAATAAAATGTCGTGCTGCCAGATGTCGTATTTTGAGTTGATGCGAATTTGGATCGGCTGAAAGTCTATTTTGATGGCCCCAAACATCTTGTACGGATCATTTGTGTCAAACGTTGATCTAGCTTTTCGAATTTCTTCCCATATTTGAAGCCATTTCTCCAAGTCGGTTCCAAGAGAGTCATAAATTCTTTCTGGCTGAACATCCCATAAAGCTTGAAACTTATACCAGTCGTGAAGGTAACCATTGGCCTCATCCAATAATCGATCGAGCGAGTCATAAGCATGCAAGAGCTCATTGGCAATGGAATTTGTTACCGATAAGAAAGTTGATTTAGGTCTCTTCTCACCCACCTCAAACCTGAATGCATCAATTTTATTTAGTCGAAACAAAGAAGTAAGGTTTGCCTGGAGATTAGAGATGAGAGCGATTTTACTTCTATCGAGATCGGGTTTCAGTGTGATTGACTGATTCCATAAGCCGAGTTCATGCTGAAGTACTTTTGGTGGAATAGGTAGTTTGGCGCTATCTCCGCTCTCCTTACCTCGCATGGCGTCAATCCATGAGCGTACCAATGACTTTGATCTGATCTCAATAATATTTTGAATTTCATCGTTCAAAGCCTCGACAAAATAGTGAACATTGCTGAATGATCCGAGATTGATCATATCGACATATTCTTGGATTTCAGTCAAAGCTGAGGCAAGAACTTGATAATCGGCCATCTGCTCGTCTCTGAGAACATCAAGTAAAGAGTTGATTGCGCCAATGATCTTCACAACCTCCTCAGATTTTGAAGCATAATCAGCTACAGCTGTCTGAAAATCTTGAACAAATTTCACTTGAGCACTTTCCTCTTGCTCATAACGGGAAATATAAGCGTGGGCCAAAGACTCCCATCTTAATGGAACACCCTGGCTCAAAATTTCCATAGTAGCGCTTTCAGCACCATAAACTAATTGTTGTCCAAGCAAAGTCTTGGAGTTCACCAAATCTATCGTGCGCGAGAGTGTACTTACAGCATCAATCAAAGAAACTGCAAAATGGTAAACTGCACGAGCGCTTTTTGCCACACTGCTGACAGAAAGCGGCACCTGGAACCCCAGAGAATGTAGGATCCTAACTTCTTTAAATAATGCAGCGATACTAGGATCAAAATTGACCATCAGGGAAAAATCACCGTGTTGGTGTCTTATTCGAAATAATGGACCGATGACGGACACTTTTCGTTTAGTGACACCAGCTAACCATCCCTTGAAGATACTATCCACATCCAATTTGGTCTGGAATGCATGGGCTTCGGCTGCTAATTTTTCACCCTCCGCGTAATTTTTCCAGCCATCTCCAAAAATCTGCTCTACTCTAGTGAGATACATATTCAATTGTCTTTCGATTTGCCGAACCCAAATGATGGTACCAGATACTAGAGGCAGATCCCTGATCTTCGACATTTCATAGGCTTCAGAGTTGGGATACTGTTGCCTGTATCTGTTTTGAAGTGTCAAGATATCACTTTTGACATTGTCTATTAGTCTTGATTGATACTCTTGAACCGCGCCGCGAATAGTCGGTCGTGTGAAAAGTGCGTTGAATGTAGAAAAGACTAGAAACATATCGTTACTGTTTTTTGCGGAGGCCAATCTATCTCTTATAAGAGAAATAATGACCTGCTCGACGCCTGTAGTCTTCTCGACATATTTCTTTTCAGCTCTCACCCAGGCCTCCACTCCAGAATCGGTAGTGTCTAATGCATTGACCTCTGTGACCAGTTTGTAAGCATCTGCAATCTCCTCAATGGGGTTGATATTGAATATAGTCAGAGAAGAGTCATCTGCAGGCTTGCCATTGTTCATGGCTCGCTCGATTGTTTTGAGTAGCTCCTCATGTCTTTCCCTGAAGTGAAGTATGTAATCAAGACGATCTTTAGTTGGCTTCTGGTGCGCAACGAACCTGATGGGTATAAACTTTTCTGATCGTTTTCTGGTCATTTCACGAGCAATATTCACAAATTCTTTGACGTTTTCGTCCCATGCTTCAAATATACGATTGGAGCTTTTAAATAAAGTTTTGAATGAAGAATAATCCATTAGCATGATCGGCTCTTTCGAAAGAAGCGAGACAAGAACTGTATTCAGATCTTTCGAAATATTTTCCACAAGAACAAGAGCCCGCCATATGGGGTATGGCACAACTCGGAGCCGTTTGTTCAAATGAGCAAACACCTCCTCAACTGCCTCTTCTACGTCTGTTAAGGACGCTGCATTCTGGAGTTTTTCTAAAGGAAAATCTCTCATCAGCTGGTTGTACTTTTGTACCTGTTCAGTGGCCTCTTTCAATCCAGTATCAGACAAGAAACTGACTGTAGCATGAAACCGTTTAGCAGATCGCAGAACATCAAGAGTTAGTACAACTCCTGGAGACTTGAGCTGTTTGTCTACCTCTTGAAGTGCAGACTCCATGGATATCCAGAAATTGATTTCTTGATTCGCACTTGTAGCAACAGTGCCCTGGGCCATTCGAGTTACACCTTGTATGCTTTTGATCCATCCATTGACAGCAGTTTGTAAAGAATTGATAAACCCCAAATCATTGAGATACTTTGAAGATATTAAGGATGCAGTGGGTTCATGTCCTTCTGGAAGAGCTTCCAATGCAGCTTCAATGACTGGAGGGAGAGACAACACGAGTTCAGGAATATCAACACTATGGCTGAGATGAAGAAACGAACTTTCAAGATCATTGATCTTTTTTCGTGTAGCAGGTATTGCTCCTTCTGTAGCTGGTAAAGCCTTGTGTCCAGCATTAGTGCCATCGATTGAAGACCGGCAAAAGGCATCAAAGTAAGGTGCAACTGTGAAATGCATGACCGAATGCAATACTTCATAAGGACTGGTACCTCCGTTGAAAACGGTACTTGGGGGTAAAGTCACAGGGTGAATTTGGTCGGAAATGGGGGTAGACGTGCTGATCTGGCCCGGTTGCTTGATCAAAGCAAGGATCGATCTGATATTTGTTATTCCCGAGAGTCTCTTATCCAGCTTAAGAATTGGCTGTGGTTTCTCCATTGGAATCGGGTCATTCTGTGAATTAAGTTGATTCTCTACGCCATTAGTTAGCAAATATTCGAGATTGATAGCCAAACGAATTTACTCACCTTTATTTTGGTCTGCAGTTTGATCCTCAAGCTCAGAGGTTATAAATAAAGCCATTGGCTCGTTTTCCAGACAGAATTGTGTCAGAAGTCGGTGAATCTGTTTCTTGATTCCTCCAGCATCATCCTCTAGCCAGACATCCAGGTTATTGTTGGACACATTAAGCAGGACTTTGGACACTCCCCGAATATAGTCGATAAGGCTGAAGATCAGGTCCTCCGGCAAAAGATCGCCTGATTTTTCTATGGGGATTTCACCATCCATTTCTTCTGTTAATCGCGTCCCAGTTAGCCCTAGTCGCGGCTTGTTGATGTTGATGTTGATGTTGGTGATGGTGTTGGTGTTGTTGGTGTCGGTGTTGATGTGAGGACCTGCAGGGTACATTAACAGCTAAGAGATCCACAAATTGCGGAATTTAAAAGCTGGAGATAAAGGCGTAGAAATGGCGATATTATAGCGGTTATTGGGGCCCAATTACGAAAATCTTATACTGATGTTTGATAGCGACATAAGCGGGGATTTCATGTTTCTGGTATTACCCCTGGTTACCCTCATCACATGTCTACTTATCGACGGTTGAAATCAACGGGCACGGCATAGTTAATTCTAGTCGGCTTTATGAACTCAACTTGGTCGTCAGAATCCTGATTAGCTATGCAGTCCTACTAGATACAGAAAAAGCCATAAGGGCTGAGGTATCTATTTCTAGAGCTTTTTAGGATCTGCAAGCTCGAGAATCAATACTATCTGCTAATAAAGTGATGGGTAGTATTATTAAAGCTTCCATAATGGGTAGTATTGATGAGTGCTCGAATGAGTAGTATTACTTATGATGCCGCTTGTATCAATAAAGGTCTCCTGCACTTGTGTCCTGCCTCAATAACTAACATTTTTCCATATAAATTCAAATATCCTACTGTTTCTGTTCGTTTCATTTGCGTTGTTCCTGTCTAATACGCTCAAAGGTCTGTCCTAGTACTCCGAAGTAGCTCCTGATTTACCCCACTTAGCCTTGGACACCCCCTCCATCACAACTCTATAAATGAGAATCCAGTCGCAAATCACAGATTGCCAACACTCAAAATGAGCTCTAGAAGACCATTAATAGCGACTCTAAAAGCAGTTTCAAAAGCCCGCGGCTACTCAAGTTCTTCCGATTCGTTTGTGCGGATTGTCGATGTCTCTCCAAGAGACGGCCTACAAAATGAACCTGGAGTAGTATCTACAGAGACCAAACTAGAACTCATAGATCGACTGACAAACAGCGGTCTTAAAACCATAGAAGTGACATCTTTTGTGTCGCCCAAGTGGGTTCCTCAGATGGGCGACCATTCCAAATTATATCCGGCAATTCTCAAAAAGTACCATGGAAATGGAGTGAGTTATCCAGTTCTCACTCCTAATATCAAAGGGCTCGAAGGGGCTCTTGAAGCAGCAGCTTCAGTGGGGGAGAAAGTGGGAGAAATAGCAGTGTTTGGAGCAGCATCAGAGGGATTCTCTCAAAAGAACACCAACCGGTCGATAGCCGATGGGTTCGAAGCATTCAAAAAGGTCATTAAACTAGCGAAAAGTCATAATATCCCGGTTCGTGGCTACCTGTCTACGGTGGTTGGATGTCCTTACGACGGTGCTACCAAGCCTTCTGATGTTGCAAAATATACCGAAAAGTTCTTTGAAATCGGCTGCTACGAGGTGTCTTTGGGAGACACCATAGGGGTCGGAACTCCTGCATCCATCCGTGATATGCTACAAGAAGTTCTCAAAAATATTCCGGCTGAAAAGCTAGCAATTCATGCCCATGATACCTACGGTCAAGGAGTCGCTAATGTTCTCCAGGCAGTGGATATGGGAATACGAGTAGTGGATGCAAGTGTAGCAGGACTGGGAGGATGCCCATATGCTAAAGGAGCTAGTGGGAATGTGTCAACAGAGGACGTGGTGTATGCACTGCATGGCTTGGGTTATCAAACTGGAATTGATCTCGAACTATTGTCCAAAACTGGAGATTGGATATCCAAGCAACTGAGCCGACCCAATTCATCCAAAGCAGGCCGCGCGTTGGTGGCTAAACTATAGTGAATAACAAATAAAATTTGTATTAAATGAACAGATAATGAGACGCAACTACCGGAAAAAAAAATAATTGATGCTTTGTTTCAGGAGTCGTTGAGTCCACTTATTTCTTGCTGGGCTTCTGGCCAGTGATGGCTCGGTAGAGATATACTGAAGGAGCCAAGACACAGGTGACAGTGAAGAGAGCGTAACAAGGGTAGACGATAGCCTTGGAACGGGGGTTTCGAAGCCACAAAGGCACGTTTCCTTTGGCGGCGTAGGCTCGCTGAAGCTGGTTGATGTGGTTGGCCTGAACAGTTAGCAATGACGCTTTGAAAACCACCGAATAAGGCTTCTACAAATCACACACCCTGGATCAGGTGTTGATATGAAATGCGGGCATCGGGAACAACTATCGAACTTTTTGTCGATGCCCAGTGGCTGAATTGCTGCTTACCATTTTTCTTTGATTGACAAGACGATTGTTGAAGAAAGTAAAAAGTCAGTGGTGTGGTTTTGTTGTGTGTGGGCCAATCATAGAGAAGATGATTCAGCCGTGCAAAGACTGTTTTCGGCTCAAACATATGCCCTTATACGAGCTTAAGTATGATTTACATGATATCCAATTATATTTTTCATTATCATTAAAATTACTATTTCTCGAGAATAATTGGCTGCTCAGTCCATAAAATGGTTCGACGGTAGCTTTCGCACCATGTGTCGCTAGCAGAAGAACCAGAAACTACATACCATCCAATAGCATAGTCTGACATGCATTGACATTGCAAGATTGCTTTGCGCAAGTTGCGCATAAAATAGATGCTTTTGCGACACGCTTGCATAGCAGTTCGCTAAGTGTTTTTCCAGATCGTTGGCACCCTCCCTGCTTGGTTCGCTCTTCCCCGTCGTTATATTCAATAATAGCCATCTTCTGCTTCATCAGACGAGACTTCTTCAACGCTGAACTCTCTGTGGGAGTCCTCATGCATTCTTCTATGGGAATCATAGTGATTCTGCTCCATTATCTCAATGTCACTGTCAGATTCATCCTCATCATTGCCTCGATCCATCTCAGTGACAGTGTCATAACGCGAAGGCCTTGCACCTGTAAATATATCTGATCCGGAATCCGACGTGTCTTCAGAATTCTCCTCCTCATCCTCCTCATCCTCCTCATCCTCCTCATCAACTATTCTCCTCCTCCTGGTATTGTTCACACTATACATGGGCTCATTTTCTTCAAGCTCTTCATCGTCGTCTTCATCCGCACTTATAGCCACAAAGTTGCGCCGACGATTATGACTGGTTCCATTAGAATTATTGTGAGATCGCCTGGGTCTCTGATCTTCCTCATCCTCCGACTCACTGGACCCTTCATCGCTTTCTTCCAAAATCTCACCTAGTGAACGGTCGTCTACAAACCCATCATCATCGTCAGGATCAAAGTAGCTATTCTCTCCAATAACCCTAGAATCATCCATAGAATCAGAATCTAACATGCTACCTTCTCCCTCCGAATCGGAGGACCCTCCGTGATCGGCTACTGTAGCACCACAGTGATCACATATTCTACCGTGAACTTCCCATAAACACCGGCTACACCTCCTAACAGCCTCTACACCATCATCTTCATGAACAGTGCTTGCAGCTGTGGGATACCTGGGGAAAGTGGTGCCAGCCTCGTCTTGATCCTTTTGATATTGGCTTCTTGCAGATGTCGATTTACTTTTGAATCTCACCCCAAGAGATGAGTTCAAAGTTCCGACCATAGTTATTAAACCATCCATTAAATCCTTGAGCCCCATATTCAAAATCGGTTTATGTGTCATGGCCGCCCGGCATGTGGGGCATGTTGGAGGTGCTTGTTGCCGTTTACTGATCCATTGATCAATACACTAACGGTTAGCCTCGGATGTAATTTGAAATACCATAGGGATATAGATGTATATCAACCTACCTCGTAACAAAAAGAATGACCACAGGTGGCACTGAACGGGAGAAACATAAGCTCCTGGCAGATCGTGCAAGTCATATTATGTTGGCATTGTGAAAGGAATCCATGCAAAGGTGCCGAAGGCTTTGAGAGTTAGTATGGTATTATATAGGAGTCTTAACAATTATTATGGGGAGTAATAGACACTTACATCGACGCCCAAAAGCTCGGTGATAGTGAAATCGTCGTCCATCAGCTGGAGAGTGGTTGGTCTGATGGTGGAATAGATTTGGATCTATGGGAGAATGGCCCACCAGGACTTGATAACAATATTCTGGGGCAAAACTTGACTGAAACCATAGAAAATAAGTAAATTGTCAATTGAGATCATGAATGTAATGTAAACTATACGAGATATTTAGCGTGGTGAGTCACGTGATCCTCCGCAAACGAAGATACAAAGAAATAACTATGGTCGTATCCAGGCTGCATTCTCAGCTGAACCTTTCCCTTGAAAGGGGAGTTCTCTGCTGCTTTAACAAATTCCTCGGGACTGAGCTGATGTAGAAAATTGTCAGAAGTACCAATATCAATGAGAATCTCCGGATTAGGTCCTGAATATTGCTGGATCAGCTCCAAAGCATCGTATTTCTTCCAGGTAGACTCGTCGTCTCCAAGATAACCTCTAAAAGCCTTTTCTCCCCACGGTACCTTAGTAGGATTAAGAATAGGGGAGAAAGCAGAAACACTCTTGAAGAGTCCTGGGTTTTTCAGAAACAAGATGAGCGCCCCATGTCCACCCATGCTGTGGCCACTGATGGACATTCTAGATCGATCCAACTGAGAATATTGGGTGAAAACATCTGGAATCAATTCTTTCAGAAGATAGTCGTACATGTTGAAGCTTTTGTTCCATGGTTCCTGGGTTGCTGTGAGATAGAAACCAGCTCCCTGGCCAAAATCATAGGCCTCATCATCGGGAATCTCCTTACCTCTCGGAGAAGTATCAGGGTAAAGAATAGCAATCTTATTCTGGGAAGCCCATCGCTGGAAAAAGCCCTTTTCCGTACAATTGTTAGGTGTGCATGTTAATCCTGAGAGCCAGATGAGCAATGGAATAGGCTTGGAACTATCAATATCTGCAGGCAGATACAAGTTAGCATCCATTTTGCAGCCGAGAATCTTCGAAGAATGATTCAATTTCAGCAATTTGCCGCCAAAGCTAGCAATAGTTGAATTGACTGAGAACGACATTTGAGCTTGATTGGTAATGTGGTTGCTATGTAGGAAAGATATATAAGCCGCTTAAGCACATCTAGACTGTCAGCAACAATGGAGCACAGTATTATAATGAATAGTCATAAAATATTTACAAAGGTTACAAATTATATGCAGTTGGAAGCATTTTGATCATGCAGAATTTTTAGAATCGAGGAGCATTTTATCCCAAACCTGGAAGATGCGACTGATTTCCTTGACCTGGCTGTCTGCATCTTCAAGAATATCGCGATTATACTGATTTGCTCGATCTAAGGACGCAAGAACAGCCTCGGCTTCTGCCAGTTTCTCATGACGAATAGCCTTTTTGGCAGCTTTTTTGACGGTTTTGAAAAAATGCTTCTCGAGAAGTCCTCCCCATTGATCACTGATTATTCGGTTGATGAGCCTGATGATTCCCTTGTAGTCACTCATTTGAGTATATGCACTGACCATTTCCGTCAAACTAGCCGAATCATGATTGAGCAAAGAAATTGGCGAGTCTAAGAGAGACCGTTTTGAATCTATCAATTTCAAGGCCGCCTTGCTCATGTGAACCTTCATGAGTTCCCGACCCAACATGGTCACTGCCTGGATAGATAGCTCAGAATGGTGATTGAGCCAAAATTTATGTACAGTGTTGAAAAGCATCTGGCGGTCGGCTGCAGAGTACGTTTCGGTTTTTGGTTTTTTCAACAAATGCAATTGGTCTTGGAGATCAAAAAGTCTCAATTGAATATCATCCTCGATCTTGTGACCCACTTGAATCATTTTCAAAAGCAATAATTCGACCTCTCCATTAAGCCCTTCTCTTTTGAGGCTTCTCATTATTGGATAAAAAAGAACTCTTGGTGGCCGAATTCGACGCCGAATAAGATCCTCGATCACAATAAGTGCACGGTCGGCTCTTCCTGCGTCGACCAATTTCTGGATTTTGCTCAGAGCTGCTGTAGTACTGCTGGGATTTCGACTGCGTAGAATCTGATCTTCTTCTTCGCCACTACCATCCGAGTCCCATTGATTGATGCTACTCATCAAAGTTGGGCATTTCTTGAGATTCAAAACCAGCTGCTTTCTCAAAGTACCGGCCCTAGATGTATAACGATTCTGAAAATATGTTAGAACCCACCGGACGGTATGAGAATTTCCCATTATTCCTTGTGA
This sequence comes from Zygoascus meyerae, assembly GCA_030561445.1. Taxonomy (NCBI): domain Eukaryota; kingdom Fungi; phylum Ascomycota; class Dipodascomycetes; order Dipodascales; family Trichomonascaceae; genus Zygoascus; species Zygoascus meyerae. The sequence goes on from JAKTXC010000014.1 coordinate 68,583, forward strand.
TTCCCACATAGCCAAAAATCTGATGATGTCGAATTTCTTGTCGTAAGTGGACAATCCGGATCCTATTTCATTCAACAATGACGAAGAGATACTGTGTCCAGCATTGATCATCATATCAGTGCATTTATTAATTTCCTCCATGCCACCTTCTAGTGCAAACTTGCGGGCAACACGTAGGAAAGCTCTTTTTGGAATAACCACGTCGTGATCATGAGCCTTTTGCACAATGACACGAGCGTCGTCCCAGCGTTTGGTTAATAAAGCATTTTCAATAAATATGCCGTTCATGACTGAAGAGTTCTCTGAAAAATTATGTCGAAAATCGTCAAAAATGCGTGCAAAGCGATCTTCACTTTCCAGATCTTGTAAACCCTCCAACGTGATACCATAGATGTTTTCCGCTACATGGCCGTCGGTAAGAGCCTTCCACCTCCAGAATGCAATTTCAAGTTCTTCTGCATTCTCTGCCACTTTGGAAGCTCCGATGATATAAATAAACATGGTGTGTTCTCTTACTCCACTCAGCTGGTCTAGAAATGCTTTAGCCTCTGTAAAGTTATAATTCGAAATAAAACTCTTCAAAACTTCCTCCGATGTCTCAATTGAAAATTTGTACTCCGATGAGTACTTTTCAAAAAGATATTCACAATACCCGTGCTGCTGCGCTCTGGATGCAGCGCAAATGGCACTTGCTATGCTTTTTTCATTCCTGCCCAAAAGACGGGTTTCAAATTCGTCAAATAGATAAAGTGCCGACATATATTGACGGTTTGCCATAAAGAAATCTAGCAATTCATATATCACTGCATGGTTGTGGTTATCAAGGTTTGACACCGATGTTGTCTCGAGAAAGCGAGCTAGGCTCGACCAAGCTTTGAGCTCACACAAAGTAGTCACTTCTGTTGACCATTTTGGAAACTCGACTATCTGCCTTGAAACCCCCAAAGGGGCTTGTGGTTTCTTTAGAGGTTCCATGTAGCCTGTGTTTTCAGGAGGCTGATAGTCTTTTGGCAGATGATTTCCACCCATTTCGGCGTCCAAATAACTTTTTTCCCACACTGTACCAGCCTGTCCAACTAAAAACTCCAAGCTGTAGTCTTTAGACGACTTTGTATCTTCAATTCCATCTTGGATTTTCACATGCGGGGTCGCAATGGCCTGCCGCAGACTCCACCCGGCACCGTGGCCCTTACTTTGAATAGCTCTTGTCTTCGATTTGCAACATGAACAGCTGCTGAACCGGCGGTAGCCAGTTGCTACACAGCTTCTCTGGTTTAAAATGCGATTAAAAAAAGCCTGCCGGCTCAGTTCAAATCCTACTAAGCGCGTTGATCCAGCGTAAGGGCTCCGGCTCGGTCTCCATCTGATCATGCCAGCCAGTCTCAGCACCCGACAAAAGACTAGCGACAATATGTCTCCAGATCGGAGAATAAATTGTCTTTGCAAGAACCAACAAAAGAAGCTTACTGTCTCACGAAAAACAGTTAATTCTGGTGGTTGCTTCACCGGATCACCAGACCGTAGAGTCTGATCTTAGAATCAAACGATTTTTCGCTCACCACTATAGGTAGTAGGGTAAGATGGAGGGACATGCAGTGGGGCTATCTGAACAACATGGCTCAGTAAGGCAGATGGAATAATTAAAAATTATATAGAATACATAGCTAGCAAAGGTCTGTGAAGATAAAATAATAGACGACTGTAAATCCTGGGAATAAAGGCTAATGTAGTGGAGGTTAATGGAGTTGAAGGTCCCGTGGTTGATATTAAGCCTCGAATCTCGTGTGCCTAGCTGGAGAGACGATTACCAAAGATGACCAGGCATACTGAAAAACCTCGATAGGCCTTAAAGTTTTTTGAATAACGGAGTTCTGAAGAACATTCTTGCATCAAGAAATCATGCCACCAAAATAGCAATATATAAAGGAGCCTGGTGCACCAGCTGCAATAGAAGACAAAAGATGAGCAGATCAGGGCGAAAAAGTAATCAATATGAATTAACAAACGACATATATTTCTAGTACCATCAACATATCAAGGGAAATCAGGCAAAAACGTAAAATCCTTGATTGCTGAAATTCGGTATCTACTGATATGGATGCCGGGACGTATGATACCGCGAACTCACCAAAAGCAATAGTCTAGTGATCGCTTGCTGAAAAATTAGCTGAAACTAATCACGGCCTAACCCGCATTGCTGCGCCAGGGCTGCGTATCATGCTTATCAGTTTTTCGGACAGAGTGAACCAAGGAAATCTCGTAGGCTTGACAAAGATCACGTGACCTCAAATTTACGGATGTTCCGCCGGTAGGACTTCTCCGTCTTATCACCCTAACAGCTGGTGAAACAAGAGGCCGGCGAAAGAGATTTTCCCACTGCAGTGGACCTCACTAGAAACACCTCTCAAACTAGGTAGAAGAAAGACGTTCAGTGACCTGTTCTCATTGTAGTCTGAAAAGCGCGCTGCGTAGGGGGCCTATGCAAATCCAGAGCTACCAGCATCTAGCCGAAAGCTCCTGGAACTATAAGAAAAACTGGAAACAATGAGCTCGAACGATAGTGACACATTGAATATGGAGATCTCCGAACTGAGCTCGGAGTTGGTCGGAATTCCCGAGAGCAATGGATCGAAGAAGCGAAAATCTTCAGGGACCTCCACACAACCTCTCAAAACCAATAAAATTATTGCAATTGGCCCTAAAACAAGCCGGTCTCTCCGTGCTTGTGATCTTTGTCGAAAACTCAAGACCCGTTGTCTTCCATGTCAGGATAGTTTGGCCTGCTTGAGATGTAAGAACCTGGGCTATTTGTGTAGCCTGCAGAATATTGACGATTTTGTTGATGGCCAAGGGCGAAATGGCCCTGCAATTCCTGCTACTAGTCGATTGGATCGGCTTGAATCAACTGTCGGTGAGATTCTGTCGATTCTTCGTAATGAAACTACATTGGACAGACCCACACCGCTCTTTGGAGCGGGAAAAGCAGGCGCAGCTATCGCAAAATCTTACGACGAAGGCTTCGGACGCTCTCACGATAAGAGGGAACTTTCTCCATCTGCTGGACGAAGTTCCTCGGAAAGACCTGTCGTGAGAAGAGATGTTTTGGATCCTTTAAGCTCTGAAAACAGTTTCTCAGGATTTGGAAATCCTAGTCAATCTTTCCAACTTTCTCCAATGAACATTTTCGGTTCAATTTCGAGCTCTCCTAATCATCTCCTACCAATAACTCGGTTATACAATCCTCAGATGGTTGTTCAGGAACAGGACATTATAAGTCTTGGAGTCATAACCGAAGAAGAAGCTTTGGATCTTCTCAAGTACTTTCGAACAAATTACAACCGTTGGGTATCGTTTCCTGAGGACATTGAAATAGAGACCTTGATGGATCGAATTAGAAAGCGATGCTCTTTATTATTATCTGTCTGTTGCTGTGTGGTCATTCGTTATTATAAGAAAGATCATTACAGTTCCAGATACAAACTTCTACTTAGAAAGATGCAAAATGAGTTGACTCAATCTTTGACAGTTGTTCCACAAACTATTGAGTTCATGCAGGCGTTAGCATTGGTTGCCATTTATGCGACCTCTTTAAGTGAGGGCGATATTGTTTTTGATGGCTGGTTCTACTCAAGTGTCGCATTGCAACACTTTATCACAAAAGACATTCTGGGACTTGTTATGTCTTTTGATGGTATCGGGCCCGTCACTGAATTTGATGAAATCATGGCCTACAGGGTATGGAACCACCTGTGTCTTGTACATCTTGTTTCCTGCGTATTGTCTGGGCGTATGTGCATTCTAGATGAGATTCGACTTGATCAATGCAGGCGTACATTGCAGTTATCGTCAGCTACCAACTTCGACGGACGTATGGTAGCGGAGATTTCCTTGCAGCTGATTGTCTATAGTTATGTTGAAACACCCCAGTCTTTGGAAGCCGTGACAGATGATTTGAAAGAGTGGTTGGATGAATGGGGATACCTGTTTGAGCAACCCATTATTCAATTTGTGGAATCAGGATTTCATTTCGGCTATTTCTGTGTATTATTACATTGGGCGCAGTTCAAGTGGCTACAAACACAAGGACGTGAAAAAGATGGCGAACAAACCAACGAACTAGATCCCCTTATGAGCTTGAAAACAGATCAGCTAATTAGCATCATTGATGAGAAGCTATTTAAGCAGATGATAGGGCATCTCCAGAAAGTTGTGGATTCATTACTGATTGTCAAAAGCAATACCTACTTTTCTTGCCTAAGTGATCAAGTATTCTTCCACTCTTCATTTGCAGCAATTATGATAGGGAAACTACTGAAAGGTCTTCAGGCGCAAGGAAGAGGAAATGAATGCAGTAAGGCATTTGTGGAAATGCTCAAGAGTAAAATAATGAGGGTCGCTTCAAGATTTCGCACCATAGCTATGGATCACGATGATGTTGCCATCAAATACAGTAATGCGATTATTGAAAGCGCTGCAGGATTATGAGATTATGTGAAGAAAAGTACCTGGAAAAGCTGTTCATATAGGTAGATTTATTTCTAGTTTTTGAATCTCGCCAGGGTTATTATTATGAGAATCATGAATAAATAAGTTTGGTCATACGTTAGGTCTCCAGCTCAGTACGGTTTGGCAGATCAAGATAAACTCTGTGACTGAAGACTTCCTCATTGTCATCAGCACAGTAATAGTTATCTTCTTCACCACCAAGAGGAATTCTCATAGGAGTATCATCCTCAAACATTGCTTCGTCATCTGCTGCAAGGTATTGATTAAGAGAAAACTCACTAGGCTGCTGATAGTTATGATTCACATAATATAAATTCCCCTTTCTGTGGACTCTTCCTCGACGCAACAGTCTTTGAAGAGCTCGAGTAGCTGATTGTATGAAGGACGAGTTGAAAGTATCAGGACTCGATATATCATGCTCGATCCATGTCCAGAGCTGCTCAAGCTCAATACCTTTCCCATCTGATTTGGCAAGCATGGCATCAACTAAAAGATCTTCATAATCCACTTTACCATTCTGCTGGTGGGGCCGCTTGTTGTTTTCCAGCTGGATCTTCAGAGCTATGCTATGCGTATGAGGGGAATACAAAGGTAGCTTTGGATCAATGGTTTCAGCAAATCTGATAAGTTCGACTAGTTGGGCTTTAGGTAAAGATGATAGATAGGTTTTCTTGACATCTAATGAAAGATTTTCTCCAGTAGTTCCAGTCTCCAGAGGGACTTCGCGACGCTTAGGTTGACAGTCTTTACAGAACCACTGAGCATCAGCCACGTCTACAACTATCCGATCAATGTGAGGAACATGACATAGCTGATGATAAGGTGTATTACAATCATCGCAGAAAACAATTTGATTTGATTTCATTCCCCCACCTCGATGACAGATCTTACATACGACACCATCATGCCTTGTAGCTTCTTCATTGGGTCAGCTAAATGCGATTTTTGAAACTCTTCATATTTACCCACCGTTTTCCTCATCATCTGATGCGTATTGATGCGCCATTCTTGCGCTCGCAAAGATGATTGATCAGATTCGACACATTCAATTTACCGAGCTTAGTGTGGTGTACGTTAGACACGGATGCGGCTGTGCCTTTCTTAGATTGCTATCGGATGATCCTTACCAGTCGGTACCTTGGCCCAGATTAAAACATTAATAAAGTTTAGCTGAACAAAGGGTGCTTTAGTAGAAACTTGGAGCAGTTTAGAAAAAGAGGAGCAGACCACTATTATCCTGATGCCGAATGGAAACACCAGGTTGTGTTGAGTAGCTGGGGTTTCATTATCCGGCGGTGGACATTCCGACCATGCTGTAGCTCACGTAACTAAAATACCGTAAATTAATAACTTTTTCTCGAAATAAAAACACCTTGTTCTCACTTTTGTATATTAGGACAACTCTCATCATCAAAATCAAAATTGATCTGTCTCAAATTACGACTGTGCATATAATTTCACGTAGAGCATTTTGATACCAGGCCCACACTACAAGTAGAAACGGCAATTCGAAAGTGGCGACCAACCAACAACAAACATCAGATAGAGTGGAAAATGCTTCGACTACGAACATTCGGTCGAGGAGGATTGAGTTTATTGAAAAACAAATCTAGATTTGTATCTTCAAGTGCAAAGAGCAATGGAACTGCAGTAGTTCTGTTAAACATGGGTGGTCCGAGCAAGGTCAAGGAGACTTATGACTTTTTGTTAAGACTGTTTTCCGACGGAGAATTGATCCCCTTAGGTCCATTCCAAGGCCCTCTTGCTAAATTTATTGCCTGGAGACGAACTCCCATGATTGAGGAACATTATCAAGAGATTGGAGGCGGATCACCGATTCTCAAATGGAGCAACTTGCAAGCCGAACAAGCTTGCAAAATCCTCGATACAATCAATCCGGACACTGCTCCTCACAAGCCTTATGTTGCTTTCAGATATGCTAAGCCTTTGACTGAGGATACTTACCAGAAAATGTTGGATGATGGCATAACTCGTGCTATTGGGTTCAGCCAGTACCCGCAGTATTCCTATTCTACCACACGGTCTTCATTATTGGAATTGGAGAAAATCAAGAGCGAAATTGATAAAGATGACCAGATCACCTGGTCTTTTATTGATAGATGGCCAACTCACCCTGGGTTAGTGAGGACTATAGCCCGTCATATCCGAGACAAGATTGTGGAATTCGGCCCCGAATTGGGCCCTAATGCTACAATTCTCTTTAGTGCTCATTCTTTGCCCATGGATGTTGTAAATGTCGGTGATCCTTATCCTGCAGAAGTCGCTGCTACTGTTTATGCTGTTATGCAAGAGTTGCAGTTTAGCAATCCTTACAAGTTGGTATGGCAGAGTCAGGTTGGGCCCAAGCCTTGGTTAGGAGCCCAAACTGCCAATGCAGTTGCGAAGATGCAGGCTGAAGAGAAACCGGCTATCATTGTTCCTATTGCTTTCACTTCTGATCATATCGAAACCCTACATGAGATCGATCTTGAAGTCATTGGAGAGAGCAAGCGACCTGAGCTGCTCAAGCGAGCCGAAAGTCTTAATGATGATCCTGAGTTCATTGCAGCAATGGCTGATATTGTAAAAAGCCACTTGACATATGATGTCGAGAAGCAGGTAGAAAGTGGAGCCGCCATTATCAGACAAGACATCAAGTACAAGAAATAATGTGTATGGTAAGGCAATGCTGATAGTACAAGCCTGAAAGTGAAAAGTTTAAAGCCTTGTAAATAGAGAGAAGCTATGCGAATAGAAAGAAGCCATATGAATGGATGTAACAGTGTTAAAACAAAACTTGCAAAAAAATTGTTGTGTGGATAGAAGAACGTGCGAGATGAGGAAGTGCATCCAGATGATAAATCATGGAAATTGCGTGACGGGGAGTCATTGTACTGATTTGCATGCTGGATGGAAGCAGAAGATAGAGTAAATATTCTATAATAGAGGGAACAGTTACGTTCAAGTGCTGCCATCAATACCGTCACCAATGCTGCTACCTATCCTCACAACTAGTTCCACATCAACACCTCTAATGCTCAAATTCGTTTTGAAGTCACTTCATCTTAAGCGACAGATCGCTTCAAGCTTTAAAACCTGACAATCTTTCTAACATAGACCATTATCATAAGATTTCACTAAAGAACGTACAAAACAACTATTCCATTACTTTTTTTCTTCATCGCTGGAAATATCTGTATTCAAACCATCTCAAGGAATGGAATCCTACAGTAGCAAATCCAAATGCAAGTTCAAATCCAATGTCTCCTCCGTATGCAGGATCACCAATCAATTTGCCAATAGGACCAACATACCAGACTTGAGCCATACCAAGAACAGCACCAGCAACTCCACAGCAGAAACCAAACATGGCAGCAATACCGACAGGGAGCATGCCAGGCTTGTCATAATTTTGACTGTCATAACCAGCAAAACCTTTCTTAAAGAAGAAATGCTCATTCAAAGCAATGGCAGAATAAATAGCCAACCAATAACCAATAATGTTCATGAAGTTGTCCATGAAAGTATTGAAGCTATAGTAGGCAGGAATTGCAATAGCAGTTGCAGCACCACATCCAAGAAGAGTCCAGAAAGCTCGAGGAATCAATCGGAAACCAGACCAGACTGTCTGAGCTGACAAACCTAGTGAGTACATGTTAGGAATGTTGTTGCTGACAGTGGAAAGAGCCATGACAACCTGACAGAATTGACCGAATCCATGGAGAGAGTTAGGCACCATAATGGCATATACGAGACCACCAACATTATCACTGTCATAATAGTCCATCCAGGTGGGGTCAGCATACAAGCCCTGAGCACAAGCAGCACCAAGGATCATGCAAAACATTAGAGGGAAAGAAAGACCAGCCAAGACAGAAAGGAAAATTTTGGTCCGCGACGAATCGACAGGCTTGTAAGCAGTGTAGTCAGAAGCATAGGAGCACCAACCGGTAGCAAAACCGAAAATAGCACCTCCAAATGACAAAACGCCAGCAGCTTCGACAGGACCAGTGGCCAAAGAGCCATAGGAGAACTTTCCACTCATACCAAATCGCACAGCTATGATGATGAAAATGATGACATTAGGAATCCAAGACCATTTCTCGTAGATATGAACGAATTTGTAACCAAAAACAGCAATAAGAAAAGTGATGGCAGAGATGAGGAAAACACCAGCCCAGATTGGCATACCTCCATTATTCACTGTGTGTAACATCTGAGCAGAAACCATAGTGTTCACGGAAGACCAACCAATACATGCGATACAATTCAGCAGAGCGATGATTCGTACACCTTGATAACCGAACCAGAACCGCGATAAGGGCATCTGTCGGAGACCAAGAACAGGTCCAAAGGTAGAGTAGTAAGCCACGGGTAAAGCACCAAGAATATTGAAAAAAATAATACACAGAAAAGAATCCCAGAAAGTCATATACCAAATGGTAGTACCAAGAGTGCCTAAAGAGAAGGTAGCAATAACCATGTTACCACCGAGCCACATGGAAGCAGAGTTCCATAACGAGGTATCGTGACGTTCAGTCTCAGGGATCCATTCAATACCTCTAGTTTCGGCATGGAATTGACGACCAAAGTAGTCGTTGAACTTATCAATACCTCGCTTAGTAGAGACCTGACCAGAATGATCAGACTCATAGTCTAGACTTGATGTCTGGACATTTTTTTCCACGTCAGTCATGATTATATGTAGTCAGGATGGACTTGATCAGAAATGTTTCAAAACAGGATCAGTCGATATCAGAAAGATAACGAATATTAGACAGTCCCCTTAGAATCTGACTAAACCAACAGAAGATGGAATGTTTGAAGAACAGGTGATGGTACCTGAAACGACAAACTACAACAAAGAAAAGAGCAACCAACCGGCAGACCCTGAGAAATTTCAGCTATACAATCAAAGCGAGATTTACAAAGCCAAGTCCGGACTACCTTGGCCTGATATATATATATATATTAGCGAGTGGTGAGTGGTTCGGATCTAACCATATTTGCTTTTTGTTGAAATTCAGCGCGGCACTGGAAAAAATTTGATGAGCATCGGACTACGTCGCATTGCGGTGATACCAAGGGCGACACCTGGAAGAGACACGGGCTGATGGATTTGATCTCGCTATCAAAAATAACCGTAAAATAGCAGTTAAAATTGACCTTGTAGTAACTGATACAACTGATATCGGCTAGCCACTTACTATCTGTTTGAAAGCCATAAAATTTTCATTCTACTGGAGGTCATCGTGGCGCACACAGCCGCATAGAGCGTCCAATCAGTAGAGTCCTGGGCAAATGATACCTAAATAGGAATCCCACCGACGGGAATCCCGTCGGAAGATGGCGATAAGGACACTAAGGTTGACCGCCGGATGGCAGCGTTAGACCTTGAGGATGAAGATAGGCAGCCGGGGATCTACTGATAACGCACCTGAACCATACGGTCACTTCCGGACTGTAAGAAACAAATCTATAGGCGAATTTTAGTATCTCTGTCCTTCTCTGTTGGTCGCTATCTTGGTTACCAGATCCTAGCTGGTTTCTAAAGTTTCATAAACTCTACACTTTTTATTGGCCGGCACATAACACAGATAAGACGCTGCACTGGTTTTGTAAATTTAACCGACGGTGCTGCACTGCGGGGGTTTTTGCAGCCATTTTGCAAAAATAGGGGATATAATTCAACCGGCCGTTACATTGTTTTGATAGTGCTTTGCGACAATCTGGTTATTGTCGGGGTTCAATGGGCTGCAATACCAAGCATAAAGCAAAAGGCTTCTTTACCGGATCATCGTCGGTTTGTGGGTCAACCTTCTCACCTCTGCCTACCATCTGAGCCCACAATGATGTTGAACTAAAGCCGACGGTGATATTGGATCCCCAGATATTTCCCAACTGTGTCAATAGACGGCGTTGCATATATGAGAGCACCTACGAATGTAAAATACTTCCTGACAAAGGTAGTGCTGGACGACGAGTTGTACCGCAATGAGATGCACTCTTTGCACAGGAGGTGGAACGAGCATATTAGGAAAACCAAGTTTAGCTTATGGGAGAATAAATCGAGTGGGTTTCTGAGATGCGGTTGAGGTCTCATTAGGTCTTTGATACGAGTTTGGTACATACAGAAGATTGTTTCCTAGTGCGGTAAATAGCCTTGACGCCCAAGTCGAGGAGACTTTGCAAAATTTCAAAAATTGCCAGCATCGATTCTTCGAAAGGTGTATGTGAATAGAAAGACGGTACAAAATAAGAGTGGGCTGTTATTGTTTCTACCTTAAATAATACTAGGCCTAAAAATTCCAATCATCAAAAATGTTCAAAACCATTAGGCAGCGTTCAATTACATTACAGTAATCAGACGAGTGTGGAATTAAGAATAGCCTCTTTGGGATATATCGGCAATCGACTCATTTAGGCGGATGATAGGAATGGATACCACCAGAGATGCAAGACTGTACGGCTTGGAAGGTTACTCGGCACCTGTTACTGCTAGGTGAGAGTGAAAGCGTTATGTTAATCTGGGCGTACCTGTTTACCACCAACAATGCTGCTGATCTTCCAAGATAGATTCGGCCAAGTGATAACTTCGCCAATCTTTTGGTCCGAGACAGATGGTTGGTCATTTTGTATATTTGAAAATAGATTCTACTCATAATTTTGTGAATAAAATACTAGGGAAATCTATTGTAGAACTAAATTTCAGCTGGAGCTCTGGAAAGTAGAACAAGATTTCTCTGCCTTACTTCAGAATTGATGCCCTCTGGAATCTGTATTGAGACCCGTGACTAGACAGCTGCAAGTGTTAGCCCACAGCTAATTTCATTGTGGCCCTGATATATAAATTTCAAGATAACCGAAATAGGGTCTTTCTTGGCACGAGCTTTTCATGACGTCCTCGCCGAACTAGGCTTGCACTCATCTTCAGCCCTTCCTGTGATTTGCAATCTCTATCAATAATTACCCCTTTTGTATACCGCGTCGCTTCTAAATGCCAAGGAAAAGTCAAAATTACTGATCGGACTTATTTGAGAGCCATCATGCTCATCCCCGTCATGGCAAGTCTACAATTGCAAGTCTACAATTGCAAGTCAATTGTGCTTTTTTGACAGAATTGCCTTATATAATTTTACGCTTAAAGTGAACATTTGGATAGCCTGAAATCTAAATTCGATATGTTTATGTTATTTTGGGTGGAGTATGTACCATTCCATTATTTCAAGAACTCTCCTTTAGTAAGGTATTTCTCATACTCATAATCACTCTGAGCCTCCTGGAACAATGAAGCAGGATCAGAAGTGTGCTGCCAGGTATAAAAGGCCTCTTGGTCAGAAATAGGAACAACGTCTCTGCCCTGTCGTCTGGCAGCATCAACAAGAAGTTGAGCCTGGCATGATCGCTCCATCAAAGAGAAAAGATAACCAGCCTCGTCAACAGTAGAGCCAACAGTCAGCAAGCCATGATTGGTCAAGATGACAGCCTTATTCTTACCAAGACTGGCTGCAATCTTGTCACCTTCTTCATCCTCAAGAACCAATCCGCCAAAATCAGTATAAACAGAGTGACAATTGTACAAGTTGCAAACATCCTGGTTGATCATTTCCAAGGGCTTGCCAAATGACGAATAGGCTTTGCCGTAAATGCTATGAGCATGAGCCGCACTCTCGACATCGGGTCGAGCCCGATAGATAGCAGCATGGATACGGAAACCAGCAGCATTGATAGGCTTCTTAGAGCCTCCAATGATGTTGCCTTGAGCATCTACATGCACCAAATCACTGGCAGTGATCTGACCAAAATGCATTCCAAGAGGGTTGATCCAGAAAGTTTGGGGGTCAACAGGGTCTCTTATGGTGATATGACCCGCAGCACCTTCAGAGTAATCTTTTCGAGCAAAGATTCGGAAGGTTCCAGCCAAATGCTCAAGCATCCACTGTCGCTTTTCGTAAGGATTGGAAAACTTGGGAATGGGGAATGGAACTCCTCCAATGGAAATGTTCTCTGCACCCTGTTCGTGAATGGCGTAGCCCTTTTCGTTGGATCCTCCAACCTTCAAAGTCCCCGACGAAGAAGAAGACGAAGCTTCAGTAGAAGTAACAGTCATAGTAGAAGACATTGTGATAATTAAAAGAGTACTCTCGTGATTATGAGAAGACAAGAAGTTTCTATTTTGATGGTTTAGAACAGTACTTGTCGTTCAGGTACTTCTTTAGTCTCACCTTTTATACTTTCCCCTTCCTACTCGGTCCAAGCTGCGGAGCCCCCGCCATGGCTCTTATCACAGCATCTAAGGGCAGGTTAAGGCGAAGCGTTGATATATCCAAATTCCAAAGACAGCTACGGAAAGAATAATTTACAGATCTGGACAGAAACTACATTGACTATTTTTTTATTGTGCCATTTTCGTTTCAGAGATTATGCTGTTACAGACCCGAGTAATTGCTGATTTCCTTGTACTGAGTAGCTTCTGGCAGTATAGTATCAGTTAGGCACCCATCAGCGGTGATAGCATCGGTTAGGCACCCATCAGCGGTGATAGTATTAGTTAGGCACCCGTCAGCGAAATGGCGATAATACTTACATGACTGCTAATTGAACCAAAACACATTGCAAATTTCATACTCCACATATTCCAGCCATTCATTTGGGATCCAGGAACCATTCCAAATATTCATGTTAAGCTATTGACTGCCATTTACAACCAGAGTTCAGCTTCGGAGTAAGCGAGCTCATCGCTTTGAGTTTATCGTGCAGTGTCCCGCCTAATTAAGGCAAGCTTCAGCGAAGCAAAATCTGTAGGGTTTATCATGTGCTTAGAATGAACAACAAACGTCATATATAGCGAATATGCGGGGTTTTAAATGACTTAACTGATGTGATTTGAAATAGCTTTATCCCAGAGGGCTAGCAAGAACCGAGATGTTGGTAGGTGCTGCCGAGCTCTACCTGATACATTCGCAGCAAATTTCTCCTTTTGTCAGAACGAGATCATCAATACTGGAAAAGTACAGTATACCCACCACAACGGGAGATTTCTGAAAACCCTACGATAAAAAGTGATCCGCACAAGCCTCTGAGCACGACTCTTCGGCATATACTTGATAATGTCACGAAGGGTAGTGGTTACTGGACTCGGAACAGTCAACCCATTAGGGGTCGGGGCTAGGCACACATGGACCAGGCTGATAGCAGGAGATTCGGGGATCGTAAAGCTGGTAGAACCCGAATATGATATGATTCCTTGCCAAGTAGCGGGGAGAGTCCCTAAGGGATCTGGGGTTGGGCTATGGGATCCGTCAGATTGGCTGGATAAGAGCAGCATTAAAAGGATACCTTTATTTGCACAATATGCGGTAGCTGCTTCTAAACAGGCGCTGGATGATTCTCGGCTCGATGTTTCTGTAGCAAATGTCGAAAGAATAGGGGTTGCCATAGGATCATCCATTGGTGGGCTGGAAGCTTTTTATGACAACAGTGTGAAATTCAGCCAAGGTGGTTACCGAAAGGTATCACCTACGTTTATTCCCAGTCTGTTGAACAATATGGCTTCTGGCCATGTTTCTATACATACTGGAGTCAAGGGCCCGAATCATAGTGTTTCAACTGCCTGCACTACTGGAGCACATGCAATTGGAGATGCTACAAATATGATTAAGCTTAATATGGCAGATGTGATGATAGCTGGAAGCGCTGAAGCAGTTGTACATCCTTTGGCTGTAGCTGGATTTGCTAGAGCCCGGTCGCTTGCTACCAAATACAATGATGATCCAGAAAATGCTAGTCGGCCATTTGATAAAGACCGAGATGGTTTTGTCATGGGTGAAGGTTCAGGAGTTTTAATTCTGGAGGAAATGCAACATGCGCTGGATAGAGGGGCAGATATTTACGCAGAAGTCGTGGGTTATGGGATGTCTGGGGATGCTCATCACATTACAGCGCCAGCTGAGAACGGTCAGGGAGCATACAGATGCATGAAAAACAGTTTATTATATGCGGGAGTGGAAGCTGGAGAAATCGATTATATCAATGCTCACGCAACCAGCACTGCACTGGGGGATGCTGCAGAAAACAGTGCCATTACATCTTTATACGAGGAAGCTCGTTCGAAAGCTGGAAAACAGGTAAATGTCAGTAGTAGTAAAGGTGCTATAGGTCATCTTCTTGGGGCCGCTGGTAGTGTCGAAGCTATGTTCACTGTTTTGGCAGTTAAAGACGGCATTCTTCCGCCGACCAGGAACCTTGTAACACTTGGAGATGATTTCAGGCTCAACTACGTTGCAAACAAGGCACAAAATTACGATATTAATTATGCATTGACCAACAGTTTTGGATTTGGAGGGACTAATGCTAGTTTGGTGTTTAAGAAGTGGAGCCAGAAGAGGGCCTAGCAGGTGAGGGCACCTCATGATTACAAAATGGAGCATTTGCAAAGGTCATAACATAGCTACAAAATGTAAATATAATAAAAATCAGGAGCGAAGCTAGTTAGAAACAATGCTAGAAGATTCAGCTTTCAAGCTTAAATATGAAGCAGTGCATCATTCGCATCCTTGATTCGATTTAGACATGTAAATGCACAGCCGCATGAACATTTGCCGTATATATTAGCAGTTGTCTATAGAGGTAGTCCTTCAACAACAACGATGAGTGATAATTCAGTGGTGAAGGAAGAAAATGATCCTGCTGCTCCTAAACGCGAAGTGAAGACGCGGTTTCCAGTAGTATGTAGATAGAAGAATGGCTGGCGAGTCAAAATACTCGACAAGCATAACTGGCTACGAAAGGCACGTGTCGTTGCTAACTAAAACAGGCTCGAATCAAAAGATTGATGCAATCCGACGATGAGATTGGAAAAGTAGCCCAAGCAACACCTGTGGTTGTCGCTAAAGCTCTGGAACTTTTTATGGTGGCTCTCGTAGATGCTAGCTGCAATGAAGCTCGCAGCCGAAATAGCAAAAGAGTATCACCAGCACATCTCAAACAAGCCGTTCTCAACACTGAACAGTTTGATTTTCTAGCTGATCTGATGAGCAAATATCCGGATCCTGTTGCAGGGGGTTCGAAGAAGGAGAAAAAAGCAGCAGCGGCGGCGGCAGCAGCAGCAGCAGCATCTACAGCTTCTGCAGAGGTAGTCAAAGCTGAGCCGTCATCTCCCGTACCAAGAAGGACGGTGATTCGACCTGAAGATCTGTAGATGAGCACCGGCCTTGAGGTAGTAGGGTGTTTACTTTATCTATTTATAATTTAATAATGAACTTCTATTGATATCAGATTGTCTATTCTACTCTCGTTGTCTCTCCTTTGGTGTTCCTGCCCTACTGTCTTTGCTAGAAATTTTCATCAAAGCCGACCCAAAATATATGTTTTTTCTTTCCTAGGCAACTCCGATGCGCTTAAGATTGAGATCAAGCACAACTCATGCGGTGCTCCAGCTGAGGAGATCATATAGCTCGGAGACTGCAAAGTTTCACTTCTTGGTATCTCCTGCTTATTGTGCAAAGGCTCGGTATGTGCCTCCTGATGCTACCAAATATAATCAACTGTATTACGAGGAAGAGCACCAGATGCCCAATTCTGAGAGTTCTCAGCAGAAAACCCGTCCTGATACTGGGGACGATGCATATTTCTATACCACATGGACCGAGCCGGGGCCTCTTCAGGGCTCCATGGCTATTGGTGTTGCCGATGGGGTTGGAGGTGTAGCGAAACAAGGCATTGATCCCTCAAATCTGAGCAATTCTTTGCTGGAAGAAGTGGGCCAACTTTTCAGAATTCAACAGAAAGATGCTGAGAGGAAGAGTCTGTGTTCTCCAGTGACGTTACTGAGAAATGCATACGATTCCCTCCGCGCTGATCGTGATCGATTTCAAGGTGCGACTACTGCATGCCTTGCAACTGTGCATTCACAGACTGGAATCTTAGCTTGTGCAAATCTTGGTGATTCAGGTTATTATGTTTTCCGTAAGGGGCGGCTCTTGGCTCATTCAAGGCCTCAGATCATCAACTTTAATACTCCTTATCAGCTTCGCATACTGTCGGAGGACTACTACAAATCAAAACAAGGGACCAGAAAAGCAAGGGTAGTGGAATCCCAGCCTGAAGAATGTGACATTGATTACATAGAGCTACAGCATGGCGATCTGGTCGTTATGGCTACTGACGGGCTTTCCGATAATCTTTATTTGCATGATATTCTCAAATGTATAACGGCTGGAATGATAAGCAGCGGGAATTGGGTGATAAATGAGAAATTGAACAAGATAGACGTTTCTCCGATAGGTCAACCTTTGAAGCCTCCTACTCCCATTGTTCGACAACTCGTCAGTATGGCTCTAAACATTTCTACCGATCCGAATTATCCTTCTCCCTTTGCAGCAAATGTGAGACGCATGCTGGATATTGTTTCTTTGGGTGGTAAGCCTGACGATATTACAGTACTAGCAATGGTAGTTGAACAGCAAGCCTGGTAGTTGATTGTATGTCATGCCGATACTAGCCGAGGTTTTAACATTCTACACAGATGGCAAATTACAAAAAAAGGTCGAGACCTTGTTCATTAAGGCCATAATTAAAATCTATTTATCATGATAGGTCACAACAGGGGCCTTCTTTGTTATAATTCAATTTGCATAGCATTTTCATTCCTGACCTTTCGTTTCTCATTTTCCTAGCATATAATAATTAATGCTAGGCCTTACAACTTCATTTTATTATCTGCTCGTTCAGCAATTAATATAGAATTTGATACTCATTGCACAGTTGGTTCACCAATTGGTGACTCGGTGGAAGATTCTTTCTCCTTTCTGTAACGAACAGATTTTAGTTGTGGGTTTGATGGCCGTTCTAGCAGCTCTTCACCTCTTCCTTCTCCCTGGCCGTCATTTCTGACATAATTTAAAATAAACTTCGCAATGTGATTCTGCTCCTTCTGGAGCCTGTTTTTTTCTGCTATTGTCGAGCTTACGAACTTCAGCTCACTTGGAACAGCAACTGTCTTGAGACCGCTATCCGTTCTTTTAGTTAATATTTGGAATTTCACTTTAGATTGTTGAGCAGGAACAGATGTAACAGGCTCCGAACCAAAACTTTTCGGAAGTGGTGCACTGAAGAGTGGAGCTTTTTTGTTCAAATTATTGCCATCTCGCGTCTCAACACGATCTAGCATTAGCCTCTTGAACTCTTCATCAAATTCATCTTCCGCGGCCTTCTCCTCCCGCTCTCTCAATTTCGATGCTTTTCTCTCCTGGATCAATGCCTCTCTCTCCTCTTCTTCCAAGTCTCGAACTTCTGGGCCTTCTTCCACTATCGCTTTTCTAAGCCCATAAGCACCCCGACGGAAATCTAGCGCATCAAGCTTCTTCTTCACAATTTTCTCACTTCTCTGTTTACTATCTTCAGTCGGAAGCGATCGAGAGCTTAGGAATGCTGCAAGCTCGTCACGGCTTTCAAAAAGATACTTGGGCAATTGAACTTGTGGATAAATATGACCGAGAGTTTCCCTAACAGCATGCTCCACGTCTGCTGGTAATTTTGGCTTGGTGAATATGTAATAAAGAAAATAATTCACAAACTTATCCAGCTCACGAAGGTCTGCACTATTAGACCGCGACTGGAAGCCGTTTCTAGCGCTCAGAGCGGAACAAACCAAACGTATCCTAATGAAGTCACCTGGCACATCTAGTGGGTTCTTGCTGTCACTTTGAGGTCGCCCATCCTTGTATCCGAACCCGACAAGAAGGTACAAAGTTTTTAGAAGCGTATCACAGCCCACAATGTTACATCCAGTCATATTTGCCAGATACTGTAGCTGCATGACACGTTTCTGATTCGATTTGAACGAAGAATTTTCTAGCTCTCTTCGAATATGCTCTAGTAGACCATCAACAATGATCGCCTGAAAACAAGGGTAGACATCTCCAATTCTTTTCAAAAGAAGCGTGAATCTCCACACATCAGAGTGACTGACCTTGTGGATTTTGATGAAGATTCTCTCCAGGATTTCTATTGTCTCGTAATCTGCCCAATTGAGATTTTTTATATGCAGGAACACTGACTCTTCACCGTAAACAGGGAGATCTTGCAACAACAGTTGTCTAACAAACAGCTCGGTAGGAGAGCGTATCTTCACTTTCTTCTTCGTAGGTTTGATAGGCTCTAGATAAGCGAGGGCATTCTCCAAAAGTAATTTGGAGGCTACATCGAGGTATTTCACTTTCATTTGATTCCGCAGAGTGAATAAAATTTTGCTCATCAATTCTCGGGTTTTAGGTTTTCGCACAACATACCTACCACAACCTTCTAGCAGCTGGGATATTATGAGTGCACTTAAATCATCCAGTGACCTAATCGCAAGAATGAAAGCTTTTCCAATTTCCATTTTACTGGTCAACCCAAACTTAGTAAGCTCGCACAACATCGTGGTTACAAAGTCGCGTCTCGACTCTAACGCTTTGACGTGCCGCTTTGCCACTAGATAGGAAAAAAAATTTGAGTAATATTCGACGACTTGTTCGACGATCTCCGGGGCCATGTTGTTGAGAATAGCCAAGAATCTGGCAATGAAAGGCACTTGGAAAGTATTGTGGAAAGTAACGTCACGCGTGAACTTTACGATAATAGATTTCCGCGTTGAGCGGTTATCATACTGCACGTAGGATTGAGCAGCCTCGTCCACTGTCTCACGAGAAGGTTTTGCTAAAAAGTAGTTTAACAAGGACGCCAAGTTGGAGTTCATTTTGGCCGAGTCCCTCTGCCGATTTTCCTCATCAACTTCATAATCATCGTTTGTCTCGATACTTTGCGACTCAGAATTCACAGTTTCAGCGGTTTCTTTTGTACCTGGCTGAATTTCAGGCTGCGAAATGATTGATTGCAATTCCATTATAAGTGCTTCGTCCCCAGAACCCGCAGAAGGGGCTTCCTTATCAACATTGTCAGGCATTTCTGGAGTACCCTCCGATGATTCTTCGTTCTTTGCCCGTAGATAAGTTAGATCTGGCAAATTTTCGTAAAACTTGCGCTCCTCCACTTCTTCCCATATAGAATCCTGCTCGAAGTTAGCAATGCTAATGGCTATATTCATATCTTGCACAGGCTCGATATCAAAGTTACTCGGCTCAATCTTCAAAGCTGCACAGACCGCACGGTACTTTGGTACTAAAAAGTCAAGTTTCTTTCGAAGCGTGTCTAAATCGTCAGAACCTGATGAAGGCACGGTTCCGTAAGAAAGAAACATTTTTTCGTTTTTTGAAATTGCGTATAACACAGAACGTTTCAATTGTTTCAAATACTTTGACAGTTTCGACCAAAAGCGATCTATTTGTTTCTGAAACATTTCCACGATTTCTGGGGTTACCATCTCATCATGAGTCTCCCCTCCAAGGCCTAGAAAAGTATCCCCATATAACTTGATATAAACCAGCAAAATATCAACACTTGACCAAGTCTCAGGATCATTATGCTCCAATATATTTGTTAGTATAGCAAACGGTGGAATGGGAATAGTTTTCTGGAATTGGGTCAAAACGTAGGCCGGTAAGTTTTCACCAGCTTCTAATAATTGCTGGGCTGATGTGCAGAGTCCTGACAACCAAAATTCCGTCACTGCTCTCAGAATCATTCGGTGCCTTTGATTTGCCTCTTCCAGGAAATTGGTTATATCTATATCGCTCATGGTTTTGAGATCATCTTTCGTCGGGTAGGCTATTCCAGCGAAGAATAAAGCTAAAAAGGGAGCAGTAAAAACAGAGCCAAACCTCTGATGTAGAGCAGAAGCTACCTCGACACCAGCAAAATAATCGCTACTGGTCTTGCAATTTGTGAATCCTTCAACCAAGGATGGAATTACTTCCGAGAGATACTTTTGTATTGACAATGCTTCAACCTCTCTGATCAATGTCTCCGAGTCTTTTGTAAAAGATCTGCATTTCTTGATGAACAGAGTATTTTTCTTTAGACTAGAATCGAGCTTTTCGTGTGGAATCAAGATTAGATCGCCATCCCATGCAGACTTATTTCCCGCTCGTAGAGCCTGCCGTTTTTTCAACCGCTCAGACTTGACTGCGAGCTGCTTCTGAATCTGTTCCTAGTTGTCTTGTCAGTTACGACTGTTGTAATAAAGGTTTGTTCTTGAAACTTACGTCGCTCATTACCTGTGGGCCCGCGTGGTAAATAGGAGGATGCTATGAATGGGCTTGGGAGAGCCGATGGGAAGGCCATGATGGGCCGACGGGCTACAACAAGAATTGGGGATGTTTGGTGACAAAAATAATGAATGGAGGAAAATATATAAAAGTCGAAATTTGTTATTGTCAATAGAATGATAGTGATGGTTGCTGAAGACAGTAAATGCTTAAATTTAGAAGAAAACTGGAAATTGGGAGACATGAGAATCAAGGCCATGGTAATCGAATTGGCCAGGGGAAATATCATCTGTAAGGCAGCTGAGAAGGGGCCATCCAATTTTACAAAGAAAAAACTGGTTTTCCAAAAGCCTATTCCATCTAGAAAAGACCTGGTCATCTCATAGCAGCAGGGCCCAGCTGCTCCCGTAGCTTGCTTATTTCAAGGTCCAAATCTGAAAGGCTTTGTTCCAGCGGAACAACCTCGTCGAATTTTCTTCGACTCTTAGCATCAGTGACCATTGTCTGGACCATAAATTTTTGCTCTTCCATGACCAACAGCTGCTGCTGTAGCTCTTGCACAGCTTGTGGTTCCATTTTGAAGGCTTCCGCCGGCTCGGGGGCCGGGGAGCTTGCAGAGGAAGCCTCTGCAGATTTTAATATTCTAGGTAATGCTTTTAGAGGCAGCATATTATCATGAAGATACTGAGTGGCTGCATTGTAGATTTGGAACTGAAGCTTTTTTTCCGTTGGGGTGGACAGCTTCAGCGTGGAGATCTCACGCGATAAAGCGTCATAACGTCCAAAGCTCTGTAAGAGCTTTTTCCTGACCTCAGATGCAATGTGAAGGTTTTCTTTGTCTGGCGGATTCTCTGGGTCATTTAATGCTAGTAGAGTCATTTGAAATTTGGGCAATGCAACATCAATACTGTTTTTGACTCTCGCAAGTTTCTGATAGATAATCAGCAATGGAGGTAGCGCGCCTGTGACATCCTCTTCAAAGTTTATCTTTGAAAATATGGTATCTTTGCAATCGCGGCACATGCGAACTCCGTATGTGGAAGAAGCTGTGAAATCCATATGTAGCTTCTCCGCTAAGGCAGAAAGAATGACTTCACGAGAACAGTCTGTTGCAGTATCTGCACAAACCACTTTGCCACACACTCGACAATGATGCTTTCTCAGTGAGTAGGTAAATTTATGTTCGCAAATGGGGCATTTGGTCACCTCCTTGTCATCTTGCCAAGTTGCAACTCGATGTTCCACTTGTTGTCTTCCGAGCATTTTTCCATAACTCAGTATTCCACTATCACTTGCAATTTTGGATAGTTCACGGATGAGTGTCATCAAACGTTTCTGTAGTCTATGCGATTCCAGCTCTCGATCTCGAGATTTCTGCTCTCGCACTATCTTGAATGTAGAGGTGATATCCTTGGTGACACCTTCCAAATCATTATAACCAGAACGTGATTCGTAACAGGTTTCACAAACTCGACACCAGTAACCATGAGCAGGATCATGTTTTGCGGTTTTGCTGAGTTTCATTTGGTACATGGTATGCTCACTGCAGTACAGTTTACCACAGCACCTACAATTGACAATACCATTCCTAGGTCCCAGAAATTTGGAGCACTCAGAGAATGAACATATGTCATTGCCATGAGGCTTTTTCCAATGATCTCTGGAGACTTTTTCCTCAGAAACTTTGGTAGCTCTGAGTGCATGCTGCCGTCTAGGAGACACAGCACGAGCCGCTTTATTGGTTCCCTTGCTAGAGATTTGTTCATTCTGATCTTCAGTAACAAAGATATCAAGTTTCGATAATGGCCCTGTAGGGAATTGGCGAGCTCGATCTAAGTTCTTCTTGAACCACGCCAGCCCCGGTTTCAGCGGGTCATTTGAAGAAGCAGTTTCCTCTGATAATTTATGAGCATCATCTAGGTGCCGATTTAACTGTAAAAGATTCACCTGAAAGGTTAGCGACAAAATCCAGGGCAAACGGAGCACAGTAAAACATTACGATTACATACCATAGTTTCATTACATATTGGACAGACCAGCGAACCATCTTCAATAACACTTGACCCTTCAGTGTCAGCACTATGATCACTAGCAGAAGAAGAGTCGGTTTTACCATAGACAGGAGCAGCAGTCGAGGGGGAGGTTGGCGAGGCCAACGGAGCAGCGGGGGAGCTAACAGGAGGAGAAGCAGCAACAGCAGGAGCAGAAGCCCCCAATACACGACGCTCTCGAGTATTAAGTTTCTTCATGCTAGAATTTAAGATTGTCAATCATGCAACTAGAAAAACCCCGGATCGAAAAGTTGTTGTGAAGTAGCAGAAAAACACCAAATGGCGGATGCAGTCGGGGTGGTTCTGAGCAATGATCTGCCAGTGAGCGGATAAGATAGAAGAAAGCTAAGTAAACCGCATTCTCCAACCAACCAAAATCAAAAGAAAGGCAACCACAGCGCATAGCGCAATAGCAGTGGTCGAGGCTAGCAGCAGTTTGACAAGTATAAGGTAAATATCTCAAGAATCGACTGTTCAAGCTTCGTTGCTTGTCTTATTTCATTTTGTTTTTCATTGTACTAGGCATAGGTTGGCTTCACATCGCACATCTCCTCGCGAACACAGCACTTTTCTGGACACAAAGAATGCTGAACTACAGCCAACTGGCATATTTTGATGATTTATTAGTGGAATGTTTTATAGATCGGCTTTACTATTGGTCTAAAACTCGTAAAGTGCGTGATGTTCATCGGCACATTCGAGGAGTTCCAAAGGAACGTATTGTTGAGATTCTCAAAGACCGGATGGTCACCCCATATTCTGCGGGGAAAAAACCCGATATATCTGGAGCTGTGGATCAGTTTATGAATATTCCTTCTATTCACACATTTCTGTTGAGATATCCTAGTCAAGCCGTGAAGCAAGAGTTCCAGAGACATGCCAGAAGATATCTCACGACCTACTCACCAGAGTGTGGGTTTTCCATCGACGTCACGGATCGATATAAAGTTCGCTCTAAAGTGGACGAGTCGTGTGTAATTTCGCGAAGAAACTTCAAGGAAGGGGAAGAAATCAAGGGTCTCAATGGTCTTCTTGTCCATCTTGCCGAGGATGAAGAAAAAGAGCTTATGGAAGGACGTATACGTGATTTTTCAATTATTACTTCTTCCCGTTCTGGAGGAATCTGTATCATGTTGGGTCCTGCTCGATTTGTTAATCATGACTGTGATGCCAATACAAAGTTTGTAACTCTTGGAGGTGGATCTGGTATGCGCCTGAGTTTACACGCGAAAAGAAGCATTTCTTGTGGTGAGCAGATTACCGTGGCCTATGCGGATAATTATTTTGGTAAAAACAATTGTGAGTGTCTTTGTGCTACATGTGAAAAGCTAGCTAGGAATGGCTTCGATCCTTCGGCCAAAGAGTCCAGAATTGCTGAGTCGGAATCTTTGGAGACAACAAAACTTGATCTCTCGCTAGACTTGGGTACTGATAGCGTCAGCGATGGCTCAGGGAGATCTACACCACTTTTTTCGGATCCTTCGTCTGATCAAGAATCATCGTCCACGTCTTTAGAGCCAGAGGTGGAGGTGGAGTCGTCTGAATCTCAAGATGCTGTTCGATCGCGTCGTCTACGTAACAGGAAGTCTAATCTTGACGATTTAAGTGTGGCACATATGTTTAAAGCATTATACGCATCTGGTTTGCATAAAAACAACGGTCAGTCGGAGCTGCAAGTAAAAGAGCAGAGTAAAGAAGCTGTTCAGTCGTATTTCCGGCGCCCGTTTAATCATGAAGGTCCTGAAAGAGTCACTGATTGTGAGAATTGCGCAGTTCCAGTTATTCATGATTATTATGATGAAGAAAAGCTTTCTTTAAGGTCGATGGAACGACTTCTGTGTCCAAGGTGCCATCGACATGCCATCATTTATAATGCATTTTGGCCCTCAACACTGAGTGAGGAGGTCCCATTAGTTCTCTATGATCTCATCTCTAAACGAATAGAAGACGAGAATCGCAAGGATGAGGAGCAGCTGAGTCTCGAACGTAATGATGCCCCCCTTGCTACTAAAAAAAGAGGGAACAAACAAAAAAGAGTGATTTTACCGGCGATAGTAGAGGTGGAACAACCCAAAGCTCCGAGACGTGTGTCAGCTTGGTTGACCAAGCGACTACAGTCAGAGGGCATTGATATCAAGAAAGAGCTGCAGAAAGCTACTGGACCTCGTGGTGACGAGCATGCAAAGCAACTTCTTGGTACAAGAAAACGGCGTACGAGCGAGCCTTTGCAAGGTGATCTAAAGCTGGAAACAGTCAAAAAACAAAAGTTAAGCCCGAGAAATTCACTACCTGCAATTCCCACAGAATCTCCGTCTAGACAGATCACTGACGTGCCTCATCGATCTCCAAGAATACGCAAACCTTCCTGGAAACTATCGGAGTCTTTGGAGAGCTGACTCAGTAGTGATCACTCGAATCCCCCTTATTCATGCATGTGCGATGTTTTTATATTTTGAATAGCTATTTTCACAATTACACCTGGCTGATCATTTCATACTCTCTATCCTGATGAGCAGGATACTCCCATAATTTCGTATAATCGACAGATTGTCCACCGAGGCTGCCAATAGCCCCCTTTGGTGCTTTGAAAATGTTGTAATCTCCATTTGGAGCCCAAAAATCGGAGCAGTTTGTGAAAAAGCCATAATTAGCAGGGTTTGACGAATTTCGGTTGCCATCATGAACTGCTGATGATGCGGTGGACAAAAACAGATCCAGACCAATTAATCGGAAAAGAGGGGACCAACATCGTCGTTCGCGCGTTGGATTAGCGGTGGCCATTTTCTCGAGCATGAGACGATGATTCACACGGTGATCCTGGGGCAAAGACGAAAATTCTTCTCCGCCATAGCTTCCAAATCGTTGCAAATTGATCGCTTCATTGGATGTTACACCTCTGCTGATTTGAACTAGCTGAACGAATACAAGCAATACAACCCAACTCAGCTGCAAGAGACACCATATCATAAGCACTGATGTAAATGGTGAAACCTGAAATGCTGTACAAAGAAAATTGGGCAGAATGGAGCACTCTTCCAATACAATCTCCGAGGTTTGCTTTATGCCAGAGGTATATGAAGGGAGAGCATACCAGAAAAATAAATATTCAAGTAGGGGAATGCCAAAGAAGAGAGACACTGTAAATATCACGAAATATCTGTGATTGCGAGCTCCAATAACATTGTTAACCCATGGACATACATGGTCAAATTTGGCAACTACTCTCTTAGATTGTCGATCGTATTTGGATCTGAGAGGCTTTCTAATGTAAGTAGCCAGACAGAAGTGGGTTGCATCATATTCTCCCAAGTCCAAAAGCTGCTCAATAACTTCGCGCTGTTCAGTGATTCCAGAAAGTTTAGGTACATAGCCTGGGTCCATGAGCATGCAAGTTAAAAAGCTGGCCGTGGCTGATAAGAACAAACATACAAAGAGTAAGTTGAGCACTGGAGCTGCAAAATAGCTGTTAGGAAGAACAAACCCGAGATATCGAATCCATACCCAGGCTGCACTATTAAAGAATATTCCAGCGTACAGTGGAGTCTGTAACCAAACATGACTTCCATGGTAAGCATTGGGCACTATGAATGTGCTCAAAAACTTCATGTAACTATAAAGCATGACAAGAGTCAGCGGCACAGATACAAACCAAATATAGGATGACAATAGATACCAAGAAATAGGTAAGCTGATAAATGAACTGAAAAATATAACGCCGTCAGTGGCTTTTTTGCTCAGGAACGTCTGAACTGGGGAACCATCAGGCTTGCGTCCTACATCAGACAATGCTCCATACAGAGCTGCTCTGGTATTCATTTCCTCAGCCATTAATGCAGTAGATTTGCCATCATTTGATTTCGCATTGAGATCAGAACCCTCTTGCAGAAGTCGCTTGATGCTGACTCGGCTGCCTTTGACAATAGCCCAATGCAAAGGAGTGAAGCCCAACGAGTCTGTGAGTTTAACATCGGCACCCCATTTTAAAAGAGCATCGACTGTGAGACTGTCTCCCTGATAAGCGGCCCAGTGCAGAGCAGTTCTTCCCGACGGATCAGGGGTATCTACAGGTAATTCCTGATGAAGTAGATATATGACCAGCAAAACATTAGAAGAATGTACAGCCAAATGAAGAGCATTGAAGCCTTGACTATCTGATCTTAATGGATCAGCACCATGCTGAATGAGCAAATGTACAATGTAAACCAGTCCGTATTTGGCAGCCCAGTGCAAAGGAGTAGCAGCCAGATCACCGCCTCGGCTATCGACCTGTGCACCATTTTCAAGTAGAAATAGACAAATATTCAGTCGATTATTGATAGCAGCCCAGTGAAGAGCTGAGGTTCCATCTGGTTCAATGTCCCCAGCAGAGGCTTCACCATTGTCGAAGAGCTCTTTGATTCGGTTCAGATCACCGGTTTGACAAGCCTTGACCAATTCCGAGGGCGGTGGAGGGATAAATTGCTCGGCCTCAGCATTAGTATTCGATTGAGATGCATCTGATATAGCTCCTTTCGAAGCTACATTATTGGGGCCTGATGCCAACTCTTCATTCATTGGTGCGTGTCAAGTAGCGAAGTTGGAGATGGCGATGCACTGAAATTTGGGAAGCCTACTGGGCTGTGTGGGGATGGCAGGTAGAAGAAAGGAAAAAATATAGGAGGCATTTAGAATGTAATAATAATAATAATAAATGCACCAAGATATTTACAAGAGCTAAGATAGAGCATCCAGGCATTCCTGAGCAATCAAATTGATTTCCGGTTCTTCGCTGTGAGACTGGCTGATAAGCTTAGAGAGTGCCTGGATTGCACCGGCCTGTTTGACTCGGCCAACATCAGAATCTTCACCACTGATTATGGAGCTCAAAGCAGATACTGCGCGTAAAATTAAAGACTGGTCTTTGCTGCTGTCGAGGATCTTGACCATTTTCTCAAGTAACTTGGCATTGCGACTCATGACAGCTGCTGCGGGATCCCATTCTGCTAGGAGAGCTAAAGCACCGGCAGCAGCCCTTTGGGTATCGACAGATTCCACATCAGTAAATATACTGAGCATTTCTAGACGACTGGTTGCTTGTTTAGAGCCATCCAGAAATTTCTCTGCACAGTAAGGGCTCCATGCTAGGTTGCAGATGAGCTCCACACTGGCTCTCTGGATCATGTGGTTATTGCTTGACCACAGATTCTCAATTGTAGTCCAGCCCTTGACCATGATAGAGTCTCGGCATTTCTCATCGATGGCTGCTACATTGGTGAGTGCCAAAAGAGCTTCAAAGGAATCAAGTAGTGGCAGATCAGAGTACTCATTATTCAACTGGCTTAGCAATATTGGAACAGTGACAAGAATAGAAATCTTGCTACTCAACGCTATGCTTGGATTAATGGATATGAGTGTTTTAGCGAGGGCACTTCCTGCAATACACGCAGCTTTCTTATCGAGACCTTGACCTTTGTCTGAAGGTAAGCAAAAATAAATAATCAGTGCCAGCCCCCCTTCTTTGGCAAACACCTGTCTATGGGCTTTCTCCGTCACCAGATTTCTGAACAGCGATGCAACTGTGGCTTTACTTGCAGCAGTGAGCTGATGGCCAACTTTGCTGAGAACTGTAGAGATTCCCAGATCCAAGACTCGTTTGCACCGCGCTGCGACGTGACTGTCAGGTTCTCGGGCTTTATTAGCCAGGGAAGAGTTTCCTGCATAATTTTTTAGATCGCTGAGTTTTTGCTGCTCTTCAGTGAGTCGAGGAGCATATAAGGTAAGATTGTTAAGTATTGTCAGTGTAGAGTATATCAAAGGGGGATTAGAAATGTCAGTTTCGAGTGTCTTGACAAGATTCTTCAAAAGTGCATCGTTCTTGATTATCAGCTCTTTGACATCGTTCATTAATGAGGTATATGCAAGGCCTTCCAGAGCAACTCCGTAAAAGTCTTCGTCGAGCGAATCACCAGCACGGTGACTCGCTACTGATTGTTCAAAAATATCAGACAGCTGTAAGAGCAACTTGAAATCTTCTTTATCATTGGTTTCAGAAGTGGCCTTAGTCTTGACCAGAATCGACGCTGAAAGAAGTTTCACTGGTAGCTTCTGGCTATCTAGAGCTGATTTGACCACACTTTCGAAATTCGAAGCCACCAAAGCTCGGCTTTGTTTATCTACACAAGCAGAGGAAAGAGCTTCTAATGCAGCAGTTACCAGGTCTTCCGATAAAAAATGACGGCGAGAAAACTGCTGAGATTGTAACTGATCCAGAGAGAAAAGCTGTCGGCCCGCCTCAGAATCCATATTGAAAACAACACTGACAATAGAAAATGCAAGAATAAGAGTATCTAGAGTGTCCCGAGTGACAAGAGTATCGATAACCTCTATGAGATCAGCAATGGTGGCAGCGCCATCTGAGATTAAACATTTGGAAATGATTATAACTGCGGGAGAAATGACCTCCTGCTTGATGAGCCGTCGGTCAAGGTACAACGAAACAGTGGGAACAAGCGTATTAATATCAGCTTCGGAAAGAGTAATGCATGATCTCGATATGAAACGCAGAATTACTGCTAGGTATTTAGCACCGGAATTTTTGTCCTCGACAGCAGTAGTGGATCGGGCTATAGCAGCAAGCTGCTTAGAACAGGCAGTGAAGACCTCCTTATAAACATTGAGAACACAACGATCATTGATTTTCAGAATCAAATCCACAAACTGCTTGAGATCCGGGTCGGCAAGCTCGAGCTTGTGGAGAAACTTGACGGGATTCTCCGGCAATAGTTTCCAGAATTGCGCCTCGGTGTCTTTGTGCTCCGACAAAACGCTGCTGAGACTTTGAGAGTCATCCCCGTCAAGTTTAAGTAGATTAAATAAATGATCCAGGCTATCAGTATTGGCCATTTTCCATAACAGAAAAGTCACACTTGCTGGCGGATTGGGGGAGTGTCGTTACAAAGAAAGATTTGGATTTACTCCCGCTTGCATTTGATGGTGATGGCTCTCTGAAATGAGATGGCGGGTCCATACAGCCACAATTTGCGACTTTGGTGGAGCCTTATAAGCCAAAAAGGGTTTTGGTGTTGCAAACGATAAATAGAAATGTATGAGGAACAAGCTAATCTAAGCTAATTACAGAAACAAAGGGGCTGGTACGACGAATAAGGCCTGGTCTTAGAATAGAAGCGGCTGCAGAGCTTTAAGGCATCGAGGGAATGTACGAGTTAGTCCTTTGGAGTAGCATTAGTCATGCAACTGTGGGTATTGGTGAGACAATGATCGATATCGACCAGAAGACTCGATAAATGACAAAAAAAAAGTCGATTAGAATGACTCTTTTGTAGTATTTTGATGCGATGAAAATGTCTCATGACGAGTAGATAGATAGTGGCTCACGTGATCACATTTTTTTTCGTTTCTCCCGTTTCGTACAGTCAGGGCAATACCAGGTTCCCGTTGGAGGCTCTTTGAGACCTACGCAGCTATAGTGGAACCATTCAAACTGGCATCCAGGGTTGTCACAGGCAACCATATTGCCAAAGGATGGCCTTTGACAAACACAGTAGACTTCATCTTCGTCCCCTCCATTCTTCGAAGTAATACTTGGTCTATTCTTTGGAGGTTGTGTAGCATGAGCATGATCATCGGCTGCCCCTGTAGACTGGCCCCGAGACCGTTTAAGAGGCCGTTCTCTGCCCATTCCCGACCCGAAAGACGGCGTGGATCCACGGCCACTACCCACAGGTGTCGATGCAGCCGGCACAGGAGAGCTGCGAGAACTAGTATTGTTGGCAGTGCCAGAGCCTAGTGCTGACGAGACCCTGGATTTGGGAGTGCCGTTAGTTAGCTCTTTTTTCTCAGAGACTAAGAGATTTGCGGGATTACTGCCTGAAGGAAGAGGTTGTAACAAGCCGTCATCTTCAAGCTTCTTGATTTCGTCATTCAGTTTTTTCAATTGTCGAGATATAATGAAAAGTCCCGTGTAGGCCAAATCCAGCTTGTCGTCTTGGATTTCCATGCATTTTTCAAAATCTGCCTTGATTTTGGGAATTGCCGCAGCCTCCTTGGGATTTTCTGTCACCGACCCATGGGCTTTGATGAACTTGTGTATCTGGTTATCCCTTTGCTGGATTCGTTTTCTGGTGTCGTAGAAGTTGATATCTTTGTGTGCTATTTCGTCCAGAATATATGCTATTTCGGCGGGCAAATTATTCACTGATAAAACGTTAGTTTATTGCTTTCTTGCTGCAATAGCTTGTGAACTCAATACATACAGTCCGAAACATACTGCTCCATAACACTAGTGGCGTCCATTTTGACTATACTGCTTCATGAAGCCTAATAAATAAAAAATATTTATTTGATGGATTGTCGAATGATAGAGCTGTTCCTTTCTAACAATGACGCTCCTTTAGCACTGGTGGTGATGAGTGAAGATAAAAGTGTAGGTTGGGTCAAGCTTGGTGGGTGCTGAGATAATAGCCTACAATGTAATTGAAAGCCAGCAAGACCGAAAATAGTTAATAGGCATAATTACGGTTTTGCAAGATGAAAATTAGAAAGCTTGAGACTACCAAATATTAGGATTAAAAAAGTTCGATCTTTTTATGATGAGAGCTGACCTTCAGAATATGATGTTGCTGTGGCAACCCCGACGCGGCAGGGATTGTCAGCTCATAAAATATAATGCTACTCGAATTAATGACGTAGTGATCCATCGCCAGCCTGAATGCTACAGCTTGACTTTTGCTTATACATCTCTCGGACGAACTTTGCTGACAAATTTTACGGCATCCGTTATCCGTACGAGGCAAACTAAGATAAGGCCAAGACCAAAGCATATTTAGCAAGCAATATAAATGTCTTGCCACTCTTTCCTTGAAGATATAATAGATAGTGGCTCCCTCTCGAATTTTTCGTTACATAGTACACTAAATCCAATTCTAATAAAGATCTACTAGTTGAGCAATTATCGGCAAAGCATAATTGTACAGATCCACTTGTTGAGGGACTATCAAAAAATCAGCGCGCGAGTTTCTTCAATCAATATGGCCGTCGATAATTCGTTTTTATGGATTCCCCAAAAGCTCACTGGATTCAAGGACCTTAATGTCACTATCGTTGGTGGCACTGGTGGCTTAGGAAGAGCTATTGGTATAGTTTTAGCTTCTGCTGGGGTTAATGTTACTGTAGTTGGAAGAACATTCCGTGACTCTGAGAATAAGAATATCAAATTTATTCAGGCGGACTTGACATCGATGGTTGAGGCAAAGAAAGTGGCTCAAAATCTGAATGCTCCATCCATTGATGTGCTTTTATTTACTACTGGTATATTTGCTGCACCGAAAAGAGAAGAAACTTCAGAGGGTCTCGAGCGTGATATGGCGGTCAGTTATTTGAATCGTTTAGTAATGCTTCGTGAGATTGCTCCTCGTATGGAGTCCCAAGAAAAATTCGTTTGGTTTTGTTCCAAGAGTCTTCATTATGGCCTATCCTGGTGATGGTCAGTTGGGCAGTATCGATGATCTCAACTGTGAAAAGAAATATGGTACGATGAAGGCTCATATGAACACAGTAGCCGGCAACGAGTCTTTGGTTTATGATTCTGTTACAAAATATGGCAATGTTCACTTCTATGGTTTGAATCCAGGCTTGGTTACCACTGGAATCAGAAATAATTTGCTTGGTGAAGGAAGTTGGAAGTCGAGAATCATGGAAAGCATGATCGGGTGGTTCACTCAATCCCCAGAAAGTTATGCTAAAAGCATTGCTCCATTGTTAGTTGCCAAGGAGTTAGAAGATGCGAATGGTACCATTTACAACAACAAAGGACAAAGACTTCAGCCATCAAAGAATCTTACCACTGAATATGCGTCAGACTATATCAAAAAGTCATGGGAACTTTTAAAAAGCAAAAATTTGGCTGAATAATTGTCCGTCTATTTTTTACTCGTATCGGAACAAGTTTTCTAGGCCAGAAAATACCATATTGATTTTACCAGTGCAGTAGCTATTTTCTATATCACTAGAGCAAATTATTGGTGCCAAATGAGTAAACAAATATTTACAGCAAATTTCATTATTGCTACTTAGCTATTAATATCTTCGAAGAAAATAATACTGAAAACAAATTTACATTAAAATTTGGGTTTTGTTCCACCAAAGGTTTGAAAGTAGTAGCTAGGCTTCGTCCTACTACTAGCTTGGTCCGTTGACGCGGACGACACCAGACGGTCTTCATCTGGCAACAGGGGTTTTCCATACGCTGAAAATAAAAAGGCCTTGCTACAGCTCAAGACTAAATGATAAATTTTTTTCACATTATGTAGCAAGTCTGCCGAACGTCGAAGGGCCCATAGAATTTAACCTACCGAAGTTTTCTCGCCCAGTTCATCGAGTGCAAAAAAAGATTAGATAAGATCAGATTGACCAAAAAGGAAATAAAAAAAGAAAATAACAAAGGGAAAAAAATTTGTTAACGATATCAAAGAGCACGCAAAAAAACTAAAGTCAAAATTGAAAGGAAAAGAAAACAACTATGTGGAATTTTTTGTGTGTATTTCCGACCTACTGGTATGAATATTTTCTAAGTGTAATACCATGAATGATAACTAAGACTGGTGAAAATAACTACATTGCGCTAATATTAAGAAGTGTGCTCCGCTAGTATGCAAAATTCGTTCCAGTTGGTCGAAATGACTTTTTCTTGCCTGTATGATATTTCATAAGTAGATAATACGAGCAAAAATAGCAATAAAATTCACTAAGGCATCAATAAACCGACAGGACTTTCAACTTTTACAGATGTGGATAGTATTGCGATGAAAGTTTTTTTTCGTCTACGTCTATTTTTAACGATTCCAGCTGCTAATAACTCAAAGGGAAGGTTCCTTGAACGACTCTGTAGAACATAACCTTCTGCATACCTAAGCTGAAGCCTATTACTGATATCAGACCTCAGTTTCTAAGTGACGCATCTGATGCTAAGGTTTTTTCGACATTTTATACTATTTCCGCAAAGATGTTTCAACATCTATGAAATCACTGTTTATTTGCCGTTCGTTTCAGCTCCTTGTTAGATCGTCACCCACCTTTTCAGCCGTGCTTGACCCCACGCTGATGCACTAGCTGCTAGCGGTAAGCAACGAGCCCCACAATCAGTCCTATCAGTCCAGCACCGCAAAAATCATGGTTATTCTGGATTATCACATTGCGGTATTATTTGCGTATATTTGTATGATAAATGGGTTGGATTTGGATTCGATGTAGCCCATGCATCTCAAAAGTCGCCGTAATATCAGCGCCGCGAAGCCTCAGATGTCACAGCCGTACCGCGTGCGAGTTGCTTGCGAGAGATACGGAACATAAACAGACAACAATTTCCGCTCCTCATTGCTCAGCTTCTGGTATACTGCAACAGTCTGCGCTACCGAAAGGCTTTGTAAAATGTCAGCAGAGAGAGAGGCTCTTTTGCCTCTTTTCAGGCCCTCTTCTTTGGACAGTATTCCTATTTATTCGTTAGTTCTTCAATATCACGAT
This sequence comes from Zygoascus meyerae, assembly GCA_030561445.1. Taxonomy (NCBI): domain Eukaryota; kingdom Fungi; phylum Ascomycota; class Dipodascomycetes; order Dipodascales; family Trichomonascaceae; genus Zygoascus; species Zygoascus meyerae. Next base: position 102,805 of record JAKTXC010000014.1, read on the forward strand.
CTCCTGGAATTGAAGGTCGACATGAAATATGACCAGCTTCGCTCTCCCCAGGTTAACGCATTACTTATAAAACCTCTGATCACTGAATTAAATGCTGATCTGTCTGAAGGTTCTCTTTATGCCCTAATGGCTTGCATGGTTCAATTCCAGAAAGAAGCTTCTTTGAATGTAGCCATGGCTGGGGTCTCCACTACAAGAGCAATGATCTGCGAGATAATAGCGACCAAACTATTAAAAGAATATGATTCTGATGGACTCATTAATGCATTAACATATGATTTTTATCCTCTAGCAAATGGAAGTGCTGCCACGCCCCAAGGCTTTATACCCCGTTGGCAGCGAATCTCTACTATAGAACTGGCCATTACTTGTGAAGCTAAGAAGTTTCTAGCTCATCCTGTAGTTACTGAGGTTATGGAATCTATTTGGAACGGTTCTATCATGTTCCAATCTTCACTGCATAAACTTCATCGAATCAAATTTGCCAATGAAGACGAAGTTCTTGCTATTGGTTTTGGTCGCAGAGGTCCTGGAATCACGTATGATTACTCTGATGCTTCTCTTTTGAAGCTCTCTCGTCTACGCGTACCCAGATATAGAAACATTCTCAACATGTTGTCTTTCTGCGTGATGCTGCTCCTCTATATCAAAGTATTGGCCGAACAACACAAAAGTATCACCGCCAGTGAGGCGATATTCGGTCTCTGGGCATTAGGTTTCATACTTGACGAAATGGTAGCTTTCACTGATGTGGGCTTTCAACTTTATGTCATGTCTTTATGGAATCTGCTGGATGTTGTCATATTATGTTTGTTGATAACCTATGCCATTGTGCGCTGCTTATCCTTGCGTGCCTATGAGCTTGATTTAAGCAACGCGAACAAACTATACAGGCTTTCAAAGGATATTCTTGCTTCTATAGCAGTGTTTTTGTTCCCAAGATTATTCAGTATCCTGGACAATTACGAGAGTTTCTCACGAATGGTTGTGGCTGTACGAAGAATGTCTATAGACTTGCTCGCAGCTTGGGTGGTGATCATTGTTTTCTCATCGGGATTTTGGGTCGCTTTTACAATGGCTTTTGCAAGAGATGTGTTCTCAGCGAATGAAGTAGCATTTGATCTTTTGAAGATCTTATTTGGTTTCACACCAGCTGTTTGGCAAAACTGGGAATTCTATTCACGAATTGGCCAGTGTATGCTATTATTCTATCTTTTCATTACACATTTTGTCATTTTGACAATTTTGATTGCAGTGCTATCTGACTCTTTTACTCGGATCAACATCAATTCTAAAGAAGAACACAGGTTTTTATTTGCAGTCAACACAATTTCTATGATCAAGGCAGAGAGCTCGTCACTGTTCTCCTACACATCCCCTCTGAACCTGATAGAATGGATTGTAAGACCTCTTATCTATGTGCTTCCTCTCCGACAGTTTTTGGTTATGAACAGAACAATTATCAAAGTTACCCATTTCCCTGCTTTGGTTTCTATTTTCTTGTATGAGCGTCTGCATTGGAAGTTACAGCAGCGAGAGCTAGCCAAATCTATAGAAGCTGAATCTCAGCGACAGGAAGCTCTTGATAATGCGGGTCTAAGACGTCGTGCACACCCCATATATCCCCTTTCCTCCAGTCCTAAGCGTTCGGGTAACAAACGAAAACCATTGAACAAATCGAGAGTTCGTGACAGAGTGTCAAATATGGATCTTCTTGATGAAGTTTTCAAAAGGCCGTACAAAGGAACCGTCAAGGTTAAGAAAAACAATACTCGCGATGTGGGCATCTCAACAGGGGTTCCACAAGGAAGTGTATTAGATCGCATTGTTTCTGGTGCTCATTATGGCTCTTTAGAAGGAGATAGGATGTCGGATGTCATGGCCTCGGACTTGGAGTATGGCAGAAGAGTGTTTGAATCCGACTATGATGATGAGAACAGTGACAATGATGGTGCCAGTTTCATGACTAGAGATACCGACAGAAAAACTGGCAAAGGTAGCCGTTCTCGAAATCTTATCACTCACCGTGATTCCATCACTTCTTCTATCAAGCCTTCGGCAACATTGTTTGTTCCTTACAACAGGCGCTCGTTGAGAAGGAGACGAGATCTATCCAGTATCTCAGTTCTCACTCCAGTTCCATCCAGTGGTGCAATTGCCAGTCAAAATGATCTTGGAGATGAAAATACCGATGCGGGAGATGATGAAGAAGATGGGGAGGAAGCAGAGACTACCATTCAAGATTTGTTCCGGGCTTACCAAAAGCGTCAGAATCGTAGAGAAGATGAAAGTGTCAATGACCCTTATGAGTCCATTAACATGCCGAATTTCGAATATGAATCAGAGGAGACGCAACCCCAAATGCAGCGAATGTTAACCCATCTCAGCAAGCAGTTGGAGGAACTCAATGCGAGATTGGGCAGCTCCTCTACATAAGTGGAGAAAGATCGTGTTTGGTGAGAGTGTTGGTTATGTTAAATTATTGCATTTACAGCTATGGGAGAGTCCTATTGCAGCTGCAGCTCAATATACTAAGGAAATTATCAAAAATTAAATGCCATGGCTCGGCTAATGTTATACAGCTGTTGCAGGTGTAGGATGAGCAGCGGCCTGACTACTGGGGGGTACTGATGTCTTTTCATTGTAACTGGCTTTGCTGTTTGGATTAGTCTGGAGCTCATGATTTTCGTGATTCATCGGTACCTCAGGCAGTTTTCCTGTCTTCTTATGTGCTACATCAATAAGATGATGCTCCACAATGGCACAGTTTCTTGCCGTGCTCTTGAAATAAGCAGAAATAAAGTCACCAACAATAGGAGCAAATCCAAGAGCAGCATCGAGACTGAGATTGGAGTACATTCTGCTGAGCTGCCATTTATTCAATCCGCCGTCAATTTGCTTTGCTCGTTCAATCATTCGATAGCCAAAATATACGTTGATTGCCATGCCAACAAAGGGGATTAGACCAATGACAGCAGTCCAGCCAACGTGAAGACCGCACATTCCGAAAAAATAATCCATGTAATATGCATATCTTTTGCAAGATTTCAGTACTTTGACATCGTTGTTCGACAATCCTTCGGGTATTCTCTTTTTGATTTTCTTCGAAGCAATGGCACCATCAGGGAGAGTTTCTTCGGTCTAATCAACACCAAAGTGGTTAGTGCCGACGTTTCATGAGCAATGCAGCACTTGCATTATACAAGGAGAACACTTACTCGAATATAATAAGGATCCTCGGCCTCAATTTGATTCAAGATCTTCTGCTTGACACCCATTTTTTTATTGTTGTGCTGATGGAAAGTCTACAAGGCGTCTTGTTTTCTTGCTATATTCTTACAAAGGGCAAGCCGCAAGCCGCACTAATAGTCCCTAGCTAGCCAAGTCTAAAGTAAGCATCTTCTTTCGATCCAGGGGGGTTATAGACTGCGGGATGAGAATACTGGCTGGTGGGAACGTCTTGAGCAACAGCTAAATCGAAGATTCATTTTATAGATGAAAATCCTGATTACTCTGATAACTACTATTGAACACTGTCAGAAAACTCATATTGCCATGGCCAATAAGTCAAAGAGCTGATATAGTCTGAGCTTGTCGGAAGACATTGGGCGTGCTCATCGATAAATAGGTACAGCCCAATTATTTCATTTATGTTATAGCTCCCGGAATCATTATTCGGTGTTATGCATTTCCAATTGCCGTTGGTAAGCGGAAACCAGTTTCCATTTTTGCGAGTCATATCGTGCGGAATCCACTTTCCGCTCATCATCTCCCCCACAATCAGTGCTTCTATGATAACTGGAAACCTGAGATGAATAGCACACATAGCTGGATCTGCGATGGTGCTCAAAATGTAGCCCATTTCGTCTAGCGGTCGAAGTTTTTCCCTGAGATCTATACCACCCTGCCTACCTTAATTTCGAGAAGAGATTAATGTAGGTCTGCTCGCTCATATGCCGCCGCAACCCATCACTATACGAAGTTTCCTAATAGCACGAAATTTAAACGGCATCAGTTCGGATATATATATATACATATATATATATATGGATGTACGTCGCTGTGCGGGTTTTTTGCGGGAAGAGTCATCAACAATATAAAGGCTAGGATAAAGGAAGGAATAACACTTCGTGGTGCTAGTAATATATGCTTTATTACAAGGTTCATCGGCCGATTAATAAGCTACTGCAAGAAAGACTAGGATTCAATTCGAGATTAACTTGACAGCTCTAGATCATTCTCATCTTGAATTATTCAATTCAATTGGCTATCGCAATTTTTTTTTTTTTTATTTATTTATTCTGATATTATTAAAGGAATGTCCGCTATCGAGGATGACGAAATAGGCCAAGCTATTCACCGTCTATATTCGGGCCTGGATGAAAGCAATGAAAAACAAGTTACCGATAAATATCTTGTACGATGGGACGGAGTCGATGATGAGGAAAACGTCAAGAACATGCCTACATGGAGAAAGTGGGTCATAACACTTCTCATGTCGGCGACGGCATTCTACTATGCAATGCTGTCTTCAGTCTGGTCTTCATGTACTGAGCAGTTGACTGCTGAGTTCAACACCAATACAGAGGAAAATGGTGCTGGAGTAGCTCTTTATACTGCTGGGCTAGCTTTTGGTCCTTTAATTGCTGCACCATTCAGTGACTTCTATGGCCGGAGGCCCGTGTATATTGTCGCACTAGTGGCTTTTTTTGCCCTTCAATTTCTTACAGCTTTCGGTCAAAACATTCCTACATTGTTGATTGGAAGGTTCCTACCGGCATATGTAGGTGCCGCGATGATGTCGAATTCTCCTGCCACCGTAAGTGACATTTTCCACCCAGAGAAGCTCACTATGCCAGTAAGCATCGTAACATTGGCACCTTTTATAGGGCCATCCTTTGGACCTTTTTATGCTGGTATGATTGCTGGTTACGTCAACTGGCGCTGGGTTTTCTACATTGGCATCATATGGACATTTGTGGTGATGATAGGGATTTTCATCCTGGTCCCTGAGACACATGAGGGAATTCTGCTCAAGAGAAAAGCTGAAAGATTACGAAGGCTTACTGGTTGTGACCGATATCACGCAGCCTTGGAGCTTCGCAAAGAGAGTCTTTCAGAAGCACTATGGATGAATATTAAAAGACCATTGGTCATGTTGTTTACTACTCCTATGCTTGCCTTTCTATGTCTATATACTGGATATGTGATGGCTGTCATTTATCTGATGACAACAGTGCTTCCATTAGCATACAGAGATGTTTATGGCTTTGAAATCCAATTTGTCGGGTGTGGATTTCTGGCAATATGCTTGGGTCTGTTTATAGGAGGCTGCTGTGTCAACTTATGGAAAAAGGAAGTAGACAGGCAGACTGCTAAACATAATGGTAAATTCATCCCAGAGTACCGTCTTATTCAGATGTGTATCGGAGCAGTTATGTACCCGATTGCTGTTTTTTGGTTTGCATGGACTATATATTCGTCTATTCATTGGATTGTCCCGGTCATTTCAACGGCTTTCTTCGGTTTGGCAACTTACTTCATGTTGAATTCCATAATGGTCTACATTGTTGAAGTGTTTCAAGAGAATGTTGCCAGTGCAGTTGCAGCCAACATTTTTACTCGATGCCTGATCACCTGTGCATTCCCGCTTTTCGGTGATATCATGATGCAACGACTTGGGTATCACTGGGGAATGAGCGTGATTGCAATAATCGCTGTACTGTTTGCTCCTAGTGCCTTCATTCTCAAGCATTTCGGCGAACGACTACGAACATATAACAATTGAAACCCACAGCATCCTTTCAGTCTATTAACGTTGTTCAACGATGAATCCTTACAGAAATTATACAAGATGACTATCGCAGATCATCTACTCTTTAATTAAAAGGCATTCATGCTAATGTTCCGAACTCCGGACCGTAGTACATAATAATTTAACCCATTCTCAGCCATCATTTACCCTTGAGCTCTTCGTCATAAACCGAGTCATCTTTATTATCAGTGACTGCAGAAACTGCTGCTGCGGTTTCCTCATCCGCCGCCGCCGCTGCTGCTGCTGCTGCGGCCGAAATACCAACTGCACTGGTAGGGGGGCCGTTGGGGACGTTTCGACGAGCAGAGACATGAGGGCTAACAACCGACGGAGGTGTTGGAACATCGACCAGTTTTGACTGCAAAGCCAAAATATAATCTCTGAGCTCTTCATTTTCTTTGGTGAGACGAGAAATTGTTTCTTCTGTTCTCTTCAGAAGTTCGGATTTCTGTTCTAGTTCTTTGATATAAAGCTCTTTACGAGCTCGGAATGCTTTCTGAGCCTGTCGGTTCTGTTCCGCTCGTTTTGACTGGGCCAATGGCCGGCTACTCCTGTGAGATGGGCCGACCACGTCTTTGAGTACTCGTTGGCCGGGGCCTCCGGGGCCCGGGTTCCCAGGACCACCGGCACCTCTCATAGTACCAGTAGCGGCTTTCAAAAGAGCCGTCGATATCTCTGCATCTCCATATCGCGAAACGTTTGCTTCTTCTTGAGAGGCCAAGGTCTCCTGAATTGACGGGTCAATGGCAGACTTGTCACCTCGCCAGTTGTTGACGCTCATGAACTTGTTTTCCATAACTGAGTAGTTAGTTAATAGTCCGAGAAAGCTTTATATCAAAAGCATGGCAAAGTTTCAGTTGATTTTACAATCGATCTAGTCTTTATCACCGTCTTGCCGGATTGAAGTCGCGACGTGATGGCTTAGGTCATGCTCAGGTAATAGGCCAGTTACGTAAAGTTTAAAAGAACCAAAAGCGTCAGCAACAACGCCAGAAATTCCAAAGTTTCTTTGGTTCCAAGAAAATAAGAATACTTTTAGCCGGAACGATAAATTTCTCATCCACTATCAATCTCTACTTACTGTCTTGGTGGTCTTTTCAAGTCCAGTACTTGCTGACTCAACGTGATACTTTGATGTTGCTTATGCAACAACTCGAAGTTGCTAGGTGGAGGTTTTACCCGGATAGCACAGCCGTTCATACTCCTATTCGGTAGCTTCCAACATGATGATCTCGAATATTTAATATAATTATTTTGCACAGCTCTGAGAGGCTCATTTGATCAGGCGGTGAGTGCCTGGCTTAATAGCAGTGTATTTCGTGACGTTTGCTTCTGTCTTCACATATATTCCACTAGATCTTTGTGCTTTGTTTCTCCCTGTGCTATTCGTGACTAGCCGATCCACCGTCGATGTCAAAACGCGCTCGAAACTGCGAGGAAACGGTTATAGAATCGTATTCCACTTCAGAATCGATTTCTGGAAAACGTCAGGTGGTGATCCCTGTGCAGACATTTCGTGAAAAATCAACATTGTCATTGCTAAAACAAGCACAGATTGATCTCGCAGCGGGCAAAATCAGCAAACAAAAGGAAAAGAGTTTTCTCACTTGTGATGATTGCTTCAGAGAGATTTCCGAGGAGATGGGTGATGAGGATCATAGTTGTCAGAGGTGCCTCAAGACAGTGTGCCGATATTGCTCTATTAAAGCCATCTACAACGATAACAACCTCTTATGTTTGGAATGCCTGCGCTGAATCATTATTTATTTTTTATTTATTTGTACAAGAATCTGCTTGAGCATGAGTTTGAGTTATATGCAGCTGTAAATATCGGTTTAAACAGGGTCTTGGACGTTGAAACTTTAGAATGTCAGTCTCTGTTTCAATTTCTCTGCAATATCGCTTGCTATAAGCAGGAGCCAGTGAGAAAACAAAATGCAATCATTCTATTACGAATGGAAAATCTTAGTCGGATTGAATTGTAAAGAGTGGTATGATGTTTTAGAGCTGGGCCTACTACGGTTGTGCTCTACTACAGTTATACTCGATCAATACTGCAGCCAACTAAGCAAAACTCTGAACACTGAGCGTTGTTTCAATCTGATAGTAATACATTGTTTTCAAAATTCATAAGATGTTTAAATCAACGTTTGGTTCCCTGTATGGTACACTGGCATTTGATTCACTTGGCCCATCTGGTTGTACTGATTGTTTGGGGACTGGTTGTATCCTCCTGTGTTTTGAGTCTGGGGAAACACACTAACTGTAGGAAGATTCTCCAATCCACCCATAGTAGGCTGGTATTGGAGGGGTCTTTGTGCTTGCTGACCCTGCATGAGCATACTCTGTCGGAAAGGGTTTGCACCCGTCGATTGTGTAGAGAGCTGGCTAGCAGATCGCTGTAAATTGGTAGCTCCAGTAGGTTGTGCAGAAGCAAAAGGATTATGAGTCATACCAGTGCCCTGATGATACAATTCTGTACCTTGTGGTGCTGAAGTATAAGAATGTTGTAAAGGTTGTTGCTGAAAATTTTGACCAGACGCACCAGAGTTACCAGTTTGATGGAATGACGCAGCTTGACCTTCACTAACAGATGACAAAGAGCTGACAGTACTCTGCCTCTTAGAAGCAAAAGGATTCTTAGGGTCATATCCAGTATCTGATGCTACCAGGGATTGGCGGAATGGATTTGCACCAGTAGCTGTCGACTGCATAGGCATGGCTCCTTGAGTGTGCTGTATTTGATGCATCTGCTGTTGCTGCTGCTGCTGCTGCAATTGTTGTTGCTGATATTGTTGCTGCTGGAGTTGCTGCTGTTGGAGTTGCTGCTGGAGTTGCTGTTGCTGAAGCTGCTGCTGCTGTAATTGCTGTTGCTGGAGTTGCTGTTGTTGTAATTGCTGCTGCTGTAATGCTTGGTCATTTCCAAATCCATATCCTGTAGCATTTGAAGCCAGGGCGATCTGTTGAGTCTGTGGTGCCTGGACTTGTTGCGCCCATGGATTGTGATATGCACCATTTCCAGTCATCTGCGGTGCAACACTCATTTGTTGCTGCTGTACTCCATACGCAGCAGCATTTGGCTGGGATGCGACTATTGCACTTTCCTGCATATTGACAGGGCCGCTGAACAAGTCAATTAGATCCGCGTGTTGATTCACGTTAGTAGACGACCCAGCTAGATCACCCACAGCATTAGAGCTTCCGTTTCCATTACGAGCGCTGAACGGAGTTCCTTCTCTAGAACGACTGGATAAAGGAGTGTCCTTCTTAGCTTCCTTTTCAGCTAGATACTGCCGATGATTGATTTCAAAATCAGGATCATTCAAATAATCTTCCAAGCTTTTTGTGAGCGAGGTGGGGGCATGCTTGATATTTGGGACAGTCAATTTGGTAGCATGCTCAAGTGTTTTAGCCACACGCAAGAAACTGACAACTCGGACCGTATGTTTGGTGAAATGATTATAGATTTCCAGAGCTTCCGAGGCATCATACTTGGACATCTCGAAGTAATGCTCCAAAACATTGATGACACCCTCGTTCAGAACCTGATATAAAGCTAGAAGATCGCTTACCAGCATGCGGAAAGCTGTCAAAGTAATGTCATTGTTCAAAACTTCATCTTCTCGGTAATTGCATTTTAACAAGGCATCTAGTTGGCGCAAAACACTCTCGCACTCCCTTAGAAGTCCTTTGTCAATTGTGAGATTTTTCAATCTTGAACCATTAGACGACTGAAACCGAACGTAATCAATGCCAGTCTTCTTGTATTCGATTACTCGAACTTGCAAATATTTGGCATATCGCGGCAACCCCATTGACTGGGGAGAAGTAGCAGGACCATGCTTTAAATCAATTAATTTAGGCTGCCGCGCAAGATTATCTAGAGTGACATCTCGGGCACCTTCTCTGATCATGAGATGGATGACTATAAGACTCTTGTAAACAATGGTCCATGCACTGTCCTTCAAGCGAATACCTAGAGCTCGAATCACAACATCCAATTCATGGTCATTATCATAAGTACAGTTTAATATCGGTATGATATATTTGGATTTGGGTGCAGCAAGCTATAGAGTTAGTAATGTTGGCATTGTCTACAAGTCATAGAACCTCAAAGGTTGCTTTCAATGCGTACTTTTATCTTAGTAGCCCCCTGGAAACAATGTTAGCAAAATGAAATACTCGGAATAGGGATTTCAGCTCAGATTCACACCACTTGTCATATTATCGATCGAAGCTAATTTTATTGTAAGATTCTTAACCTGCAGCTAGCTTATCTGATAATTTGCTTGGCTTACTAGGCTAGCCGGAGGATGCCGTAATTGGACCTGCAGCTCAGTCCGAATCTTACATAACCATATGCGACATGTCAGCTACTTACCTTCACTACTTTTTCCATTGTGGACGTGGGTGCAAGAGGATGGACAAGAATAAGTTACAAGTGTGCAGTGTGTCGTCACTTGTATTGTGCTGCGGCAAATAGAAGGGGGGCTGGGAAATGATGAGCCGGCTTAACAAGAGGGTTGAGAGCGGCTTGGCTTTAAAGACCCTCTTGAAATATGTAGACATTACAAGTACCGAAGAGAAGACTTGAATAAATAGATATATTTTGCCGGTACGATATTGATTAGCCGAAAATGTGTGGTTGTGGATCCGGGGGATTCGCAGGGTCAATGCCGAATATGGAGAGTGACATGTCATGAGAAGTATGTAGTTTCCGAACATATCTGAGGATGAAGTTGATTGATGATTTTGGGACATACGGTTGAAGCTTACGTAGCTGAATGGAGACAAACTAGATACGTTTTGGGCGCTACTACTTTTGATTCTACTTCTTCTGGCTCTACTGCTTTGCACTCTACGTTTTGAGCTGTAATGCTTTGGGATCTACTGGCTCGTGCTCTAATTTTTGAGTGAATTAGTCGAAATCAATTGTAAGATCGAGCTGTAGTTTTGGCCACTACGTATTAGCAAAATTGGTTCCAGAAAAATCAGCGAGTTGTCCAGCAAAAAGAGGGTGTTGTTATAGCCTATTTCTATGCTGTAGGCTCAGATGATGAGGATGTAGCAGGCTCCAGGCTGGTACTCCTTACTCAGCACCACCATTGATAATTGATATTTTCAACAGAGAGCTTTCACGAATATCGCAAAATGGTATGATATAAGAGTAGGCTTTCATTATTGTCACTGTGACAATTTTCTCTAGCTTGTTTTGTATCTAGCCTAGTATACATCATACCTCTACCTCTTCGGCTATTGAGCCACCAAAATTGACCCTCAACTCAACGTGGACGTTTGTAAAGTCATCTCTAATTTCCTCTTACAAACCAAGATTACCGGCTTGGAGATATTTGGAGCCAGGAACACAGGCTTGAAAAGGCATGATAATATAAGGTTATCGGTGACCAGGAATCGCCGCATCACAAGAGGCGCTAGACGGCTGAAGTTCGAGCCTAGCAGACTCCGGCTACTTCAAGACAAGAGAATCCCAGGAATGGCATTCATCCTTGCGAAAACTGCCAGCAAATTTGCTGGGTAGCAATTCCAACTATTTTATTCTCTCCCTATTTGGCTCAGGACTTGCGTTATCTATTCTGATCCGTTATATCGGTATCTCCTGCTCTTGGTGGTTCATAAGCTTAAGCCCCGAGTCAGAGTCCCCAGCCCCCTTTATCTCGGGTCGCCAGTTGCCCGCATATCAGCTTATAAAGGCCAGGCGGAATACCCCACAATTAGGATTCTGCAGAAAGAAGCGAGGATGTTTGCAAATACCACTAAATTGAACGTCAAAGCTGTATCTAAAAAAGCTCTTATCAGAAGCTACTCGGCTCAGATCGGCTCTTTCAAGGTGCGACCTGCTTATAATGAGCCTGTTCGAACCTTCGAGGCCGGATCAGCCGATCAACAGGGAGTTCTCAAGGCACTACAAAAATATAAGCAATCAACTCAGCAGATTCCTCTTGTAATTGGCGGTGAAAAGATCTACTCAGATAAGACTTTTGATCAGGTTTCTCCTTATGATATTTCCAATCCTATTGCTAAGGTGTCGAGTGCCAATCAGGCTCAAGTCAAGCAAGCTGTTGATGCTTCTCAGGCTGCTAAGAAGGAATGGGAGACTGCAACATGGGCTGATCGAGCAGCAGTGTTTCTTAAAGCTGCCGATCTGATTACTGGTAAATACAGATATGAAATGCTTGCAACCACCATGCTTGGTCAGGGAAAAAATGTTTATCAGGCTGAGATTGACTCCACCTGTGAGACTGCTGACTTTCTACGATTCAATGTCAAATATGCGGAGGAACTTTACAGTCAGCAGCCATCGGAGCATTCTCCCGGTGTATGGAACCGTGCTGAATACAGGCCTCTGGAAGGTTTTGTTTATGCAGTGACTCCCTTTAATTTTACAGCTATTGCTGCCAATCTAATTGGTGCTCCTGCTCTTATGGGCAATACTGTTGTATGGAAGCCATCTGACAGTGCCATATTGTCCAATTATCTTTTGTATCAGATTTTCGAGGAAGCTGGTCTGCCTAAAGGTGTGATCAATTTTGTTCCTGGTGATGCTCAGGAGGTTACACAGCAGGTTCTTGCCAGCCCAGACTTTGCATCATTACATTTCACTGGATCTACTCAGGTCTTTGTCGATCTGTACACCAAGATCGCTAATAATATTGCATCCACCTATCGATCCTATCCTCGAATTGTTGGTGAGACTGGTGGCAAAAATGCTCATGTTGTGCATAATACTGCAAAGGTTGCTCACGCTGTGAAATCTACAGTCCGAGGTGCCTTTGAATACCAAGGTCAGAAATGTAGTGCAACTTCTCGTGCATATATTCCTGAGAGTCTATGGCCGGAATTCAAGGATCAGCTGGTTGCTGAAGTCAAGTCTTTGAAACAGGGTGATAGCTCTACTGTCCAAGAATTTAACAGCTTTGTCGGTCCTGTGATTCACCAACGATCATTCGATAAGCTGGCTGGTGTCATTGAACAGGGTAAAAAAGACCCCGAGCTTGAGCTTCTTGTCGGTGGCACTGTGGACGGCAGCAAAGGTTACTACGTCGCTCCCACTGTGTTCCAGGCCAGCACCCCGGATCATGCCTATTTCCAGAATGAATTCTTTGGACCAGTTCTTACTGTCTATGTTTACAAAGACTCTGAGTATGAGCAAATTTTGGAAAAGGTCAATGAAACATCTAAATATGGCTTGACAGGATCGATCTTTGCTACTGATCGATCTGCAATCAACTTGGCTTCTGAAAAGTTGCGACACACTGCTGGTAATTTCTATATCAACGATAAATCTACCGGTGCCGTTGTTGGACAGCAATGGTTTGGAGGAAGCCGAATGAGTGGTACCAATGACAAGGCAGGATCTGGAAACATATTATCTCGATTCGTTGCGATCCGAAACATCAAAGAGAATTTTGTAGACGTTGAAGACGTGCTCTACCCCTCAAACTATTAACTTGCAGTTTGTATTTAGTGCACATGCAGTTTTAATGAAAGAATGACGAAAAAAATGTCATTTATTCTTATTTTTCTTCTTGCTTTTTAATTTTTTGCTTCAGCTTTCTCATCAATTAGGCTAGAGCGGCATCGCTACAGACGAGATGCGATAACGCTCTAGGTGAGAATGTGTATTTGCCATGTACAATACCTACAAGACTAAATAGCCGAAGGTACATATCGGATTTCCTCCGCTGTCAAATCCGGCTTAATTTTGAAAGGTCGGTTTCGCCAATAAATGCGATGCCCAGACATTGCTTGTATCCAAATGGGTAAAGCAAGGAATTCTCTGGCCAACCATACTGGGAGCCAGCTTGAGAAAAATGGCCGGTAAGTTGGAACCTGGGGATTTAGTTCGTCAGCATCATAGAATTGACGAACAAAGTATGGGGAATTGTCATCATGCTCAACATTATCGAATGCCAATAGATTATGAAAATGCCAGTAATCCACCAAGCACCATGCAACCAAATGAAAAATGAAAAATATCCAGTTGAAATAAGATCCGGTGGCCGAGAACAAAATACTGACTGACCACGCTGCCATGATAGAGCATAAAACACTTTCTGTAGTGGGTTCGATCAGTGTAGCTAGTAACACCATATATCTGCGCACTCGAAGCCATCTTACTCGACGATCCTGGTATGCTTTGAACGAGACATTACTCAACGGTTGAATCACAGAGTCCGAAGTCATAGCAGTTCGTCCACCATTTGACCAAATGGCTTCAGCAATCATATTGTCCTCTGCAATATACGCGGCAAATGTCTGTAGTCCAAAATGCTGCGAATCACTTCTTGAATCTTCATAATTGTTCACTGTATGATCCAGATCAGATCGACGGTAAAGATTGGATTTACCCATCACACAAGGTGCAACTGCCACAGTATTAATAGCAGAGTAAAACTTCGAATGAGCAGTAAACAAAAACATCTCATCGAGTCGTGAACCGACGTTTCCATCCCAGCCCACTCTAATCGATACAGCCAGTGGTAAATGATGAACTAGCTTCACTTTCGGATTGGCCTGGAACTGGGCTACTGATCTGGCCAAAGTACCTGGAGATACCCAAGCATTGGAGTCCAACACCCATAGAATATCGTTTTTCGCTGCTTTGTAGCCTTTAACTAGATTGTTGATTTTAGGATTAGGTCCATAATGATCTTGCCCTATCATTAATTTCGCATCAACTGCAGGAAACTGATCAATTAGGGCTTGGCAGACAGGCACGACGGGATCGTCGGCCTCTTCAACACAGAAGATGATCTCAAAATTCGCATAATTTTGGAGAAATGCAGAACTAAGGCATGCTTCCATTTCAGTCTCGATGCCTTTTAACGGACGCAGAATAGTCACACCAGGTAATTGCTGAAACGATTGAGACTTTACAAGTGTATTATCGCATCTAGTATTGCGAGTTTTGACCACAAAAACACCCAGTAGAGCTATGGATATTACAAATAGATACCAGCAAAACGCAATCACTGCTAGAATATTGGTGATCGTATAGTGGGCTGGTGGAGTGGGAAAAGGTTCGCCGGCATGACGGAACGACGATTCGGAATAGGCTTCTGTGGCTGCGACGACTGAGGAAATCAGTGAAAAGATGAAAATGATTTCAAACATTTCCAATAAAAATTTTTACAGGGCGACCAAAGCGCCCGGATGCCTACGGATCTTGTCGGGGAGGGTGGTTTGTGACAGAAAGAAAGAAGAGCTCATCGGAAATGATCTTCGGCGCTGCTGCCGAGATGTGGTTGTCATGGAAACCTTTTTTTCAAACAATGCATGCTCTGCCACTGTTATGGCTGAGCGAGATTACAGCACATTGAGACAAATGAGAAATGAGCGTTGATATATTGTAGAAAGATGGAAAATGGATACCGATATTAATAAGAGAAGATGATTGTAGCTTTATTTTAGCGGCAAGGCAATTTCCGGTCTTCAAGTCTGGGGTGGCTTCACGTGAACGCCATTATTCTATCTAAGCCTATCTTGAGTGGCTTCAGCCACTTATCTGCAACGTAAATTTGATCCACCGTCCATAGCTGTAAGCATGTGAATACGGAGAATTTTCCACCAAAAGAACAATACCTAGCCGAATTCAAAGTATCATTTATCCCAGGCCTCAATTTCACCCATCGACTATCTGTTGCTTCCTTGTTCTTTCGTATAATTGAGTGCTGACAATATAGTTCAACCGCACTATTGTTCCCGTTGATACCTAAGAGGGAGCCTAGTCACCGCCATAACTAACCGTCACCCCAATAACTTGCACCAGCTAGGGTTGCAACAGCGACTCCTGCGATAAGACTTGGGAACCTGTCACGGAGTTAGAAACGGCATTCCAGACATATTTGTCGGTGGCACTGAGGCCTATAATATTTTGCGGCCGTCCAAGATCTCGCTTATAGTGGATCTACGCCTGCATTTTGGTAGTAAAATCTAGGTGAAATAGTCCCGGCAACTGGCCCTACAACAACGTTATTTGAGCTTCGGCCCGTCGCAACAGCCCAGCTTTTCTAGAGAAATTAGACGCCAAGTTTGTTTTTCGTGTCAAGCCTTCTCATTGTCTAGTGATAGCGTTTTGCTAATATCAGTTGTGAAAAAAAAAACGTCTCTGTTATCTTGTCTTGATTCTCCGGTCCGCCTGTGCAGCACTAGTTTTGGGCAATTTAAAGTAACCAAATTCGCAGCAATATAGAGTTTGCAGTGCCGGCACAGCACCACTACTGGTTTTTTCATTATTATTTTAATAATCGCTTTCCTTTTTCCTATTTTCTTCTCCTGACCATCATGAAGCCATCGCCAAAAATCAAACCTGAACAGACATCCTCTGTTCAGGGTGCTATACGGAAGAATAGCATAAACCGAGCGAAGGAGGGTGGTAGTCCGGCTGGTAATGGGAAAATGAATCGTGCTATCAACGCATGTAATCGGTGCAGAACAAGAAAAATCAAATGTGATCGGGCATTTCCCAGTTGTGCCTCATGCAATAAAGCTGGGGCGACATGTGTCGGGATCGATGCTGTTACAGGTCGTGCTGTTCCCCGCTCCTATGTCACACATCTAGAAAATCGTATCAGCGATCTAGAAATACAGTTAAAAAGGTACACCAATGTTGAGAGCGATAAGGATAGTGATAACGCTATCGAATCGGGGTCCTCTATTGGAGAAAGTCCTACAAGCCTGCCTTCGTTGACTGACTCTGTTTTGTCTAAACACCGGAGCAGAAACAAGAGTGATGTGGATAATCTCATGGAAAGGGTCGAGATGGTATCGGTCAAAGGCTCTTCTAGTCAACAGACCTCTGTTCTCGGTGCTTCATCTGGACTCTCCTTTGCGCGAATCCTTTTTACTGCCGTCAAGCTTCAGAATCATGATGTTACTGCTAATAGTGGAGCCAAAAACTTCAATTCTCATGGTAAAGTAAAACCTGCTCGCTTACCAGCCAAAAAGATTGCTGAGGAGTTTTTAGATTCTTTTTTTGCTCAGGCAAACGCACAGCTCCCAGTTCTTCATCGAGAGGAGTTCTTATTGAAATATTGGCAACCTATTTATGGCAAGCTTAGTGCTAGAACCTCGCTCGCCTCTGACTATACAAAGGTGGGAATCCAGACATCTGACGATGAAGACTTGGACAAAGATTGCTATTATTTCAAGCACTGTGTTCATCAAAATGAAGATGCCGAAGACAGAGAAGAACTTCTAGGGGAGCCGAACAAGAGCTTATATTTTATCAATATCATTTTTGGAATTGCTACGTCGATACATCAACAACAATACCCTGCTCATATTAGTGAGAGCTATCGAATATCTGCTGCCCATCATTTTGATGCAGTATTTTCTTCACCCAATCGTCTCGAGGCTCTACAGGGTATGCTGCTGTTATGTCTTTATTCTGTCATGAGGCCAGCAGTGCCTGGTGTCTGGTATGTACTTGGAACTGCGCTGAGAATCTGCCTAGATCTTGGTTTACATCAAGAGGATGTAAGTCATAGTAGGTGGCTCAATCAAGGCGATCAAAAGGAATATGATGTTCAGACAATGGATATGCGTCGTCGTTTGTTTTGGTGCACGTATGCGCTAGACCGTCAGGTCTGTGTCTATTTAGGGAGACCTTTTGGTATTCCAGAAGAAAGTATAAAAGTGAGGTTCCCTTCTCTTTTGGACGATGCGGACATTTTCCAAATGCGCCCGGAGGATAAAATGGACAACAGGGGTGCATCCGTGGAACCAGGGCCCTCCTATAAAAAGGTTGCATTGAGCTTCTTCAAGATACGTCAAATTCAAGCTCAAATACAAAGAATTCTGTACGATGCTGCAGAATTACCGAGACGGTTTGCAAATCTTGATGAATGGACTGATTTCATGTGTGCTCGGCTGGACGAATGGAAAGATGAATGTCCCAAGACTCCGGAGGAAATGAACTGTAACTTCAACTTGTCATTTTTCGAGCTGAATTATTATCAAACTCAATTGTTGATTCATGGGTTGTCTCCAATCAACACCACTACGAGGCCTCACGCGTTCTTCATCCTCGCCGATGCAGGATTACGCATCATCAACATTTACAGTGAATTACACCGGAAAAAAATAATTAACTATACCTGGGTAGCCGTGCACAATCTATTTATGGCTGGTACCTCCTACCTTTATGCATTGTACCACTCGAGGTTGGTTCGGTCAAAGACCAGTATTAAAGATATCGAAATAGCTTGTAGAGCTTGTCTCAATGTGTTGAGTAGCCTTCAGGATCGCTGTGATGCTGCTGTTGGGTGTAAGGACAGTTTTAAAATGCTGGCAGCGGCTATCATCAAGCTGTGTCATGACGAAAGGGCAGGAAATCCTACTGAGGATATCGATGTTTTCCCACAAGTAGTTGAGTTGGATAAAGGTCAGTCCAGCTATGTGCACCCTCACATAAGCAACCTACTGAACTCTATACCAAGTGGATCGCTACAACCGGATGTTAAAACAGGCAAAAAAATGATTGCTCCAGCTCAGCAGCACCAACCTCAAGCTCAAGAACCAGAGAAAGAACCTGACGGAGATGGCAAAATGGAGGTTGAGCTTTGGCCCCATGATATCGATGTATTTTTTGAAGAAGCTGCACAGCTTGAGACTGTCAGTCCGGACTCGATGATGAACGGAAAATCACCGATAACTAGCTGGCATGAAATGTACTTTCAACAACCCCAGGAAGCCAGTGCCACTCCTTCACCGCAAGCTGACACCTTTTCTCAGCCAAATGTGACTCAAAAGGAAGGCAAGAAGATTTACACTATGATCAATGACATTCCAATGACCTCCATCTGGGACCAATATTTTGCACCAGCACCTGATCCCGGTAGCAATACCAATCACCCCTGGTGATACTTTGTAGCATTATGAGGTAATTAGCCTAAATAAATAAAGAATTAAACGAACATTTTGTTCGAATGGTTGAAGAGTTTCCCGATGAAATGATTGTAATTGTAGTTGTCGACTAAAGAGCATCACGAATGATACAGCCTTAACACGAGTTAAGCTGGATTCAAACAGCAATTTAAGGCAGTATTTTAGTTGGGTACTCAATCATTGAAGTAGTAAACGAAAAAAGGCGATGGTGCCGCTGCTAATGCCGTTGTCGAACCACGGCCGACGTGGCATACTCAATTGTAATCGTCTAGATCAGAGTCCTGAAGCTGCTCAAAAAAGTAGTATATGCGATCAAAAAAGACATCGCAAAATTTTTGTTCTTGGAAAACAGTGGGATCTTCCACAAATTGTATCGAGGTAGGCAAGACATTTGCTTTATCAATCCAGGATGCGGTAATCTTAACTGTATGTCCACAAGTAACGGCCGTAACAGGAATATTGTATGCAATATCAGTCATATTCATAGATAATTTACTGATTTTTTTGACAATGGACGTTGCTGGAATTGACACGAATGGTATTTCATGCAATGATAACTGGCCCGTTGATCTGTTGTAGTTGTCGACTACAGCATAAAATTCAACATAGGCAGAGTATGGAACACAAAATACGGCCTTTGGTGATTCACTAACTACATGAGAAAGGGTCACAAGGATAATCCTCATAACTCTACAGAGTGGTTTTGGAAGATACTTGGTGTTGTGTGATGGTTAAGTGAGTGACATACGCAAGTCCTTGGGCGAGTGAATATCATTTAGCATGCCACCATGACATCACGCAGGCAATTGATCCATGGTTTCGAAAATGACTTCAAAATAGCACTATATTGAAGAACAGTAAAACGAGGCAGTTCTCAAATCAATATTCATAGATTATAACGATCTGGATACTGTGCAAGCCCGTTCAGTTTCAATTTACGAAAGACCAACCATCACAGATCACGTTGCTTATCTAAACCGAATATCATCATGCTAGTCCAGTCAACCGAACACTATCGTATAGTTATTGAAGCTCAACTCCGACTCTACTTAGAACTGATACAGCACGACTTTAATATTACATAGCTATTTTAGTCCAAATCGGAAATACCAAAGCTCAATTTCATTATCTCAAATTATAGCTCGAAATGGCCCATGGGACCCGGTTGCAAATCAACAATTGAATCAATTCGTAAATGTAACAATATTACATAATCTCGCAGAATAAAACCAAAAGGCACAGTAAAACATGGCCCAGATCTACTGCGAGTGGAATGATGCGAGCAGGAGAAGCAGCTCGGAATCAATTAAAAAAACACTTTTTAAAGCAGATAAATGCAGAACAATAAATTAAACACAAATTGAAACCACCAGACTTTTAAGCCAAGGACTTCTTGGACTTCTTCTTATTCTTGACCTTGAGTGTAACCGGTTCTTCAACTTCTTCTTCGGAAACCTCCATTTCAGAAACATCTTCATCCATGCTATCCTCATCCATAGCAGCGACACCTTCTCTCTCAGCAGCTCTTCGCAACTCAACATCTCGCTCCTTGAGAAGAACCTCATTATCCTCGACCAGCTTAAGATCTTGCTGTCGTTGACGTTCCTTGTTGCCCTTCATTCTATTTCTATAGAAGGCTCGTTCTCTCTTGACTCGGATCTCCTCGATTCGAGACATGGCCTCTAATGTCTGGCCAACCAGTTCCCTGTTATACCTAACAGGAACATGACGTCTAGCATTGAATGATAATGTAGAATCGACAACCATTTCCTTGCCAGCAGCCTTTCTGAATGCTTTTGTCCATTTGAGTTTTCGAGGATTTCTCTTCAACTTGAAGTTTTTGTGACACTTCGATCGGCAGAACCGGAATTCCTTGGCATCATTTCGAACAAATGTAATGCCATGGCCGGGGTATACCGGCGATGAGCAGAAATGGCAGTTATGGATTCTCATGGTGGTTGAGAGATGAGAAAAAAAAAAATTTGGAAGATATGAATAAAAATTTTGGTGGAAAATGGTTGTCGTGCCAACCAAGTTGCCATGGCAACATTGCCATCTATCAGTCTGAGGCTCTGAGTGCGGTGCTGGCGATCAATTTATATGGTTCCAAATAACTGGATAGGATCTGTAAAAAGTACCAGAATAAATTTGCAAAAAAAAAGGATCTGTTTTGGGAGTGAGTTTCAGACATAGGGGGACAAAGAATTTATAGTAGCAGCTACTGCTTGGGGAGTATCTCGCAGAAACGTCACCTGTGTGTGCATTGAAACGGTAAAATACCGGCAATCTTCTAAGAAATATTATAGGAAAATACAAGCCTTGATCATTTTCGATGGGTTGTTGTTTTGTGGGTCTAGATGAGAAGCTGTGATGAGCTGAGTCTGTTCAAGGCTTTCAATTGATCAGAGAAGAGCAGAGCTAAGCCAATGCAAAGATCAAAAACAAAGCAGTCAACGTTTATCTAGATGGTATGAAAATATTAGAAGCAGTTCTCAGTGACGTATCACTATATAGTTCATCATCTTTTTTTGACGATCTTCCATTGAGTGTATTTCTGGATATATGTTGTTTGATGGTACCATCAGAAATCTCCGAAACTTGATGAAAGACCCCACTTTTATTGGTGGGCTGAAAATCAACAATGGCTGCACGACTATAACAACATAGCAGGAGTCAATCCATTAACCACTAGATCGGTTCATTTGATGTTCCTTCTAATATGAATTTCTATAGGCACTGTGAGCAAATTTTGCTCTTTCAGTCTAGATGGTGCACACTTAGCAAATATGCCACAAGTAAGACGAAATTTCTTACCAAAATACGATAATACAGTGCAAGCATTAAATCGGCCGCTGAGTATTGTTCTGTTAATTCTGCAGACGCTTAAACTTAGTCAACGTATAGCTCATTGAGGGAAACCTCCCCCACGAGCATTGACTGCTGCCATTCCTTACGCCCACACAAAAAAGTATATCCTAAAGTACATCTTTGTAAAACACGTGTGTATTTACCTCTCGTCGTTCTGTTCTCTGCTATGTGATAGGTCCTGGACAGTTAGGAATCAGGTTTTACATTTCTTGGAATATATAGCATATTTGAGCGGCCATCCACCAGGAATGTCGAAGGAAGGCCCAAGATATCACTTATGGATTTCGCGATGAAATTATTATTAAGCTGTTGCGGATTATTCCTAAATAGGAGATCTCAGACATGCAGGAGCCTAGTAAGATTTTTTGCTCTTACCTGAGAGATGCCGGATATCCAAATCATGGGCCGGAAGCCATCCGAGAAATATTGGAAAATTTCAAAAAATAGAATGTAGTATGGAACTTGATGGGGCAAGGAGAATGGATTTATGGAGTTAATTGATGGTGAAGGTATCACGAACAGTCAGTCTCATCACATATAGAAACTGACTGATTTTTTCCACGCAAATACACGACAAGAATCTCTGAACCCAAATTACCGCAACAAATTTAGTCC
Organism: Zygoascus meyerae; assembly: GCA_030561445.1. NCBI lineage: Eukaryota > Fungi > Ascomycota > Dipodascomycetes > Dipodascales > Trichomonascaceae > Zygoascus > Zygoascus meyerae. The sequence goes on from JAKTXC010000014.1 coordinate 125,012, forward strand.
ATGTGACCTATCATATACCAAAACTTGTAATCTTTTGTGCCAACCGCTTTATGGCATCAGAATGCCTAAGGTGACATGCAGATCGAATAATGTAATGCTCGAACGACCCTTGCAGGCACCAGTAATGCGCTTATAGCTGAAACGACAAGTTCTACAAGCTCGCTGTCGAAAGACACTCAAGCAAGTGGTGCTGAAAGAAGGATTTGGAAGAGACAGCGGAATCGGCATCCAAGGATGAGGAAGGAGCAGGTCTGTAATAGTACTTGAGAAAGGTCATTTTATAAAAGAACTAAGTAATTATAGAGCGAATAAAAGTACAGTTACGATAGTTCACCTCGTTAGCATGATTGCCCAGATTTTTACCATCCGTATCAACAGCAACGAGAGTCGATGCCAACTAAGGGTTAACACAGCCTTGGCCTAGCATGCCAATATGCTTCAAGCGGCCAGAGCTCCAAGCCATTTTGGGTTAGCACTGCGAGCAACAAAACTGAGATCGTCAAAAAGCAAATACTACACAGTGTTGCCTGGTGCCAACAAAGAATAGGCTCTTTTGGTGGGTTTATGGTATTTTGACATAATCATGAGTAATGCAGGACATAATCACCAGTAATACATGACATAATCACCAGCAATACAAAGCATAATCGCCAGTGATACAGGACATAGTTTTGTTGTCGGAAAAGTCGCATTTCGCTAAGCCGCAGCAGGAGTAATCCATACCGATAAGAATTTTTGTAACGCTAAGTTTAGGTAAGATACAAAAAGTGGAACGGGTATTGCGGCAGGTGGGAATGGGAAAGCTCTAAACCCCTGAGTTTGGCGTCCTTTCGAGTGAGTGGTCATCGAAAGATCGTCAACTATAGAGCATAATGTGGGAGCAGAACAATAGTGCTCAAGCTGCAATTCAACAAGATTGCTAAAGGCGAACAGGCTGCAGAAAATTAATTTTTACCACAATAATGCTGAAAAAGTAAGGGCAGCACACCGTTCTTCTCCTAATGTGGATGGGATATGATAACTACGGTACGCAGAATAGACTGGCAAGCAAATCACACGTGAGCAATATTCTGTGGATTCTGCATCAGATCAGCGATGAAGATCACCGATGGTCGTCTTGGCCGGGCAAGATTCCCTTACGATCGCATGACAAGCTATAGACATAGAACATATCGATCCGGAAAATTCAAGGTTCGAATTCTGAAATATAATCCAGCTCTGCACTTCTATCTTTGATACTCATGTGACACTGATGCCTGTGATATCCCCCATTTCTCACTTTGAGTGTAGATAGACTCCCTCACCTAGAGAGACATAAGCTTATGTGAAAATTGTCACATGCGTTAATCCTGTTTAAAAGGCTTCCTCGTATGGCTGAATCTAAATAATTTTACTTATTCTTCAACCATAATATTTAATTTTCTAGAGCTAGTGATCCATCTTGTGAGGTTTTTGCCTAATACACTGCTTAATATTTTTCATCGTATATTTGGGAATATTCGTAAATTGCCTTCGATTTTATGCAACATTTGGTGAATCAACGGCTTCTTCCAAACTTCTATCATTTTTCCGATTTGTTTTCCTGGAATTCGGGTCCCCTGTCGCACACTACCCAATAGGCTACTTACAGCTACTCACAGCTGCTTACTTGGATTTAGGTTCCAGTCCCCGAAAGATCGCTCCCGTATGCCTAATGTATTCAGATCCAAGAAAATTGTCGTGTTGAGCAAAGTTGTACTTCGACAGAAACATGCAGAAAACGAAGACTATCGAAATATCCTCATTTGCTTAGAAAGCTGCGATTTTCTTCTCCCTTGCGTCTCCCTGTCTCTTCAGTGATCAGCTAGTGTGCCCTATTTAGCGGGACAAGAAACTTACCAGATCTGGTAGGGAACTCACCGATTTCATATCGGCTCGTGTTCGGAACTTCGCGTTGTGAGGTTTATTATGGAATACGCGACCTTTTGGGTTAAAAAAAAAAAAAAAGCTAGATTTGCTTTTCCCAGCAGAACAGAAACACAAATATTTTGCAGCACTTCAGAGGTGTATGACAAAAAGCAACTAACATTGGGGGACATGGTAAAGGTGGCTCGTATCTTCTCCATATATTGCTATTCAACGAATTTGCTGATTTCACACTAATAATTGCTTATTGCAACATCTCCGAAAAAAGCTTAGATTTTGTTAAATGTCCAGTAAGTTCTTTTGAATAGGTTTGGCAGAAATACCTATTTAGCTACAACCCACGCTCGTTCACAAAACGGCTGCTGTCAAGTGGGAAACTATTCAAAACTGACGTCAGGCCATGCCATAATTAGCTGTCACAACAGTTGGAAATCTGCTATTGCCGGTCGATCTCTTTGAGCCTGCTCACCTGTTCATGCTGTATAGACGGTTTTGTAAATGATGTTCTATTTCGCCAAATCCAGGAATTCAGGTTGCGGATCAATTATTAGCCTGGTGCTGAGCCTAGATTTCTGGATCCCGGTACCTATTATTGGATTATCCAAGGAAATGTAGCATTTACGATTCTCGAACAACCGCTAAGTTGCCGTGCCGATAACTGGCTTGTTCTCGCGTTCAAAACGAGAACACTAAATATCCACCGTTCAGAATGAAACTACATATATCGGCAGCAAGTATGCCAATTGCCGGAAAACTGAACGCAACATAAACTACCTAAGTCTTCCTGCATTGTGTATAGACTATAAACGAAGATTAGTTAAGTCGGTTTATTCTCATCACAGTACTCACTGTTTGATGCTTTTTTCACTAGTTCTTTAAAGGTGATGATACTTCGGCATTGATCATATCCTTTGCCCAACTAGGAAATTCTCATCAGGCAATCTCTTTGATCTTCACGGAACCCTTAAGATAAGGAAAATTAGCGTAGGCCAATTTCTGCTATTTAAATAGAACTTGAATGTAGATGATCATACGATCAATCCGAGGCTTACTTATACATAGATCGTAAAATCATACTGAAAAGTATCTGGATGATTGCCCGGCGCGGATTTCTTTTCGGCCAGTTTGTGACGAAAGCCTTCTACAGAGTGATCCGATCTAAAATTCCTTACAATTTGATTTAAGTGGACTTCGGTCCGCAACAGAAAAAGAAGCAAGATATGGCGAGTTCTCTCGCTCGTCTGGGCCGCATCGATGAATCTTTCGTTCTTGTGGCTAGAATCAAAAGGCCGTGGTTAATGAGGGTAGTCTTTATGTTGCTCAAGAAAGATCAGAACTTCAGCCACAGGAGTAGTGAGCTGAGCAAGAGCCGAAAACTCAAAAAAAAAAAAAAGAGAAGAATCGAAGCATCATCTCACAGATTTGTGAGAGTGAACTATGGATACTACGACTTAGAGGAAGTTACCAGCTTACAGTTCGGCTCTTTCATATTCCTCTGTACGAAGAAGACTTTATGAGATTATATTATTTTTTGCTTTATTTTTTGCTTATTTTCGTTGTTTTCTATTGTTGCGATGGAAGAAGGAAAGACATATATAGTAAAAAGAGTAAGGCCGAGCTCATGTTCGGGTTTATGTTCGGATTTATGTTCAAGTTTTGATATACAGGTGAGCTTTGAAATTTTCTTTGCTTTACTTGCATGCTATTTGCAGGTTCATTTTATTTTACTTTTATTTCGGCGAAAATTTCTTAGTGTGACTCGAATACGTTACCACAAAAAAGCATTTCCTACTGAAAAAGCAAGTTTTTCGACGACATCTCCACAAAGCTTTCAGACACCAAAAAAGTATTATTACCTCGTTAGGCTCTACTGTTGAACCAGCTATAAGTTCTTTTTATGCCTGCACTACTGAAGCTTCCACAGCGTTTAAATACAGCCATATGTCCTTGGAGCCTTAGAGAAAGGTCTTGCGTATTTGGTGCTGATAACTCTATCTGAAGCTCCGTGCCCTGACAAAAATCATCAGCACTATAGTTGATTGAGTCGGGTTGCTCAACAAGTTATTTGTAGTTTACAACAAGTTTCATATTTGAAGAACTTCCATTTCGCTCGTCATCTGCATCTTCCTACAGAGGGCTTAATCGTCGCCACAAAACCAATTGATCAGTTCAACTATTTGCGGTTAAGCGCCCTCATTACAGATCAGAGCTGAGATTAGATAAACGCCTGATCTCCGATTTCAAATAACATCTTTCGCTGTTGTTTTTGTTCGCCATCGTTCTCAAGCGTTAACGTTGAAATCCAATCGCTCACCACTTTTCCCCACGAAGCTCTCAACACTTCAACCATCTCACCACTATCTCGGACTGGAGAGAAAAAGCCATTTAAGAGTAGCTCTTACCGAAACACGGGGCCATATCATTTATTGGCCACTGGAGATTAGTGCCATTTATTTGCTACACTTGAGTATTCACAGTCGCGAGCATTGTTCTTAACGTGCGAGAATTCACAACTTTTTGGATTATGCGAGGTAGTATCTGCTAACCAGTGTTTAAAATCACCGCGCACAATAAAAAACGGTGCAATTTCCTAATTCTAGGAACAGCAACGTTTAGGACGTTTCCCACTAAAACAGTTTCGTATAATAGACTGTCGTTTTTCAACAGCCTTTGATTTTTTTCCAGGTGAGTATTTTCAACTATTTGTGTATGTTTTAGGGTCATATCTTCTTTGAGCAATGTTGTTACGTTTTGACTGGAACCTTCCCAGGAATTCACAAGATCGCATACCAGCCGGGCCCGCAATCACGATAAAATATCGTGGTTGATCAGAACACACAATAACCCCTGTGAATTATTTGCAGCGGTTAGCTCTTTTCTCAGAGAATATCCTTTTCTCGAAATTTCTGCTGTGGTGTTATATTTTTGTGATTGGCGCGTTTCCTCGGAATAATCCACCACACTGTTCTTTCATAGCAACCTACTTCAGGTAGCAGCTTGAGGACGATGTACAATGCTGTACCGATCGAGGAGCTGTGTTATTTTATTTTTTATTTTCCTCTTATTTTACCCTCGGTGCATGTATGGTATTTCTTGATTTAAAAGTCACTTTGGCTGCAACAAATATAACCGGACGGCGATCTTACCAGATTTGATGATCTGGTCCTAACCTCGGCCTGAAATAATGCACTGGCCAACAATAATATACTGGCTGTTCTTTTATGACAATTGCATTGTAAGCAGCTTAGCTCTATTCGATTGCGGCTGTCTTGGTCAGAGGCGTTCTCAAGGGAATCATTTTGGTATGGTACTGAGAATTGGAATTCACATCGCAACCTATATTGCTTGGAGCAGGTATTATCCGAAATGCCAGGTCCAAAATTTGAAGGAACCAGAATTATGTTTATGCTAACTTACAAGAGCCTAGGCTTTCACTCGTTATTGGAGCGATCGAAAATTACTAAAATCTTGTATTATATTATTTATTTCGGGTGTAGCAGAAGCACCTGAAGGCTGTTGCTGATCAAGATATCAGCGCTAGTCACTATCTACAATCATGGCGAAATCAAAAAACAGAGTTCAAGGCTCTTATGTATGTGATATATGTCACAAATCATTCAGCAGAAGCGACGTGGTCACTCGTCACAAAAATAATGTGCATTTCTCTCGACGAGCAAGCGTTGGTAGACAATCTCGCCGGCGCTCGTGCAACTACTGCGTATTCTCTAAATTACGCTGTTCCGGGGGTGTCCCATGTGATAATTGCAGAAAACGCAATATAGTTTGTGACCCTGGCCCGGCTCAGTCTGGCACAGATACTCAAATATCAATTAATCACCAGCATGGCGAGACGCATTCTACTCCAATATATGACCAGCCACCTTCTCAAAACCTGCCTAATCAGATCTCAGGGGTAGAACGTTATCACTATGGACCTCAGAACATTGCAAGCAATTCACAGCATCATCCGCTGAACTATCCACAGGGCCCTGATTCCTCTGCACCCCACTCTACTTACAGCCAAGGTGAGCCAGGTCAGTCATCCTCAACCCCCATTTTTGGTACTGAGTATCGATTTGCTGCAACGTACCCAGGCGAAAATGACTTGGCCCATGTGAGCCCTGTGTCTTCAAGCTATCAAAACACTATGCCACAGAGCTCTTATGACTCGGCCTACAGTCCTAATAATCCCACCCAAATTTATCCTGGCTCTTCCCTCGTATATGCGCAGTATCAAGGCACTGAAGATAAGAGTTCATCTTATTACTCACAACCCTCTCACATTTATTATGGAATACCGTCTGCTGAAAACCCTCAACACCACACTTTAGCAATGCACATGAACAACCTGCATTCACATTCTGAGAACATCCAGCCACCGAGCATGGCAAAAACCTATCCATCATTTCCAATGTACCCGGTTCAATCCTCTCATGGTCAGAACAACAATCCAGCAGTTGAAGGAGGATTTTCCTCCAACGATGGCAGCATCTCATCAGCTGCACACACTTACAATCATGGAGATCCGCAAGATCATCAGCGTACTGCTTCCCTAGACGAAGAAATCTTAAATACTTGGAATAGCGAAGTCGATTGGCTCAAACCCAAGCCGTTGGCCCCCGGTGGTAATAATAATAACACTACTTCTAAGTATTCTGTCTCTGCCTCTGCCTCTGTCTCATACTCTTTGATTCCAAACAATGTAGGTTATTAGTCGAAAAATTCTCATTTTTCACAGTTTTATGCGTAAAATGCTTTTGTAGAATTTTTGCTGAATTTTCGTCGTCTAGTTTTCGACTGTACGCCATCTTGCTATGGTTGGGGCAAAAGCGGTTGATGTAACGCTGATTTTCAGGGGTCGATGTCAAATATAGCCGTAACTCTTTGCGTTTTGGAACTCGTACATTTTCTGAGATGACTAGAATATTTTTTCCATCAATATTTAAAAGATGATGTGGTTATCTTGAATCTATCAACAGCTTCTTCCACAGTATGATATTTGCTTCACAATGGTAGAAAGTTAAAGTAGGTTCATTTTTGAATGCAGGCTCATGATGTGATCTTTGTTACCTGTGCCCGAGTTCTGAGAAAGGCGCCGCTTTCAGTGAGCGACTCGTGCGCAAGTAAATCCAACCAGATTTCTCTAAAATACAATTTGATTATTCGTTATCACTTATCGATGAATCGTTCGAGTTCAGTTTCATTCGATTGCCCTGAACACTACGGATGGCTTTTTTGGGACTAGTTGGTCTTTTAACAACGGTCAAGCTTTCTACCCTAGAAAACCTACTAACAGCTGATCTTCAAGCGACCAATAAGACCCATCACAATTGTAAACTAACCGATATTTCACCGTAGTGAACGCATTCAAGACTTCTTGTTAAACAGTTAAAATTATTTAGTGTTTACCGCTGGGCGATGTATGCGTGGCAGATTCATTTGGAGGAAGGTGGGCAGGCCGCATCATTTGGCGGGTTAGAGGGCACTCGGCAAAACTGCTACTGACGAAGAAATCAGAAACTGTCATTGAAGCAAGAAATAGCTCGTGGACAAAAGTGTATCTGGGCACATGACCATAATTCTTTGTTTCTATGATGAATTCAGGTCAATTAAAATATTTATAAATCTGCTGGCCTTGTGACCTGGCTGTGCAATTTCGTCATAACTTAGAAACTCTTAATGACACTGCTTTACCTTTAACGGCCTTGTGCCCATACATTTGACAGCCAACCTTATCCGAGAAATACAAAATCTCAGTCCAATATATTAGCATAAAGGGGGTCTCAGGAAATTCCTAGCAGCTAAGCGCCTAAAACAAGGGGCCCTTTTATCTCTGAAATTATCTATAATGTTGTAGACACAAACGCTTAGTACATGTTTACACGCTGGCGATTTCAAATTGTGTTGAAGCTTTTGCGCCACAGCTAAGCCATTCCTAAAATAGCCCTACCACCAGCGCATGAAGCCAAGAATATAGCCAAGAAACAAAACCAATACCAATATTCAAAAACGAACTTGCATATAAATGGCTCAATTTGGGTATTTGGAATTACCTCGAACTTCAATCAAGGCAAACAGAATCAATTGACATCAGTTCTTTTCATATTAGTCACCTTTCCCGTAGTTTAATAATACTTGATGAGCAGAAAGGGGCTTGTTATTGTCAGTGTTGGGGTTGAAGTTTCAGACCCGGTGATCTCTGGCGGTTAACCGCATACCTATAGCCCCCTTGATTTCGAGGCGGCAGTCCCCGCAATATAAAAGCAGCTTATTCCCACAGATGTCGGTTAATAGATAATTCTACTCTCATCTAATTGTTTTTAAATAAAAATGTTCGGATTCGGCGAAGACCATCATCAAGCTGTTTATGGCGACGAGCACGAAGGCAAGTTTTCTCACGAGCTCGTTGCCGGTGCTGCTTCCTTTGAAGCCATGCGAGTCTTTGAGAATCGACAGCGAAACGAAGGCCGACCTGTTTCACATGCCTTTGCCAAAGAGATGATCGCTGGAATTGCTGGTGGCGAGGTTGACAAGTTGTTTGAGACCAAGGGCCTTGACTACTTAGATCGACGAGAAGCCCGAGATCAGGCTATCAACCAGGCTCAGCAGAACTATGACAACCACTATGGTGGCAATGATCAGTGGTCCCCCGACCAACAGCCTCCTTTCAACTACCAGGACGACAGGTACAATTACCAGGGCAACAATGGTTACAACAATGGTTACAACAATTACTAGACAGTTCCCCTGATTTAAAAGCAATAAATTTGCCGCATTTGATTCACAATAGTTTTGCGTATTGAAAATAGCTGTAGGCCATCTAACACAATGATCTGGTCCTAGCCATTATTTGTAGTAAGCGACATCATGCAAGTGATCCTCAGACTGCCAACAGCACAGACAAACAGAAACCTGACATGAGTCGTGTTATGATCCCCAGTTGTAAAGCAGTTGTTAGTGTGCTCAAGCATAGGAGGACTTCAATAACACAACTGATGTTTCAACCCAGCTGTAGCCCAGCGCAGCATGTCATATGCCTCCAAAACTGATCAGATTTCCACAGAAATCTCTCATAATTCAGCGATGAGTCCAAATCACAGATCTTCAATGTTGAATTCATGATAAGCCAATCACTTTGCAAAATTCTGCACGTCTTGCTGCATTTAGCCCCCATTCAGATTATGGCCACTAGCTCTAAGGCTTAGGAGACTGAAGAATTGCTCGCTTAACATCACGAGGCTCTAAAGTATCACTGTTTCTATGTTTTGCTAGCATGCAAGCGACTCTGGTGGTGTTACTAATATAATCGTCGACCAAATCTTGGATGATTTCCTCAACCACTTCATCCACATTGGTTCCCCTTTCCCCGGAAATTTGATCTATCAGTAGAGCCAATCTCTGCTTGGATACTATTCCCGCTGGCTCCTCATTTGGTCTTGTATACGCAGAATGCTGCTGAAAATTATTATAGTTAGGAGCGCCATGTGCCTGGCTTTGTGAGCCACCTTGAAAGCTTCCCGAAGATGGCGTGTTGTGGTACATGATGGGAAATGACGGATTAATCAGACAGACTAATTATTGAAAGTATTCTTGTACTTTGGAAAGTAGAGAGTATGATGGTAAGTATGTTGATTGATTCCCCAGACCTTCACGTATCGACCTTCACCAACTGGTCCCTCAAGCTTACCCTACACAATGAGATGAAATTTTGCCGCGCCCGGTACATCACCAAGCGTCAACTACTATCCGATACAGAAATGAGTAGCTCAAATGAGCCTGGTTTTGCTGAAAAAACCTTTAATGAGGTCCATCAGTTTGCTAGTGTAAGTGTAAATTAAGTGGAGATACTGGAAAATTTGATCTGAATCGGCGTCATGGTCTTCGGTCCGAGATCGGCCTTCTAAACTTTGCCATCATTGAACATCTCTAACGCAATAGGACCATCCTATAATGGCAGGAGCCGGTGCAGTAGCTGGATTTTTTGTAGTAAAAAGCATGTTCAAAAGTAAAGGACCAGGTGTTGGAGGCCGAGCGTTCTTTGCTGGAGGGTTTGAGCCTAAAATGACCAAAAAGGAGGCTCTTCAAATACTAAACTTACGGGAATCTACATTGACCAAGAGTAAACTCAAAGATACTCATCGAAGAATCATGCTCATGAACCATCCTGATCGAGGTGGATCGGCATATTTAGCTACGAAAATCAATGAAGCCAAGAATCTTCTTGACGGATCAGCCAAATAGATCAAGTCGAGTATAGGCTTAGAATCGGTGGCTAGTCTCTGTATATAATATTAGCGAATAAAATGTTGATTAAAATTTGCATACTCTTTAGCGAATAAAATGTTTTAAAAAGCTTCGCATACTTTTTCTTTTTATTTGGTTGCTTTGTGCAGGTGGCTTCTTGAAGCCAATCTGAATGACTGAGCCACCGCAAATAATTATTGAACGACTATCCTACTACTCAGAAATTATATATTTATTATGCGTATCTATGCTTGAGCAGAAATTCCACAGGAGAATCATCCAGGTCGTATTACTTAGTGAAAATGCTCACCACGTCTTCATCTTCTATTCGATGGCTTAAACCACATTTCTGAGGACTATGCTTAGCACTAGTACCCCATACAAGGGCATATCGAAACTGGCTCTTGAAATCTCGATGAATAGAATCACAAACATCCTCAATGGAATTGTGGTTTTTCCTGACAACCATTGGATCGGAAAAGTCTGGTGCAGTACCCTTTCTCTTGGTGAAAATACGAAGCAACGACAAATCATCCCAGATACGATCCATCAACGTTTGGATATTAAGATTCATGCTGACTGAGATGACAATCGAATTGGCTAAACGAGCTAATCGGTCAGTTTCTTCTAGTGATATGCTATCGATCTTGTTGTAACAATACAAGCATGGAATATAGCTTCTGTGAGCCGAGTTTATGGTATCAATGAAATCCTCCACAGTGACCTCAGGATCCCGAATCAAAATATCAGCATTGTGGATTTTGTAATCTCGAAGAAGACTGGTAATCATCTTTTCATCGATATATTTCGGCGGTGATGTGGCATTATACTTGATTCCACCCGTCTTCTTAACCTTAAAATAAATGTTTGGTCTTGTTTTATTCAAACGGATTCCCACTGCCTCTAATTCTCGTTCCAAAATTCGTCTTTGATCTTCAGGTTTTGTCGCATCAAGGACCATCAGAATTAGATCTGCGGTTTTGGCTGTAGCTACAACTTGTCGACCCCGACCTTTACCTTCAGAAGCACCTTGAATGATACCGGGTAAATCGAGAATCTGGATCTCAGCTCCATTGTATTCCAAAACACCTGGAACAGATGTCAAGGTTGTGAATTCATAGTGAGCGATCTCACTCTTTGTCTTGGTCACCTTGGACAACAAGGAAGATTTACCAACTGAAGGAAATCCAATAAGTGCCACACGAGCATCTCCACTTTTAGAAACTTCGAATCCCTGGCCGGGCGATGAAGAAGAGCCCGGAGTTGGTTCCAGGAGCTGTTGTCGATACCGAGCTAGCTTTCCTTTGAGCAAACCAATATGGTATTCGGTAGCCTTATTCTTCTGAGTCCTGGCCAATTCCTCCTGAATCTGAGCAATCTTATCAGAAATATTCACCATGATGTCGAGTAGCAGAGGGTGATTGTTACAGTCAAAGCGTAGATATGGGGGATTTATTTCAAAATGGAAGATAGTAGCAAAATTTAGGAACACGGCTGTGCTGATTCTCATGAGCAGGCAGGCTGATGAGAACTAAAAACGGCAATAACTCGTAGAAAAATATCGATATATAATTTACACATCAAAATAGGAAAGCGCCTGTAAGAAGCTGCTACAAAATATCAATACTTTATCGTACAATAAATGCATTGTTACGGAACTTTGGCCGACAGCCTGCCAGCCGTACCATGAACGGGAACTGACTATAGGATCAGCTCAATTTTGGTCATCTGCTACACCCGCTAATAAACTATCGCAAGGTCAGACATTTGTACTTGTAATATGGTGCGACATAGCGGTCTTCAGAAAGATGGTAGGTTAAAGTCTGAGATCCTGGTTCATTCAGATAGCCCCTAACTCTCTAGTTATTCAGCTCTACCGGCAATGCATACGATTGGTCTATACCAAGCCGGAGGAAAACAGGGCCAATTTTGTTCGATTCATTCGAAATAATTTCGAATCCCAGCGCCATATCGGGCGAAAAGACTTTGCTACTATAGAGTTTCTACTCCGTAAAGGAAGCCATATGATGGAAATGTATGGTCATAAGAATGTTCGTAATGTTAGCGTGTGATATTGCTCGTTTCTAAGCATGATGTTAAAATGACGTTGAGCAAATACTGAGCAGACACTCCGCTCGGGTTGTGAATTGCAATTCCAACTAGCATTGTAGCTGTTTGGCAAATTTCAAAGAGGAATTTTCTTTCCGGCATCTCCTGTTTTACAATTTTCAATCGTTCATTTTTTTGGTAAGATATTGCTGAAGATCACCTTCACATCAGCAGCCTGGAATCAGTCATATATTTGTACATAGTCAAAGAAGTGTAATTAGCATAATCAAATCGGATTTCCGACCAACTAGTATATCAGCTCAAAACTTTTAGTCATGTCTGAGATAGTTGATATGCAAGGGATCATTCATAGTATATGTCTATTCTTGTCTTGTTGGATCAACTTAGTCTGCCTAGATCATGAGAGCCTAGCGAGCTCTGACTGTATGCAAACATGACCGAGTAACTACGCACTTGGTATACCTGTTTATCTCAATGCGGCCCATCAAAAGTCATGGATTTTATTGTACAGCTGTATCTCGTATCACCCTAAGCACATTCAACAATTGCCCACAGCACTCTGCAACCGTACACTACATCGCTAGACCACTTTCGTCTCTCCGGTCCTCCGTCACCACAGCTCTCCAGCCCCACAATATAACTATGGAGCACACCAGACATTATTATGCTTTCATAATCAATACTGTCCATACCAACCCTTAAACATACCATTAGACTTTCTACGCGTTATGTCGTACCAGATCAGATCATCAGCTGTACATTAACAACTCCAAAATCCCAGATCCAATAACTTGTAGATGAACAAAGTGCAAATACTTTTTCCCGATAGACTATCAAGCAATCGGGGAAATCCCTTTTCTCCGACATGCCAGAATTGCCGACAAGCAGCCGTCGGCCCCCACATGTTTACCTCGGTCCAACGGCTATACCAGTTTCCCCGGATCTTCACTTGTCCCAGCACAAAGATTAGTTATAAGTAGCCAACACCCCTCAACGTATTCTTTCCTCCTCATTCCTATTCTTTAATTCCCATAAAACCATGTCAGACGAAACTCAGAATCTCGAGGCAGTTTCTGAGAATGCTCTAGTTGGCCAGATCAAGTCTTTTGCTGCCGGGGGGTTTGGCGGCATTTGCGCGGTCCTTGTAGGCCATCCCTTTGATCTCATCAAGGTACGACTCCAAACCTCTCCTAAAGGCACTTATAATGGAGCCATTGATGCTGTCAAACAAACTATTGCTAAAGATGGTCCTCGAGGCTTATACCGAGGTGTTGCTGCCCCCCTAGTGGGCGTTACTCCCATGTTTGCTATTTCTTTCTGGGGCTATGATTTGGGCCAACGAATAGTCAGTTCAGCAGTTGACTTGAAAGAAGGTGAAAAACTCAGCATTGGCCAGATCTCTGCAGCTGGATTCATATCTGCTATTCCCACCACTGCTGTGGCAGCTCCTTTTGAGCGAATCAAAGTCATTCTTCAGCTTCAAGGCCAACAGGGAGAGAAGAGTGCTACTACTGCTATCAAAGATGCTGCTGCTAAAGGGGGTGCTGCTGCCGCTGCTACAGAGGCAACTGCCGAGGCTGCTAAAAAAGCCGTTCCTAAACAATTCACCGGTGCAATTGATGTGGTCCGTCATCTCTATAAAGAAGGAGGCTTGCGTTCAGTTTTTAAAGGCTCGGTAGCTACTCTCGCTAGAGATGGTCCCGGCTCGGCCATCTATTTTGCAACTTATGAATATCTTAAAAAGGTCCTTACTCCCGAAGGTCAATCCATGTCTTTGGCTGCGATATCTTTTGCTGGTGGAATGGCGGGTGTTGCCATGTGGATTCCTGTTTTCCCTATAGATACCATTAAGAGCAACTTGCAGTCTTCCGACAAGCCTCAGAGCATCTCTGCTGTCACACGTGGAATTTATCGATCTGGAGGTTACAAGGCTTTCTTCCCCGGTTTGGGCCCTGCTCTCTGTCGGTCATTCCCTGCCAATGCTGCCACATTTGTCGGAGTTGAGTTGGCCCATAGTTTCTTTACATCCCTTGGAGTTTGATAGAATATAAAACACATGCATTACAGAACTATCCCTTGAGACAAGGCAAAAGCTGCGCTGAACAAATGTGGTTCTGCGTGAGCTTTGTTTGGCATTTTCCAGTGCTACTTTGTAATGGTAGCATTGGATGCTGAATCGTTGAGTCGTTTGATTAACGTAGATAATTTATGATAATTTGACGGGGCTGAACCAAAAATACTCCATCCAATGACCTGTCATATCTTATAAAATGCTTGTAATACTATTCATGCCATTTCTGCCAGTTTTCTGCTGTAGTATCCGTTGAAATCCATGCGAACTCCCAGAAACCGCATCTCGTTATCGCTTTCGACTAAAAGTTTACTTACTAGCATGGATGCTCGTCGCTCAAACGACTCCTTGATAGATTTCTGAGTTTCTGCTATTTTCATCAACCGGCTCTCTTTATCCGGATAACTCGCAGGTGCTCTCCACAATCTTTGTATTTCTTTGACTGACTGGGTAAAAAGTAAAGCTTTTTTGAGAACTTCATGTAAATCCCCCATCAGACCCTTTTCACCGCCGAGAAGGCCCTTGTGCGCTATAGTAGCAAGAAATTTGGTATGGGCATCAATAATTTCATCAACAGTCAGTTTTCTGCCGGTCGAGTTGGCAGCTCCAAATCCCAGTTTATCTTGGAATTTGGCCCATGCCATCTCCACAACCTCGAATGTCACATAATACTGAAGCTCACTGAGGAAATGCATCATAATTTGACATGCTTCACGGCTGGAGCTGGTCCACGAATCAGCGTCGACAATTCCATATTTGCAACGCATTTGCTTGATCTCGCTATTGATGATCTTCCAACTTTCATAGACTGAGAACATGACTCGTTTCAATCTCCATAGAAAGTTGAACACTTTTAGATACTGTCGTTTGGATTGCCTATCGAGCAAAACAATATCAAGCGGTGATGATAATAAATAATCTAAAGTAAACAGGTCCCATCCAATTTCACCATGTCCCATTTCTAGCATCCTAGCATCTAAACATGAAATCACCACTTCGCTGTCGTTTATAGCATTGGATCCTCTGATAGCGGTTTCCAGTAAAGAAGTCAGATGATGTCTGAATAACTGGACCGATGGTAGATTGAGAACTGGGCCTGCTTCTTCAAACAATACCTGGACAAAATCCCCTTTAGTCAGCAGTAAATAATCCTTGAGGCCATGCAGATGTAAATCAAGATTGAATTTACTAACCAGCAGCTCGTTAAGTCGATTTACTACCTCGTCATGCCCTGCTTGCAGCTGCTTAGACATTCGATCAAAATTCTCATTTAAGTCAACCATAGATGGCCACGTGGTACGTCTCTCATGAATATAATCCTCATCTTCACATGCAACTCGTATGAAATATAGTGATTTGCCTGTTTCAAATGCCATATTGGCAATTTTCTGACCAAGATACGATGGAACTTTATCGTTGATAAGCACAAATCTACCCTTCCACTCAGAGCTCGGGTTGGCTAGCTCGATAAAAAACTCCTTGAACGGATCAATCAGAGTCCCCGAAGTCAGCCAATGATCCATCATCTCATAAAAAGGCTTGCTGCATTTGTTCAGCAATCTAGCAGCAAATCTCGCCACAAACTCGTCACCTGAATATGTATAACCATGAAGTAATGAAAGAATCTGTCCTCCCACAAGAGGTTGACATTCCTGCAATATTGTATACATCAAACGAAGGCCAAGGGTTGCATCGAATAACAATGTATATGCCCTTCTTATAGTGAACTGCATTCTTCCCGTAGTTGTCAGCGCAGCAGCACTCCTCCTGACCTCATTCTCAATGACACCAATCAAAGCTAAATAACTCTGAAGTTCGCGCTGAATAGCACTATTTAGTGCTTGTTTGAGAAGAGCGTTGTTGCTAGAACCATGTTTGGCATCAGTACTAGTAGCTTTCCATAACTGCCGATACAACAGAGCAGGTTCCAAGATCTTATTCAACAATCCCATCAGTGGAAAAGGAACACCACTTGGTAAGGCCAATGCAGTACTGACACCCTCAGATTGTTCTACCCACTCGAAAATGTCATTTTTCAAGCCTTGAAAGGCATAAGGAAGCTCTTGGAGAATGCAATCATCGGACGGATCCTGATCTTCATGTAGCAGCTGAAGAAATGATCCAAATGCTTCAAGAGCTTCACCTTGCATATCATATCCTTGATCTGGAGGACTTATATAACCGTCAAAAGCCTGTTCATCTCTCACTCGAAAATCATGCAAATTGGCTGCTAGGCCATCCATCCTATCGTCTGAACTGCTCAGCAGGTGTATCAAATAAATCAAGTTGGAGTACTTTTCTGGCGTTCGAATTTTTGAAATCAAATTGGTGTATTTAATTCGTTGCCAGCTTGAGTCCAGTATTTGGCAATCGGCGATCCACCCCACCGGCACACTCGGACGCGAAACACTCAGATCCTGGGTAAAAGCGTCGAAAACCTGCTTCTTATCGTTTAAAGTGCCACCTAATAAAGCTACAAGCTCGCTGGTGAGAGAAGATAGGCGGGTGTGCACGAGTGATCGCTCGCTCATCGACTTACGCGTAACAAGTCGAGGGGTCGAGAACGTGTGGCGGCCAGTTGGGCAGTATCAAGACACTGTATACTAAGCCAGCAGTATCAACAACTGGTTTAGCAGTTGGATGGATACATAAAATTATATAAACAGCCAAAAAAAAAAAAAAAAATTCTGGAACATTTTTGGTTGCAGGATGGATGAGCTCGCCTGTCGTCATCGAGCTCAAAGATCGGCACTTAAACTCAAGCCTTCGAACCCGTCAGGGGAAGCGTATTTTCGTTCATTGTAAAATTGAACCAGAGCACGAATAGCAACTTCTTGAGCATATGCATCGTCAAGCTCTGCAGATACATCGGAGCGACTTAGCCATTCATCTCGTAGTTTGGCACGGCAGTGAAGATATATCCAGCTTATGATATTCATGTTGCTGTACTTCCATTTCTTGCCATTGAAGGGGATTTGCTCCTTGAAAATTTCCAACACCACTCGCCAAAGATCTTCTTGATGTACAGACAAAGCCTTTTTCAGGCTGTCTGATGGAAGTTCTGCAACCATGACGATTCGCTGGACCTTTTTCTTGATGATGCGCTTTAGAACACGAGTCAGATTGATCATCGTGAAGAAATACCGTCGAGAAAATGGCTCGATTCTCTCGGCCATGAAAATGTCAGAAGATGTCATCGGAGGTGCGTTTCGGCATGCTGTCTGTCCATAGTTGGTGTTAATGGCATTTCCACTCAAATCCTTGCACACAGTAAAGAAGTTTTGCTTGAGAGAGTCTGGAATACCCAGAGCACGATCGATTACCGAGTGCGAGTAAAGATATTTGTAAACCAATAAATAGTATCTCGTGTCAAATAGAACAGCAGCCAGAAATTCAAATTTCAAAATATGGCTGGCTTTGAACCAGCTGGTCAGCAAATCTAGTATAGCAGATATGCTCTTAACAACCAGTTCCTTTGAACGAATAGACACCGGGTCATGGTCAATGCCACCTCCTGAAGATTCATTATCGCCCTGGGATGACTGGCTATCGACAGTTGGAATCTCACCTCCTTGTGTAAATATGATGTTCTGGAGAATACTCTTGAGCATCACATTGACAAAAGAATATAGTTTAGAGTAATTATTCTCGTAGAAATTCTCAACACGAGCCAACCTTGACTCAATGCTAGTAGGTTCAGAGCCAACTTCAGACGTGACATTATCTTCATCTTGTTCATCTTCCCAGTGATTCCATCCTCGCTCGTATCTCATAAATTTGTTTCTTTCATCCCATAGCTGCTGCATAGAAGGGGTCATGCGCACTCTAGAACTGAATAATTCCGCAGCTTCCTTAGTGCTTTTGGGAACCTCACCTGAAGCAGAAGGAAACAAAAATGGGAAGCTTTGGTTCGTCATGAAAACACTCTTCTTCAGCTTTTGCCCTGACATTACTACAGGTGAAAGAGGGGGGGATGGTACAGGAGTTGCGAGGTGAACAGTAGGAGCCGGCAGTTGAGCATTACTAGGTTGTGCATGAGAAGGCCGCGAAACTTCGATAAAATGCGTAAGAGATGTTGCATTCTCCAAGCCTTCTGGCACTACTGACGGTGGAGGTACGTAAGAGGGATAGCGAGAAATGACATCCTCTCTGAATGCATGATAGTCCAATGGACTAGCCGTGACCAGGTCAACGTTCTTTTCATATTCGTCTTCATCGTCCTTGAGACCATACTGCAGCCGACGAGCTTTTTTGGCTCTTGCTAATTGCTCATGATCACCAAAAGAACATAAAATGCATTTCCACAGTAGCATGACAAGTTTTCGAAATGGCAGGACAGCCTCTGGCTCAGAAACCCACCTCAACCTACTGAAAACGTCCAAAAGATAGTCCAAAATATTGGGAGACATTGTCGAGAGAGTCGTTATCATTTCTGGCTCACTTTTCAGAGTATTCACCATGGAAAATATAATTGTCAATGATAGCAATAATACCGTATCACACTTAGTTCCAATGGCTCGATTTGACTCATCGTAAGTGAATTCAGTCGGAACCTTAATGTCCACAATTTTGATAAATAGCTGGAAAATGACTGTGTATACGCCACTGTGCAGTAGCAGAGTGTTATTGGCGCTGATCATCTTGATATGATGATCCAAGGACGTCGATTCAGCGAATGATCCTTGTGATATATAACATAAAACAAGCAATGCATCATACAATTTGTCTAGAACAACTGATCCCGAGTCGAAACAGCTGCTTTTGGAAGAGAGTTCCATAATAGACTCGCAGAGCTGCGTAATAGTAGCTTTCTTATGTGATTCAGACTGATTACTCCAATCATATCCCATGATCTCCCTTGAAACCGACACCTCCTCATTTAGTAACCAGTTATCCTTGTAGTCATACCAGTCATCCATTTCCAGTCGATATTCATCTTCTGATGTATATTTGTACTTGAATTCCGGCACAGAAGGGGCCTGGGCCTGGGTATCTGCCTGCCTCCTCATCTGCTCAATGAATTGAGGATCCGAACCAGAGTTTGCACCATCCACTGCAGTATACTCTCCAGCTTCACCATTTCCTTTCGTTTCGGCTCCTCCCGCCAGGCTAAACTCAGCTTCGTCTATTTCAACATTGGATCCGGTGAATGAGTTTTCAGGGGCAGTCGAGACCGCAGATTCGCCCGACTCCACATCGGGATCTTTTTCTTCCATCTGGCGATTTGCACTTAAATCAGTCTGAAAGTGAAATGTACAAAAACAAGCCCCAGCAATGTGGTAGGAGTGAGAGTTATAAAAGCTCTCGAATGCCAATATGAAGCATGTCTTGATATGAATCGCAGCCGTGCTTTAACAACATTACATGTGTTGTGAAATTTGGGTGTTGCTTGACCTTACGACATATCGTCAAGTTGTCGCATAGCTATTGATCATTGGGACTATCAGCGAGTAGCTGTTCATTATTTATTAGAAGGCTTTCGGATCTGGGTTTCCAGAGGTATTTTGTGTTGTCTATAATCCGTTAGAATTGACTTTGGCATAAGTGATTTGAAGCAGCACGGCAAATAGAAGGATATTAATCGAGAGATTGTCCAAGGTTGCATAAAACAAACAGACCGAAAATCATCAAGTTTGCAGCTGGGATCTATTGGTTGTTTGTGTGTATTTTTCAACGATCACTTGAAAGCTGGGATTTCATTGCGCTTTTCAGGATTTATTGTTGACTTGCGAGTTGCGGACCCTGTGTTTCTTATTAGCATCATCAAATTCGTTGCATTGGACCAGTTGGGTGTTTGGTACATTGGAAAGGTTATACCATCATTGATTGAACATCTTATCTACCATGTCTATTGAGTGGATCGTAGGACTCAGAGTCAAGATAACTACTCTTCTTGACAATAGCATCACGGGCAAAATCTATACTTATGATGCCAAGAGCAATACTGTGACTCTTGAAGAAACGGCATTGGGCTCTAAGCCTGCTGGGTATCGAATCATAAAGACTTCGTTTATTCGAGATGTCCAGGTTCTTGACAAGCCTAAGAAAACTCAAGCTAACGAACCGGGTTCCCGCGTGGCTGTAGTTGAGAAAACTGAGCCTGTCATCGGATACGTCAATACTGCGAATATGGCAAAAAAAGAAGCCACTGCAATTCAGACAGCCGTCAAAATTCGATCTACTCGGGGTGTCGGGGTGTCGAAAGAAGCCCAGATCATCTTCGACGCAATCTACAAGACCATCCCTTGCCGTTGGTATAACAATAGTATCATTGTTATGGACGAGGTGCGCGTAGATCCTCCGTATACTGCGGAGTCCTGTAAAGCCGACACTCCGGGGAATGCCTTGGAGTTGGTCAGACGAATCATTACCGGTACCAGAGAAAAGCTCAATCTTGAAGTGCAAGGAGGTTGAGATTGCTTTTATGAAATGATTGGTTTTCGAGCTCAGTGCCGAAAATGATTAATAGTCTTCAAATAAAATGCTACCGTTCCCATATTTAGATGTTTCAGTCCATAGACTTTCAAACATGTCTATGTTCCAGACATCTGGAAACTGGCTCAACACATCTTTCATCGTCATGCCAATATCCATAGTAGATTCAGGGCTTTCGGAAAGGGAGCTAGTAGATGTTGCAGTGAGAGGAACCAGTGGTACTGCAAACCCAGGCAGTGTAATTGAGCCTCCAATGTGATCTATTTTCGCTGCTTCCACCTCATCTAGAGCAGCAACCACAGCAAAATATTTCTTGCACCATTCGTATTCTCCGCGGTATGATGACAAAATGTTGAAATATTCGTCTTTGATCCCAGAAATGACCTTTATTAAATTATCTGCACTCTCAGAGCTGTTGGACCAGTTGTTCTGTATAGTTTGAATCTGAATGAGAATTCCTAGCTGGAAAATGTTGTAAATGCCAATAGGATTTTCCATCAGATAATGAAATTGCATGTGATCATGCAGGCCACTGATATATGCTATGGTGGGTCTGCAATATTTCAAGAATGCCGGTGCTCCATACAGAAAATGCTGTCCACACAATATCTTCAAACATTGGACAGCGACCATCAATCTAGCCAACTGAATATCTTTGTCAAGGGGTGAATTAGGAATCTCCGTGGTTGTAGTCAGAATGGAATCAGCAGTTTGCAAAAGTTTTTCCCGCCTACTTTCGTCGCTGTTTGCACCGAAATATGTCAGATTGACTTCCCTTATCCACTCATATGTTTTGAAAAGAACAGCATCTTCGGGTGTTAGGCAAATGATATTGGAGCATTTCAAAGAAATTAAGTTTGGCCGCGATATGATACTGCAAATCTGGCTATCAACTAGAGAAAGCGCTAACCAGGCGTTTTCCTGTAAAGAGCTTCCCCCTCCGATATGAAGGCCATTGGTGAAAGCATGAGATACTGCAACCGCAAGACTGTGATACGCAGTATCAATCCCTTTTGATACAAAAAGAATCAACGAATGGAACACCAGCCCAAGAACAAATTTTGCGGGATCCGCATAGCTTTTGGGCTCCAGTTTGTCGTACTGTTCCAGCAATCTATAAGCTATCTCGACTTTCCGTGGAATTGCATGATGCACGCCGTCTTCTGGCCTGCAAAGAAACAGCACCATAGCCGATACTAAAAGTAAAAGTCTTATATCATCAATGCTAGCTTCAATTTGAACGATTTGTTCTTTCTCTTTACAATTCAAGTCGTAGATCAGACCCATGAGCACATCCACCGGCACGAATCGCGACATCGCTACTCTTGTAGAAAAGTGACTGACTATCATTTCAAACTTGGATGCTGATAATATTAGAGATTCTAATGCTATTTTGACCTCGGAAGACTTCGTCGGTGCGTTTGACGAAAAGACTCCAACCGAGAACTGCTGCACTATTGATTGCAACGAGCCATTTCCGTGGAATAAGTTCTTTAACGGTCCAGTGGCGTAAATCTCAAACGATCTTGAGTTAGCTCTTGATCTTCCAGGTGGTCTTTTCGCTGCACTCTGTTTTGTTATGATGTTGCTTCCACGTTTGGTGGTGGCAGGTATGGGATTACCAGGCCGGCACTTCGACTCGATTCCTCTGAGCTTGCACTGAGAGCAAGGAACTCCACTTCGGTCGCACTTAGTTTTACGCCTTTGGCATGGCTCGCATGCATATTTCTTTGTCATTCCAGCCAATTGTCAATCTCTGCAGCGCACCGCCGGTTTATGTCAAGAGTAGCAGGATTCCGCGGGATTTTGACTTTGGGCCGGTGGAAGCCGTGCACGGGCCGACACCAGCAATTGAGACCTGCAATGAGATTATGAAAGATCAAATCCAGCTTCAGCTCGAATAGAATATTGGAGCTTTTCTTTGAGTAATTTCGGATCCCGATAGTCAGGTAACTTGAGCATGTTCACACAGGTAGAAGCTGTGGGGAGTCGCGACAGATCTGGGCCGGCATTGTGAATAGCCAGCTTTGGATTGAGCTGAGAAAACCCAAGCAATGGTGCTTTTGGTACTGAAGTAACGAATTTGATAAACTCACGTCGATCAGTTTCAGAAAATTCATCGAGAGCCTGCCAAAACGCCACTATTGTGGGGTGTTGTATATGATAACCGTTTGAATAAACACAATTAGCCTTCAGGTCCGCAATGTCGATGCTGGCCTTTCCACCGCTGATAAGCATTTGAAGCTCATTTGCATTAAACATTCCAAGCCAGTCCAATGATATAATAGAGCCAACTCCTTGGAGGAACGCCTTAGTTTGTGGACCCAGCACAGTATTCAGCTTATAGTTGGCAATACTATGGATGTACTGCAGCATATTAGCTTTAGTAACTGGAGTATTTTCTCCATCAGGTCTAAGCTCAACATCTCTTTGACGTCCGTTACCGACATCCTGAGTTACGGTGAAGTCCAGCCTTAGATCGTTTTCCACATCACCAGGATAATTACGCAGCTTGACCAAACTGTCATAGATCTGCGGGTCTAGCGTATAGAGATCGTCAAAAGAGCTTCTGTTCGAGCGACTACCAAATGCTGCCCATTTTTGTAGAAAAAAGGGTGCAAACTCAGTGTCTACCAGAATTTCCTCATACAAGCATTTACCAATGACCTTACCCAAAAAAGTGTAGTAACCAAGAGCGGTCTCTACTTCATCTCTGCTCAATGCAGAAAGAGACGGACTGACACCGTATATAGGATTTGGATAAAGAAGGTGGCTCTGGGTGCCGACAAAAAGCTCAAGATCTCCTCCCCCTTTGATGAATCCTTCTTGACTAACAGATGTAAGAAACTCTTTTGTCAAGCCACCGCCATCTATTCCAGCTTCTGGGCCATATTCATTGTGAAATGTAACTGCGATGGGTAGTTTGAAATCTTGTGATGGGATGTTGCTGAATGCATCGAAAGCATCTGGTAAAAGCGTCTCTCTGTGAATGTCGACTTTAACACGAGCCATATCTTGGATACCACCAAAAAGAGCACCAGGGGATCTCCATGAAGTTCCCAAGTTGGTCAAAGCCATTCGACTTTTATCTAGCTCGATGAAAGCTTTGAAAATGTGAACGCGTACGTCGAAAGGCATGAAAAATGGCACCTGACGCAAGAGTTCTAATCTCGGCGCAAGATGCTGATACTGATTTAATCCAAACTGTGATCGACTATTTTCAGCGTGGGCTGCTGATTCATCCTCGCTGTCCGAATCCACCTCTCTTTGCCGCTCATGCTCTTCGACAACCATAGGGATGAACACATCCATATTGAAACTGTCGGTCATAAGCCAGAAATTTTTCTCCAAAAAAGGACGCCTAGAGTCTCTAATATATAGCTGTCTAATGAGAAGTAATGCAGCATTTTTAATTTTAGAGAGCAAGAGGCTCACCATGGGATCAGCCGATTCTTTCAGCTGAGCCCAGTTCCACACCAGGGAAAAGCATATGTTTTTCAGCAGCTTGGCCAATATTCGGACCTCTTCAATTGGCAGTCCTTGTGTAGAATTCGTAAGAAACTCGTTATCGTCGGCAACAATGAGCCAATATGAATACAATTCCAGGGAAAGAAGAAGTTTGGACCATGCTTGATCGTGAAGGCTAAGAGAGAGGATATCAACGGTATTCAAGCATTTGCTCAAAAAAAGGTCAAATATTCCTGTATCTTTATAAGACTTCCAGAACACCTGGACAGCAGATGTGGGGCCACTCACCACAGATAAATAAAGCAGAATGTCCTTATGCCTCGAAGGAACTAATGCGATCAGGGATACAAACAAAGAACCGATGGCACTGATATCGTCCGAGTTCTCTGCGAGAGAGAAGACTGAAGAGGTGAAAGATCCTGAGTATAGCTCGTTAACTGCCCACTGTTGGGTGCTGTTTTGAACTGTTACTCGGCTATGAGTTGTATCGGCAACAGCTTGGTCCTGAGAGTCAGATTCGCTATCGGAATCACTCATAGAGAAAGAGTTGTTGTCGACAATAGTAAGCTTCAACGAAGTCAATATATACGAAAGGAGAGAAATATGCTGATAGGTCAAAGTGGTTTTTGACAATGTAGAAACCAGATTTGTAAGAACCCATAGACGATCTTGAGGCTTCCCAGCAATGTCTATAGATGTTTCGATCGGTTTTGATACTAGTTGATTGATTGAATCTTGTAAAAATTGCGGATATTTATCAGTGATCCGTGGCATAGATAAAAAGTACTGGTAGTAGAGATCCGAATAGCTGGCCGCAGCAATTGCAAGCTTTTCAGCGAGCTTTTCAATTATCAAAGAGCTCGAGCTATTGGTGAATTCTTCAAAAGATATCCTCCCCAGAACTTGAAATAAATTTCGTGGCATTGGAAAAGAAAGATGATTGTTGATATCCAATATGCATGAGATGCCAGCTTGATTATTTTGGCTCGATAAAGAGCCCAGAACATAAGAGAAGCAGTCAAACAAAGAATTGACATAGGACGTATCTACCTGCTGATACGAGTTGTGCTTGACCAGCAAATAGTCCAAGTGAGATAGGATCTGAAGATCGGTTTCATCATGAGAGCTCACAAACAGAGCCTTGGAGCTCAACATAAACAACAAAATGCAAGCTATGACATCACGAGAATCAGTCAGGCCATTTCTCAAAAGATACCGGTCGATCCACTGCTGCCGGCAAGTTAGACGCAAGTGGGCTATTCGCTGCTTTGAGCGGTAATAATGCTGGATCCTGATGGCCGCCTTCTCCTCGGAACGAGCCTGCTCTCGACGCTCACGATCTAGCTGCGCTTTCTTCAGAATAGAGTCGCGAGATGCTACTGTGGAATTCTTGCCTCCAAGATTAATGCTTCTCCCTTTTCTATACTGGCCTCGGAAATTCATCGTGGCTGTTTAAAGGCGAGCTATATTTCTAAGCATATAAATATATCCGAAGGTGGGAGAAGCTCACTGTAAGGCGATGGCGATGGCGACGGCGAGGAAAGGAGGAAAAGTAAGATGGAAGCAAAGGAATAGAAAGAGTACAATGGAGAATATACATTTACCAGCAAATTGAAACACACGAAAACAACTAAACAGGTCCGTTGTATTTAAATTGAAATTATCACAAGATTTCTACATGTCAGTCATAAGGGCATAATCACCAAAAAACAAAAAAGAACAAATTTACAAGCAAAGCAGATAACTAGAGAAACCACGTCAAAATACAGCCTATGACAGTGACCAGCTGAAGCGAATTGGACGAAGCCGAGTTCTTTTTCTTGGTTGAGGTCGCACTGACAGCAACTGTCGACACTGCTTCGGCTGACGTAGTAGTGGTTTCAGCGATAGCAACTGTCAAGGCACTACTAGTAGTCGAGCTTGTGCTAGTGCTTGTACTGCTGCTGGAATTGACTGTGGTAGAATAAAGCTCGAAATCACTTGCAAAGTTATACAATGCAGTTCTTGAACCAACGATGCTGCTGACAGTGGCAACCTGATGAGTCTGGAGACTACTAGAGGAGCTTCTTACTGCTAAAAGATTGAGCTGGCTTTGAGCAATTGAAGACACGTCAAACACTGAGTAGGTGGAGCTAAGAGCTGTCGACGACGGGGGTGCTGAGCTCGGCACTGCTGAAGTTGTAGGAATGTAAATAGAAGAAGAAGAAGAAGAAGAAGAAAAGAAAGAAGACGAAGAACTTGTGCTAGATGTGGTAGGAGGGGGCACATAAGTTGAGCTCGGGGTTGTGCTTGTGCTTGTGCTTGTGCTTGAGGTGGAGCTTGAGCTTGGGCTTGGGATAGGAATTTGGCTCGAGCTGGAACTTGAGCTAGAGCTAGAGCTGGAACTTGAGCTAGAGCTAGAGCTGGAGCTGGAACTTGAGCTAGAGCTAGAGCTGGAACTTGAGCTAGAACTTGAACTCGAACTTGAGCCAGAACTTGAGCTGGACACAGGATTAGAACTACTTGAAGAGCTTGAAGAACCCTGCGAGCTAGATCCGGAGCCGCTGCTACTGCTGCTGCCACTTCCCACTTCAAATACTTCAATATAAGCCTCTCCACTGTTCTCAGCAGTGACTACACAGAAAGCTCCACCACCAGCACCATCACTTCCTTCACTGGAAGTAACCTCGTTGATATCATTGACAGATGGGTCAATGGAACAAGGAAGACCGTTGCAGTTACCAGACTTGCAACTAATTTTCAAACCATAGGTTGGCTTAGTATTCCTGTAAGGACAAGTGTTTTCCAAATAGACAGGGTTCCAACCAATCTTGACAAAAGTATTGCCGTTAGAATCGGTGTTACCTCCAGCAACATAAGGGGCCCAGTTACCCCAGGGGTTGGAAGTGGACCCCCACACACAACCTTCATCAGTGGATACACCAGGGGGATTGATGTAATAATGAGCAGCAGTGGAAGCCCAGTATGAAGGATCGGGAATTGCAATCACCTCACTAGACCCAGTCCCAACATTAGTAGGGATAAGCATGGCTTCATTTCCAGGCAAAACCGTCTGGCAGAACGCAACATCCGAACCACAAGAATTCTTGACAGTGACTTTGCCAGTACCATCGACGCAATAATCACGGTTCGGAAATGGCTTGGAAATAGTACCATCGTCATTGCAATAAAGTCCACCATATTGACTTTGAGGATAAGTATAAGAAGTGGCAGAAGGATCCCATTGCATAGAGAGCTGGCCAGGAGGACAAGCATAAGGGCAATAAGAGCCCGGGGTACAAGCAGTATCAGGGGAAAGAGCCCAGCCGGCATTGTCAGAATTGGGAGTGACGGCTACCAAGCCAGCGTTGGTTGGGAATTGGCACTGACCACCTCTTTTCTCGAGAGATTGGGTGGTCTGCACCACGATTTCGGTGATAGAGTCACCAGCCTGAGCATCGTGTCGATGATGCTGATGATGACGAATATTATCGGCAATGACCAAGGGGTATGCAACTGCCAGCAGAATTACTGAAGCAAGCGATCGAATCATTGTTTTGACAGTGCGTTGTTTTGATGAATGTCGTGGAAGTGGAGTTTTGACTAGTTGTTAAACCAAAGACTGACTGACCGCGTTACAATTAGAGAGACGATACAAAGCCGCGAAAATGAGAGAAAGAGTGTTGCAAAGTAATCGGAATTATAAAAGATTGAAGGATTAAAAAAAAAAAGAATGACTGTGAAAGCGGTCGCAGACTACTTCACGAAAAAATCCGAACTGTTACAACAGAGCTTTGTCGACAAGCAAACAACCAGTGCTGGTAGTAAAGGTTGGTTTAATATTGGAATTGGGTTTTTGTTGTTGGTTGGTTGGTAAGAAACAAAATTCCCTCTGAAGGTTGAAAGCAAGGTTTGTAAAAACCAGGGGCATCCACCAAACTGTAATACAACAATTCTATAAGGGGTTGTAAACAATGCAAATGCAGTTGCACAAGGCGGCTAGGGTCACCAGACAAGTTAAAAAAGGAGCGTTGGCGGAAGGAATGAGGAGAATACGGCAACGGGTTTACGATGATAAACCGATTGGTGGTAAACAGAGAGAAATAGCGGGCATAAATGCGTTAAACTAGACGGGGGGACTCTGTTTTTATGTTCTGGAAATTGAGATTGATTCCTAACAGTGGTGAAACGGGGTCTACTTTTTCTGAAAGAAAATTTTCACGTTTCCTTATTGAGAGTATGCCGGTCCGTTTTAGGATGACACGATCTACAAATCTTGGTACTTGTGGGGAGAAAAGAAATTATGCCGCACCCAAATGACACGCTAAATACCGCACAGCAACGCACCAGTCGGCATAGCAACCACAACCCATACCCTTGGAGGTATTGAGTTCAGGAACATAAACCATCTCAAACAACATTGTTTTATATAACTATGGACGTGGGACATTCTGTTGCAATGTGGTGTGGTGCAATCAGATTGGATTTGCACATTTTGCAAGTGGGGTGGGGAAAGGGACGGATGAGCAAAAAAACTGGGTGAGGTGGATCAAATAGACATAATGACAGGCATTGACATTGGCATCGGCATCGGCAAGCTGATATGCAGGCAACAGTGTGCGATTCAGTTAAACTATCCTAGGTCGGCAATTTAAAACTAGCAAGAGCATCTAACCAACTTGACTATGCTGTTTCGCATTTCGCTTTGTCTTGCAAATTCAGTTTAGCTGCCGTCATCGGCTTTCGCTCTCCCAAGCTTACAGTATCCCACCTAGTTTTGCTTGCATTCAGGAGGCTGCTGCTGACCCTTTGGTCCTGCAGCTGGAGCCCTCGAATCGTCGTCGTCGTCATCGTCGCTGTCGTCGTCTTCATCTTCATCCTCATCCTCGTCATCGTCATCTTCATCGTCCTCTTCATCGAACTCATCATCCTTCAAGCCGTCTCGCTCGCTCAACTCCTCGTATTCAAGAGCATCGCCAGTAAACCAATCAATGGCTCGTGGAATGATTTTATCCTTGATCTCTTCACCGAGCTCGTAGTCCATCTCAAGACGCTGCTCAAGCTCTTCGAACTCAGCTTCATCCAAATCTTCATCCTCGTCGTCGGCTGGCATGTGAGGAGGATCAAAAAAGTTGAAAAAGCTATCCACGGGAACCAGCTTTTCAATGGTTCTAGTGGCTTTAGTATGCTTGTTTCTTTGCTTCCTCTTCTCGACGGAAATCGTCAAGTTGTTTTCTGGAGAAGTCCAATTAATTTCGTCCCCTTCAGCCCGATCATAAATATAGTCACCACTGTAGCCAGTTTCCTCCTGATAATAATAAGTTTTAGTGAGAACCTTATTGGTGAAAAACTCGTTTTCGCTGAACTCAAACTCGAGAGCGAAGCCCGGTGTGTCAAGATATTTCAACCGGATATCAACCAGCTTTTCCAATGCACTAGTGTCTCTGTCAGAAATGAGATCGGCCACGGAAGCGAGGTTGGTCAAGGCAGTGAGCCAGAAGTATGGAATACCCTTGACATCATCTTCTTCGTCATCTTCTTCATCCTTGTCTTGGTCCTCCTCCTTATCTTGTTCCTCCTCGTCTTCATCATCGTCTTCATCCTCCTCCTCTATAGCTTTACCAAACTCGATTTCCTCGTTCGTAGGCTCTTCATCTCCTTTGATGATGTTTGCTCGGCGATTATAAATGGGTCGATATAATCCCAAATATTTCCTTTCCAAATCTAACAACTCCTTGTGAAATTGAGCATCCAACTTTGAATGCTCTGCCTGAAGAGCCTTGAGTCCTCTGACTCGATCTTGGACTTTAGCAGGCAAGCTATCAATATATCCTGAGGGCATACCAACCAAGTTATTGAGGCCACCTTGAATAGACTGCAAAAGTGCAAGAGTATCAGGTATACCTCCTTTGCCTTCTGCTCCTCCTTCTTCAGCAATGGTAGATACGCTGGGTTGATTGCCTCCCCCCAAACGCGTGGCAAATGAAGAAGCAGCAGTAGCCGGGGTGTTCTGCGGGGTAGGAGCACCGGCAAGATTGCTCAGACGCTTGCTTTTAATGGGCTCTGACATACTAAAAATTAAAAAAAAAATTCGAGTCAGTAATTTGTTGATATGAATGTAATCAAAGTCCACCGTCGGATGATTCGGTGATGACGAAGGCTGCTGTGCAACGTGTTGGGCGGCGGTTGAAGCCTGAAGAGGCGAGAGGTGACAGAACCCCCCGCTGACTAGCCAGGCCAAGCTAGCCTGAGCTAGCCAACACCATGCCATACCGGCCCAAAGCCATAACGAATCGATCCAACTGGTTTGCTTTGCTTCAGAAAAAAAAGAATACCCAAGAGGCAAATTGACACGGACCAAAGATTGCTCCACTAATCTTCGTTCCACTTATTGGAGTTACTGTGTTTGTCGCGGAGCCATCCAATTACTGCTAACAGAAGCCCGCTTTGAATTTCCCCCGTCTGCCACGACTTGGTCTGACTATGTCTGACATGGTCAGTCTGGCAGGCATGGTCTGGTGTTTATGTCCACACTACGGAGGGGCGAGGGGGGGAAAAGAGCAGCATCAGTTTAACGCACAATAAAGAGGCGCAACAGTGGACAGCAACATGTGAGGAAAAGAAGAGGAGTGGAAAAACCAAAGTTCCTGGGCGGTTGAGAAATACTTACTGAAAAAATTCACTGAAACTCCTGATAAGTGAAGTGTTAGGATTGAGAGATGGATTTTGATGGTCTCACAAGGAAAAATTGATCAAGTGAGTCGTGCAAACCAGCCTCAGTGCGGCTATTGGATGGAGGGGGACCAGTTGGGGGTAGCAAACAAGGTGATGGGGAGGGCGTGGAGAATCGGTCGGCATTAAGAAGGGAATATTTGGAGGAAATTTAGGAGTTTATGGTAAGAAATGAAACAGTGCTCTTCTTTGATTTGAACAACTTCATCCACTTGTGTCATTTGTTTCCAATTGTGTCATTCGTCTCTTTTGCCCACTCATGTTCAGTTTTCCCAACTCACCCACGTTCTCTTAGACATAGACTTTGTACACCACATTGTTCGCTTCACATTGCCATTAGAAGAGCCAGCCTCAGATCGCCATTGTCGACAACATCAATATCGTCCATGGTATTTGTACCACCTCTGAATTTTTCGCCCGTAGCTGATGGTGTCTATCGCTCGGGCCATCCTCTCAAAGTGAATTATCCTTTTCTCGAGACCCTGAATCTCAAAACTATAATGTAAGTTGTTGATTGAATCAATGCATAGACACATGACTGGTGTTGTGTTAGACAAGAAAGGGCCAATAATAACATGATATCAGATATATTGGAGACAGACCAGACAGTGAAAACGAGGAATACTTCCAATGGGCGTCTGATAATAATATTCGTATGGAGCGATTCCATGTGAAATCAGTCAAGGAGCCATTTCTTATGAATGATCCGGTTGCCATGTCCAAGGCCTTAGAAATCGTAGTGGATACTCGCAATTTACCAGTTTTGGTCCACTCGAACAAGGGCAAGCATCGCGTTGGAGTGCTTGTGGGGATAATGCGCAAAATGCTCCAAGGATGGTCTTTGGCTGCAATTTTTGACGAATATACCAAATTTGCCAAAGGTAAAGGTGATGCAGATATTGAGGTAAGCGGTGAGATTCATGCATTTCCAGCTGTATTGCAATTATTAACTTTCTATTTCAGTTTATTGAGCTCTTTGAACCTTGTATTAGTGTGGATCCCATCTATGTTCCATCGTGGTTTGCAACATGAGCAAACTGTGGTTTACTAGAGCTGGCTGAGTGGGCTTTGACATTGCTTAGAATCGCCAGTTTTCATCGGCTGACTGAATGGCCCACTTAAATTTCTCCCGCAATGTTTTGGTGAAGAGTTTCTCAATTGGAACATCGAACTTTTTAGCAAACATCACTGTAAGTCGAGGATCAATGTAGTTCATCTTGGATGTTCCTAGTGAAACCTGTGAATTATCCTCCTTGTCCTTGAGACTCAACTGAGTATTGATGATGCGCTGGTCTATGGCTGCAATCTGCTTTTCCAGTCGTTCTACAGATGCACCGGATTTGAGCTCGGGCTTTCCGGACTTGAGCTCCTTTGCATATTCCTGCTTGAGTTCTTTCCAGGCTTCAAGCCGCTTATCTAATTCACTCTTGGGCATTGGTTTCTGTTTCTCCTCCACCAGTTTCTCATTGTCACGAGCAAACTTTTTTTCGATACGCTCCTTAGTTTGTGCGAGAATTCGTTCGTGAATCTCCTTGATCTGATCTTTAGTCAAATCATCAAGCTCGTCGAAAAAGTCTCCCTTCTTTTTCTTGAGTTTGGGCTCCTTTTGTAACAACATCTTCTTGAGTCTAATACGATTCCATTGCAATTCCAGAATCTTCTCCTCCACTTTGTGAACACTGGCCTCAAACGTTTTTGGTATGGACCGTTGATGATTACACAGAATAGCCACAGTTCGGTTAGCGGCATTGAAGGCGACCACTTTTTCATTGACTGTTCCTTGGTTCGGGATCAAATCAATCTGATCCTGCATCGTCTTTGACGCATTATAGGTTCTGAATACTTTAGCTGTAAGTCCTGGCATGTAGTTTTGGAAATGCTTGTTGAGAATAGATGGATCCAGTCGGTCAAAAATATCGTCTCCAGGTCGCTTTGGTGGCTTTTTGAAGATCATCAAATTTTTGAAAACTTGTCTATCAACATCGACTTCTTGGTGGAATCGAATGCTATCTTTACCGAGGAAATCAAAAATTACCTTATTAGGGGGCACCAATTCAACATGCTCGTATCTCAAAGAGCAGCAGCCAACAGTATCAGCTTCGTCTTCGCCTTTTTCTCCACCTGCTCGCAATGCAAATTTATCAATAAGGTATGTTGCTGTTGCTCGTTGTCTATTGAGCATAAGTTTGTCCTTGAGATTATTGGTGTAATCTTCACGAATGGCCTCAATGTGGCTCTTCAGTTCTCTAGCTTTCTCAAACTTATTGTAGTCACTGATGCCTTTCAAATGCGATGATTGTGCTAGCATGACATATTTAGAGTTCCCATTGATATTCTCCTTCCAATGGGCAAGCCATGTCACAGTGTTATCATGTCTAACTTCTGCCCATTGGTGACCGGCTGGTGGCTCGGGTATCTTGGAGTCTTTTCCAATATTAATGATCACCTGTTCTGGTTGAACTCTGGCCTTGAGTTTTCCCGTCTTGGGATGTGCTCCTCGGCCACGAAACAGCCCAGGAGGTTCGATTCTGAAATTTCCTACTGGCTGAGTTCGACCGTCCATTTTACAATATTTGAAAGGCTCCTCGGCCAAATCTCTCTCTTCTTTGGCCAGTTTTTTCTCTACTCTGGTCATGGCTTTCTTCTTATTTCTGAGATCATCATAATATTCGAATATCTTACTGAAATCCATCTTGGAAAACTCAGCAATATCCACGACGTTGCCAGACAAATCCTTAGCCTCCCCTGATTTTTCCAGGACAGCTTTAAAATCTTCAAAAAAGTTGGCTTGGAAAACAGGATTGGTGCAATGGTCACCAGAATTCAGCATGGAACCGAAGAATCCTGCTACTTCCTCAGCCTCGACTGGTAACGAAACCATTTTCCCGTCATAAATCAGTTTTACTTTAGGAGGCAATGGTTCATAAGGAGGGGGGAAAAGAACACCATTATGCTCAAGAGTTTCCCATTTTACAGAATTGTCCTCTTTGTTGTTAATATCCTCCCACCATCGATAGACGTCGTCCTCCTCGGGCTCCTCGGTGCCTTCTGGCGTGTCTTCCTTCTTGATTTCCTCCTCCTTGATCTTCGCCTTCTTGATCGCCTCCTTCACTTCTTTCTTGGAATCTTTGGATGCCTTGGATGCTTTCGTAGCTTTAGTAGCCTTTGCAGTCTTGGCGGTATTGTTTTGTTTCTTTGTCTCACGCTTGACAGTGGGATCAACTGGTTCAGCTTTAACAACACCATTGGCGCTTTTAGTGTTATTCTTGGCAGAAAAGGCCGACTCTTTTTTTACCTTATCAGTAGCCGGGGATGAAGATTTGGTTTTGGCGCGTTTGACCCCGCTCGTCACTCGTTTACTCTGTCGTTAGTTAGTATTGATTCCAAATTTATGGGTCTCCGCTCGATCTAACAGCAAGCTGGCAAGCTGGAAGCTGACATCAACAGCAACAAGATTCACTTACCAATGGAACATCTTCATTATCACTAAGTTTTGAAGCCTTCCGTTTACTGACAGTCTGTGCTAATGGGATTTCGTCATCTTCCGAGTCGGAAAGCTTGCCGTATTTGCTTCTCACAGGCATGATCAATAGTGGGAGTGGTCGCGCAGCGTGGGTTAGTAGTAGTAGTGGGGGAGATGATTTGCGACAGCGACGTGTTATTGCTGGCGAGAAAGTGGTCAAAAATACTGCACGAAGACCGCGAGCCAGTGAAGGAAAGGTCTGCGACAAACTGATATTTGTTGAGTCTTTCCAAGTTTGTGCAAAAACTCTGCTTGTCAAGTTAAATTAGGATATTTAGATGCTCAGAGCCGCGAAGATTGCAGGCAACTTTTTGCGCTAGTTAAGTGCGTGGAAGGAAATAAAAAAAAGTGTTGTTGTGCACTGGGAGATCAGTGATGGGAGTTTGGCCACTTGGTCAGCGCTGATTCAGCGGCCGTTTACAGCCAAGCTAAACCCGGCTCTTTTCTGCGAGTTTTTCTCTTACCCAATTCGGGTATCATCAAAACAATCAATAGAGAATAAACACAGGGTCCATGGCATTATCTGCAAAACACACACATACCAGGTACTCTTTCTCTTACCAAACCTCTATCCCGAAAAGCCGAAATCTTCTCAAGAAGCCACTCTTTTTGACCATTATCTATACCAATTACGGATCTCTTTCATTCGACCTTGATTCTACGGATAGTTAGTGCCGTATTATCTTATCAATGGCTGAAGTTAGAGTTCTCGGCGTACGAGACGATAACAAGAATAATGTTGCCGCTGGATTGAATTCTCCTGTGAATAAGCCAGTTGTTAAAAAGAAGAAGAAGGAAAAGTTGTCAAGTTTGTGTAAGACTCCTCCTAGCTTAATCAGAAACAATGAAGGCCATGGCTATCGTCGGGGTGATCTGCTTGGTGAAGTAAGTGTATTTGAACTTTGTGATCCACAACTCTGTCGTCAACTAACACCATCTTAGGGAGGATTTGCTCGATGTTTTCAAGTTAAGAACGATGCTGGCTATATCTATGCTGCCAAAACTGTAGCAAAAGCAAGCTTGACAGCTTCCAAAACCCGGCAGAAGCTGGTGACTGAGATTGAAATCCACAGAAGTCTTAAGCACAAATCGATTGTAGCTTTTATTGACTGCTTCGAAGATAACAGTAATGTTTACATTCTCCTGGAAATGTGCTCCAACCAGTCTTTGTTTGATATGGTCAAGCGCAGACATACTCTGAGTATATCAGAGGTGAAATTCTATACTATGCAGGTGCTTGCTGGTGTCAATTTCATGCATAACAATCTGGTGATTCACCGTGACTTGAAACTTGGAAATATCTTTTTGGACGAACACATGAATCTCAAGATTGGTGACTTTGGCTTGGCTTCTAAGCTGCGATCCCCCAGTGACCGGCGAAAGACTATTTGCGGTACGCCCAATTACATTGCTCCAGAGATTCTTCTTCACAAGGAATCTGGACATTCTTTCGAAGTTGATATCTGGTCGATTGGTGTTATTATTTATGCAATGGCTTACGGAAAGCCCCCATTCCAGAGAAAAGACGTCCCGGAGATCTACGAGAGAATTAAAAACCTGCATTACTCATTTCCTGAAATTAGTAACTCTGCTTGTAATGAGCTTATCGAAGGGATTTTACAGCTGGATCCAATTGCAAGACTCAATGTCGAGGAGATCACCACACATGCGTTTTTCCGACGAAGAGAGCCTTTCCCCGACCAGATTCCCGATACTGCCATGTCAGTGAAACCGGACTTCTCTCACATCTCAGCTGAAGCTTCAGACGCAAATTACAGAAAAGCAAAATCTTTTGTATTATCGTCAAGATCTGAAAGCCATAAGCTCACTTCTGCGGTCTCTAATGCCATCAGAAAAGCCACTGTATCATCGCATATCCGAGTCAAGCATGACCAGATCGACTCCAAGGATCATATTTTGCCAGCCTCTATTTCACCTGCATCCACCAAGGAGAAGTATAGAATGGTCATGGTCCCCAAGAATGGTGTCAGTGGCATGAAGGAGAAGCTCTCTGGTGGTGAGCGTGAGAAGGCCGAACCAGCCGAGGTTCAATTCGGTGAGAAGAGCCCGGTTGTTCAAGGCCCTCGAGGTGCCATTGTCAGCAAGAATCTAGAGTATGCCGAAAAGGTAAAGACTGCTTCAAGCACTTCAACTTCTCGCACAGAGGGCACAGACAGCCGTCATGTATATCCTAATTTGCCGAAAATGAGCCCATCACAGTTGCAGGCCAGCTGCAACCGTTTATTGGAATTCACAACTGCCATCAACAATCAAAGAAGAATGAGTTATACATCCTCTCCTGATACCATAAGTGAACCATCCACAGAGTGTCCCATCTATGTTGCAAAATGGGTGGATTTCTCTCAAAAAGGAGGACTCACTTACCAACTGACCAACGACCAGGTAGGCATTTTGTCATTTTCAGGATTGACACTGACGTTTGATCCTCAGTCTACCAACCATTATGCTCACCGTGGTTATGATACAGACCCGACGAGTTTCAATACCCAGCTTTTGACCTCCGACATGAAGAAGCATGACTACAATCGTGAAGTCAAGCTTCTTAAAGGATATTACAATTACATGTCGAAAAATCTCTGTAAAAGTGAGCACACTGTTCCCTTTGATCCAAAGAATCATATTCTGGTTAGAAGACACATTCGTCAGGATAATTATGTAATTTTCGAGCTCACGGATGGCAGCTTCCAGTTCAACTTTCCTGATCATGTCAAGCTGTTGATCAGCAAGGATGCAAAATACCTCTCTGTCATTGACTCATCCCGCCAGTTTCATACCTTTAAGATGATGCAGGTTTTCCGACTATGTCGCTCGGATGTTGAAATCACCGAACAATCTCGTATGTTCCGAAAGCTACAGCTTTCACACAAGTTGGATTACTGTGAGCAGAAGCTCAAGCGTCTCTGGATGAAGGACTCTGCTTAGTGTTCTTATATTATTACTATCAGCTTTTTATACGAAATAAGATTTTTGGATTTAATTTATGCACTGGTTGGGGTCAATGTGTATGTGGGAGATAGGGTGGTAGAATTAGACTATGATGCTAGTGGAGACGGATCGCGTAACACTTATAGAAGATCGACTCGAGTACATTACTGGTAAAAAATATCAATTCGATCATGCAAATCTACTACCTGGTGTGTTCCAGCTAGTTAATGGACTTGGGGTGTTGCTGACGCACATTGACCTAGGCATGGTAATACTCCATCGTGGAAGCTCCAATATGCAATTCTAGTATTTGTTCTTAGATTAGCTACAAATTCCATTAACTAGAACTCTATAGCTGAGACTGCTTTTGGCTTTTCATGCAGTACAAATACTACCAATAAAATTATCTCACTTCTTTTTCCTCTGCACCTTACTACCAGGCCTACTACCAGACCAACTACAAGACCTACTACCAAAATATAATATCAGTTCATACCACCAAACCTCCAACCAGACCAACTATCAGACCAACTATCAGACCAACTATCAGACCAACTATCAGATCAACTATCAGACCAACTAGACCTACTAGACCTACTAGACCTACCACCAAATCTACTGCGAGATTCACCGCCAATCTCACACAAGCATTATGATCCAAGCCGTCCCATTAAAATTATTCCAAGCATGACTAAACTACATCGCTATACCTAATATACCACTAATTTCCAGCTTTTTGCTCCTTGCTAATTCCTCACCCAGCATCGGTTGTCGAGCCGTAATGTCTTGGTGTCCCGGGCCATATTGCCGAAACCAAGGCTTCTACACTATCTACTACTTTCACCACAAACCAAACAGCCGTTTCTCATCAACCCCCATTTGTTACATTAATGAATAAATAATCTCACTATTATCTACCCAATTGCTGCTCATCTATTCCTTCGGCCATAACGCGGTCCCTGCAGTAGCAGCAGTAGCCGTTCCTCCGCGTATTTCCCAGCATTCTATCATTGTGCGTGCCCCTCCTCATTATGCCAGCCTCGTCTCGCTGTGTTTTTCCCACCCACTAACCATCATCCATCGTGCACTTTAGCGGAAAGTCCAAAACAATAACAGCCTCCCTCATTCGATTGAAATAGACGGCAAGTGTCACTCTGAACTTCTTGTGATCTGTGCATCGACGCCTCTTGAATTCTCGGGTGCAGCGTTGTTCTCGGCTCCCAATCGTTGCGTCTGTGCTTGTTTCCCCGTCGCCTAACATTCTGCTTGTCACACACTTTTGACCATGTCGAATCCTGACAGTTCCGGCTGGAAACCTTCTATGGAAGCTCCTCCTGCTTCCGACGCTTCCCGTGCTGGCCACCAGGTATTTGTGTGAGTACTGACATAGGCTTTGGCATTCTGCCGTAATGACAGTTTGAAATTTGTACTAACCACGACGGATTACTTGTCGCCTGTGATTAGGCCGGCCCTGCCTAATCATGAAAGACAGTATTCCGGTGCCCATAGTCCTCAACAAGGTAGTCATCCTGTTTTGCCTCCTCCATCGAGTTTGAGCTCGGGTTTATCCAGTAAGTTCAAATATTGATGCTGCTGCCCAGTTGGTTGTATGGTTGGTCTGGTCTGGCTCCGCCTAGCCTTGCCATGGCTTGAATCATCGTCACGATCATCATCAGCAATCATTATCGAGCTCGCTTCCAACTAACGTGAAAAAGCCCCCGCTGGTCAGTCTTATTATCCATCGCTGCCAAGTATCTCGGGTATTGGTGGTGCTGCTGGTAGTGCGACTAATCCACCTGCTCAGCAACATTATTCCATCCCGCCAATTTCCAGTGGCCCTGTCCAGCAATCTCCTCCTCAAGCCCAGCAGAATTTTTCACCCAACGCGTCTAACGTATCTATGGAGAATAGTGTGAGTATATATGAACCCCTGGTGAGCCGAAGCTAGGCTTTATGCCGTTGGTGATAGGTTTTTTTTCTGTTTTTTTCAATTACGTGGTTCTAACTATTTTTCAGTCTGTGAAACAACCAGCTGTTGCAAGTGTTACAGATCAATCTTCTAACAGCCAGGGCAATAATACTGCTCAGCAAATTGCATCTGCTGCTTACCGTCCTCTGAATGTGAAAGATGCTTTATCTTATTTAGATCAGGTCAAAATCCAGTTCCAAACCCAGCCTGATGTGTACAACCACTTTCTGGATATCATGAAGGACTTTAAGGCTCAAACGTAAGTGCCCAAAAATATGTTTCTCCCAGGTGGGGGTTCTGGTTTGCGCTCATTTCTCTGTTTTCTCGGCATCTCATTTATTCCGCCTCTCAATCCTCTTCGCTAGTTATGGTGGTGCTTTGTACAGCCGTGTTTTACAAATTGAGAAAGGGACTTTCCCCGATTGTGGCATTGCCTAATTGGGTAGAGAAGGGCTGATAAGCCTCGCCTATTGCATATACTAACATATTTAGAATCAACACCCCCGGCGTTATTGACCGAGTCTCCTCGCTGTTCAAGGGTCATCCAAATTTGATCCAGGGTTTTAACACTTTCTTGCCCCCTGGTTATAGAATTGAGTGTTCATTGGACCCTTCCGATCCAAATCCTATCAGAGTCACCACCCCAATGGGTACTACCACTGCCAATGAAATTGCCCATCAGAACGAGCAGGAGGCTCAAGCAAGACAGGCCGCAAATCCCGGCTCTGCCAACCAAAAAGTCGGCAGTTTTTCGCCCGATGGTCGGTGGACTCACCCTGCTCAACAGCAGTCTACAAGTGCCGTTGCTCAGGAGTACGAAGGAGGTTATGCTTCTGACGAGGTTATTACCGGTGGTTCAATGTCTCAGCTCCATGCTGCCGCTAATGGCAATAGAATCGGTGCTGCAGAGCAACGTCGTCAAGGTGGTCCAGTGGAGTTCAACCATGCCATCAATTATGTGAACAAAATTAAAAACCGGTTTTCTTCTCAGCCTGAGATATATAAGAGCTTTTTGGAGATCTTGCAAACTTACCAGCGAGAGCAATTACGAATTGCCGAAGTTTATTCCCAGGTTTCTGTGCTTTTCAAAGATGCGCCAGATCTTTTGGATGATTTCAAGCAATTTTTGCCTGATACCCAGCCCAACCGTGGTGATCTTTCTAATGGTGCCCCCGCTGGCCCGGAGCAAATGAGGCTTCCCCCCGTTGGTAACTTTGCGCCTCCTGGTGGAAATGGAGCTCCCGCTTCCAGTACGGGATTTGCAAGAGAAAAGAGAAAGAGAGCTGGTGTTACCAATGGAAGTGGAGCTGCTATATTGGAAGAAGCTCCTGAGCAGTTCACACCTGGGTCTGCTCAGTATGCCATGGATAATATTCAGGTCTCTAATATGAGGGGTGGCTCAGGCCCAATGGGTAATGGATTGGTAGTCGGTGCTGCTGTCAAGAGAAATAAGCGGGAACCCAGTCCGTCTTTGATTCCTACTACTCCTGATGCCTTACCTCCTCCCTCAAAAATCAGCAACAATTACGAAGAAATCACTTTCTTCGACAAAGTCAAGAAGTTTCTGGGCAACAAGCAAATTTACAACGAGTTTCTCAAGTTGATGAATCTTTTCTCGCAAAGGATCATTGATAAAAACACTCTTGTCGAAAGAACCGAAATGTTTATCGGAGAGAACAGGGAGTTAATGGACTGGTTCAAAAGATTTGTCAAATACGAGGGCAAGCCTCTTTCCATCGAAAACATACCTTTCAGAAAGCATCTTCTCGACATGAACATGTGCAGAAATTATGGCCCCTCTTACCGGTTGATTCCCAAAAGAGATCGGTGGATGCCTTGTTCAGGAAGAGATGAAATGTGCTGGGAAGTTTTGAATGACGAATGGATCGTACATCCTACGTGGGCTTCAGAAGATTCGGGCGTTGTCGCTCACAAAAAGAACCAATATGAGGAAATTCTTTATCGTATTGAGGAGGAGCGTCATGAGTATGACTACTATATTGAGAGCAATCTCCGTGCAATCCAAACCTTGGAAACTATTGCCAATCGAATTGCCAATATGACAGCTGAAGAACGTGCAGCATTCAAGTTGCCTCCTGGTTTGGGCCACACATCTACTATCTATCAGAAGGTGATCCGAAAGATATATGACAAAGAAAAGGGCCTGGAAGTGATAAATGCTATTCATGAAAATCCTGCTGTAGCTGTACCTATTGTTCTCAGACGAATGAAGCAGAAGGACGAAGAATGGAAGCGAGCACATCGCGAATGGAATAAGGTCTGGAGAGAGACAGAACAAAAGGTGTTTTTCAAGTCCCTTGATCACATTGGTCTTACGTTCAAACAGACTGATAAAAAGATGCTGACTACTAGAAGTCTGATCTCGGATATCACGGTTATTAAGGTGGAGCAGAACAGCAAGAGAAAGACTCCCACAGCCCCACCTCCGAAGGATCAGCTTGTGTACAAAATTAGTGATGAATCTGTTCTTTTCGACACTATCAGTCTTTTAGGAACTTATCTGGAACATGGAGGCAGTTCTTATTCTGCTGCTGACAAAGAAAGGATGCTTTCGTTCTATAAGAGTTTTATCTGTCTGTTTTTCTCAATTCCTGAAAGCGCTATGGAAAAACGTTTCAATATTCCAGTTGCTGATGATAACGCCCCTAATGATACTAACGGGTCTGATGCCAGTGTTGTTGAAAACGGAACCTCTACTCCTTCAGTCAATGGCCGAAAGAGAGCTAGGGATGGTACCGGCGATCTTTTGCGAAACGTCTTGAAAAAGGTACGAAGTCTTAAAGGTGATGAAGACGATAGTGACAGTGTTGCTTCGGGTGATGAATCGTCCGTTGTAGGCCCAAGCGAATTTGTGGAGGATTCCGTCAAGCTCTTCGAGAATGAGAGCGAATCTCGATGGCTCAAGCATGCTGGTGCTGAAAAGGTTGCTAGCTTATTTGACAAGGAAAGCGATTTGCAAGGTCCTAGACACAAGTCAAACTTGTTTGCAAATACTACTATTTATGTTTTGCTTCGACACATCGAGACTCTCTATGAGAGACTGGAAGAAGTCAAAGGATTTGAGGATATTGTTCACGGCGAACTTGAGAGATCTAGGTCGATTCAATTTGCCAAGGATCTTGATTTGTACGACAAGAAGCTTGAAGAGATGGGCCTTTGGTTTTCTCCCAATGACGTTTATGGTCAGACACTCAAGATTTGTGAGAATCTTATAACTGGTGATCTTGAACACCAATGGTTTGAAGAAGCTTTGAGACAAGCATTCCGAAATCGTGCTTACAGACTTTACACAGTCGATAAGGTTGTCCAAGCAATTGCCAAGCATATTCATTTGATCATTTCTGATCAGAAGAGCGCAGATACTCTTGTGTTGTATCAGGCTAACAAGGCTAAGCCAACTACAAATTTGAGAGATCAAATTTTGTATAGAATGCAGGTGAGATCCGTAATTGGCACTGATGAGAATATGTTTTTGATTGACTGGGATGAGAAAACCAAGCAACTCGGATTCCAGTTTTTGGGCTTGTATTCCCTGACTTTGAAGGATGTCAAGACGCAGGAGGATCAGTGGAATTACTACGTCACCTCATACATAATGAGTGTTCCAACCGAGGGTGTGCCCTTGGACAAAGTGAAACCACCATTGCTCTTCCGTTCATTGATTGCCCCTGATGAAGAATCAACATCAGAGTCCTCTTTTGTCATTGTCAAGCAAGATCTCATGGCGCGAATTAGCATGAACACTTATAAGTTATTCTTTGAAGCAGGAACTGTGGACTTCTTCACTCGACCTGCAGACTCCTGGACCAAGACACGTACCGAAACATCGCTATCTCAAAGAAAAAGTCGATTCGAGACCTTCTGGGATGGCCCCGAAGGTTGGGAAAGTGATCTTGAAGATGAGGAAGTTAAGAAATTTCAGGAGGGTTTCGAGATCTGGAAGACCAAGGGTCCCGCAGAATACGAGAATTGGAAGATTGAAGATCAACGGCAGGAAGAGGAAGAAGAGCAAGCTGCTGCAGAAAACTCTGCTGAAGATGAAGGAAAGATTGCAGAAGCTGCTGAACCTGTCAACGGGTCTGAAAATCCTGTCGAATCTAACACTGAACAGCAAGATGTGAGTGATT
Organism: Zygoascus meyerae; assembly: GCA_030561445.1. Classification (NCBI taxonomy): domain Eukaryota; kingdom Fungi; phylum Ascomycota; class Dipodascomycetes; order Dipodascales; family Trichomonascaceae; genus Zygoascus; species Zygoascus meyerae. The sequence continues at coordinate 168,502 of JAKTXC010000014.1, forward strand.
CAACAGCCCAACCGCGTGCCGAGGAAGAAATCAGGCCTGGGATAGAATCAGCCCCAGAAGCAACGGCTACTCAGACTGACGCTGCTGTCACTGCCACTGCTTTCAGTGCTGTCAGTGGGGAAGTACCCGCTGAGGTGACCAATGACACTGAGCCTATTAAGGCAGAAGTACCAAAGGTCAATGCCGAGAGTGTAAGCGCCAATGCTGATGTCGACATGAATGAAAGCGCTAACGCCACTCTGGACGAAAGCGAAGCAAAGGATGATAAAGATGTAGTTATGGATGGCGCCTGAAAAGGCTCGCTTTATTAAAAACTCAAGTATTCAAGTATTTTATAAACGTGCTGTTTGCTTTGATGATGCTAATAACCCTAGAGGTTTGTTGTCGTCGTCATCGTCCTTGCGGGCAATGTCGTCGGCGTCTAATTTCTCAAATGATGGAGCTGGTGGTTCGGCGTCTAAATCAACTCCAAAGTCAGAAATACGCTCCCCTTCAAAGTTTTGCCATTGATCTCTTTTATAGAAGTCAGAATCAAATCCGGGGCGTCTGGCTCGTATATATCCTAAGGTTCGCGGCTGGCGTGTGCTTGACGCTGATCCCACCGATATGCCTTGGCTGTCAGGCGGGTATTGATCTACATGATCCGGAGGCCAGACAGCGCCTCCGTCAAGCGCTTCGTTTTTCTCAAAATGCATTCCATCGCCAGGTGCAGTTCCTAATGGCCAGAGCCAAAGCAAAGGATGACCCCAAGCATTTGTAAGATTGGTGTAGAAATCAATATCATACGGAAAATCGACTCGCGGTACAAGTTTTCGCCGGATCAGTGACTGAATTCTATCATCTTCCCAAGTTTCGATTTGGGTTTTCCCTTCCAAAACATTCCAGATCACCCGGATGAACAGAATGGATACTGTGAAGAGGACAAAAAAGTCAACGGGTAGAAGGGCCACCGTGAAAATGATCTCTCGAAGGGAAATCAGGTATGAAGGAAGATATCGATCACGATAGAGATCTGCAGCGACAATGCATAGATGATAGAAAGTGTAGCCGGTTCCGACTATGACGCTGATCAGAAAACGAATGAAGTGAGGCATGTTGGCATGGCCGACACAGTTCATAGTCCAAGGGCAATGATGATCCATTTTCAGCACACATTTGCGACATTGGCGGCAATGATGTGTTCGCTCAGGTTTATACGCTGAGCATTTTGTGCACCAACGGCGCATTTCTCCTTTTTCTGGTTCAAAGTTCGAAGGAGGAGAGCCGGGGCTTTTAAATACTGCGAAAGCGTAGTTGATCCAAATTGACGCCAGCATCAACTGATATTTCCATACGTCCTCGGATTCACGAGGAATTAGAATGGCAAATGTATAACCATAGCCGATGAATGCTATAAGTATACATGGAATAAGTACACCTAGAATTGGATAGTTGAACTCCACTACCATGGTTGTGGTTAAGCACGGAGGAGTAGTATCTGAGTCAGCAGCGTCAGCGTTAAGACTCGAGTACTATGTCTATCTGTGGGTGTGAGAGCGAGAGCGAGCGATGAAGGTGGAGTGCGGCTGTGGTGATTCGAGCCAGAAGATAACCGCCGGCACGGCTGAGAGCGTCTGCATTTTCCGACGAAATGACTCTTCATTATCGCTGCTATTTCACCCTAAAACATCACAATCAATTGCAAAAAAATGTCATCTGACGCACCTGCTGAACTCAAGCTATGGGGTGGCCGATTCACTGGAGCCACCGATCCTCTTATGGAACTTTATAATGCCTCGTTGCCTTATGACAAGAAAATGTATGCGGTAGATTTGGAGGGTACTCGTGTATATACTATGGCTCTTCACAAGGTTGGGCTTTTGAATGATCATGAACTTAAGGAGATCCATCGTGGATTGCTGGAAGTTAAAAAGGAGTGGGCCGAAAACAAGTTTGTGGAGAAGCAGGGTGATGAGGACATCCACACTGCAAATGAAAGACGTCTTGGAGAAATAATTGGTCGTGAAATTGCTGGAAAGGTTCATACTGGCCGATCTCGAAATGATCAGGTTGCTACAGATATGCGACTTTACGTTCGAGAAGAGTTGGCTCGAATCCGTGCTCTGTTGGTTGGTCTCATTGGTGTGTTAATTGCCCGAGCCGAAAACGAAATTGACGTTCTCATGCCTGGTTACACTCATTTGCAACGAGCTCAGCCCATCCGATGGTCTCATTGGCTTTCTTCTCATGCCACATATTTGGCCAATGATCTTCAGCGTCTTGATCAAGTAATTTCTCGAGTCAATGCTAGTCCTTTAGGTTCAGGGGCTCTTGCTGGTCATCCCTATGGCGTTGACCGAGAATTCATCGCTGAAGAACTCGGCTTCCAGTCTGTTATTGGCAACTCTCTTACTGCAGTTGCTGATCGAGACTTTGTAGTTGAAACTATGTTCTGGGGAAGTCTTGTTGGAAACCATCTGGCCAAACTTTCTGAAGATCTCATCATATATTCTACAGCAGAGTTTGGATTCATCAAGCTGGCTGATGCATATTCTACTGGATCATCTCTTATGCCTCAGAAGAAAAATCCCGATTCTTTGGAGCTTTTGAGAGGAAAGTCCGGTCGTGTTTTCGGTCATTTGGCTGGTTTCCTCATGTCCTACAAGGGTACTCCCTCTACTTACAATAAAGATCTCCAGGAAGATAAAGAGCCTCTTTTTGACAATATGGTCACTGTCTCTCACTCTCTGGCCATTGCTACAGGTGTTTTCTCCACTCTTAAAATCAACAAGGATCGAATGGAAGGTGCTCTCACTATGGATATGCTTGCTACCGATCTTGCTGATTACTTGGTTCGAAAAGGCGTTCCATTCAGAGAAACTCACCACATATCTGGTCAGGCTGTTCAGACCTGTGAAGAGCTTGGTCTGAGTGGAATTGATCAGCTCACTATCGAGCAGTACAAGAAGATTGACCCCCGATTCAATGATGATGTCAAGGACGTTTTCAATTTCGAAGCCAGTGTCGAGCGAAGAACTGCCATTGGAGGCACTGCCAAGAGCGCTGTTCTCCAACAGCTTGCATCATTGAAAAAACAGCTTGAATAAAACCGAAACTTCAAAGATGTTTCGTGCGGTTGTAGCCATCTAGCTTGAGCGTATTATCATGGAAATCGGCGGCAGTTAACGGCAGCTGTCGGCGGCTAGCCACACGGCCCCCGGTCAAGGGGGCGGACTGGCAGAAATAAATACTTGGATGTAATAAGAAATCTATTTCTTAAGAGCAGAATATTTTTGTGATATAAAAATAATCCTTTTTCTATTCACTTCAATTATGTCATCAAAGGGTACAGCTGTAGAATCCTGGTAATCGGCGGCAACAGACACCCTCGAACCCCACCTAACAGGGGAAGTCAGTGTAATTGTTGTCTAGTGCTCAAAAATCAACGTCTGTCTCCAGTCTCTGATTATTCGATCATCTAATATTTACAAAAATGACCAAGCGACCGACCGTTTTGGATGTTCGGCGCCAAATGTCGCGCCCTTTTTAGGCGGGTTGGTTACCCAGGTCTTGATGGGCTTCCGCTAACTTTAGTTACAAGCGAGCCCTCATGATACCTATCATAATGTTACATATCGGGCATCCATTCTAATGAGCCTTATCCACCTTTCATGATGAGTAAATAATAGTCCTACGGAATTAATAGTCTGCGCAACAAGAATATAAAACGACACGATTTAGCAAAGAAAAACTTGCATATGTGTGAAGCTTAGAAATTTTACAGTTGGTTGTTTGTAGCTCGTTGATCACAGATTGCTTTTATATCCTATTGAGGTTATATCGATCGAGCTCACAAAAATTTTACCAGGACACACAATGACTGTCAATCACACGGTTTTGGAGAATGGTGATATCCGATTAGTCGAATTGAGCGATGCTGCTGATATCAAGGAGACTCAGTTGCGGAACCATGTCGAATGGGGTGGGGGGATGACCATAGATCAGTATCTACTTCGAGAGAAGGGATGTCGAGTCAGATTGACATCCGAGAGCACGCGAATGACAAACTGGGCTCTACAAGTTAAAAATGATCGTGGGGAATGGGAAATTGTCTCTGCTTGCGAAACCCAGCGTCGGCAGGCTTACCTCAAGGTAAAAGGGCAGCCTGTGGAGACTACTATCAATCAGAGTATAGGCGCTGTATTTACCGCCGAGCAATATCGCGGAAAAGGCTATGCTGCTAAAATGCTTGAAGCCGTTACCAAGGTTCTCAAAACATGGCAATTGCCTGAAAACTTATCTGAAGAAGCTAAAGATCATGTGCTCTTGACGTTATGGTCTGATGTGGGAGATTATTACTCACGATTTGGTTACGTCAAGGATAGCATAGAGACGCTGGTGATTTCTGTTGCTGATTCTGCAAAGACAAGTACTAAAAAAGGTACATCATTGGATTTTATTACAGATGAAAATACACTTGCTGCTCTGGCCTACCAAAATCAACAGAGTTTCAAATCAATCATGGATCGAGATACAGAGAAAGATGGTATCAGTCGAGTAGCTATAGTCCCTTCAATCGGCTCATATCAGTACCTCAACTGGAGAGCTATCTATCATGGACCATTGTTGTCTAAGCGAAAGGAACATCCAACAGTATTTGGGGCTAAAACAGACCACAGTTGGATCCTGTGGACACAAGACTTTCCCAATGACAAGCTATACATTCTATCTATCCATAGTGATCTTGATGATCATAATGCCGTGGTAAAAGATCTTATGGTCTTGTTTGGAGCTGCCGTGTCAGAGGCTGATTATTGGTCGCTGAGTACCGTGGAAATATGGAGGCAGGACTTGCCGTGGCAACTGGGTCTTGACCAAGGCGCAGATACTGCAGAAGAACCAGCATCGATTAGTGGCGGCATCACTATTCATGGGCTGGTGGGCACGGCAGTGGAGCATGGCCTAGCAGTTAAAGTCAAAGATCGAGCAGGATCGTGGCCATGTTGGTATAGAATTGAGGGGACCAAGTGGGTTTTTGCAGGCAAGTACTGCTGGTTCTAGGTAATTGGATTGGAAGGATTGTAGTCTACTGTGAAAGGAAATAAATTCTAAATACAATGACTGACGCTGCGATGGTTTAGATGTTGTCTTTTGTTGCTTTTGTTGTTTTGTAAGCAGCTGTAATTTATGCAAAATTGAAATGCAGGTATCATTCTTTCACATTAAGCTCAGGACTTGGCAAAGACTGTGAACCCTGAGATCTTTTGCATCGCCGTAAACCACCACAATGGGAGTATTCACAGGACCCAATTATAAGATCAAAAGCGCCGTTTATGATAAAAGGCAATCAAATACGACTGGCTACAATGTCATCAAAAAAGCTACGGTATTAAATCGTATGAAGTGGCGGAGATTCCAATAGTGGAGTGGAGTTTGATGGTAGGCGCTCAACATGATGCCGATGAACGGCGATACTCATAGCTACGCACCGAACAACTACAGAACCTGACCACCATAGAAGAATAAATTCGATAGGAACTCCGGCAAACTTTTGTTCTATAACTGTAAATGTTTGATCCCACATCAGCGATGCTGGATACGTATCAAAAGTTCCTTGCTGCGGCAATCGACAAGTTTCACAATGTATATACATAGATGGCGAATTAGGTAATCGAGCAGATGGTCCAGACCGAGCCTCGCGGCTCATGTCAGATAAAATCCGGACAAAATCCCCAAACAAAACCCTTGAGCTTCGAAAAAATCAATCCATCTTTTCGATTCTTGGCAATCAATCAATCAATTCATCAATCTACCCTATCAATCAATCCATCAAAAAATCAATCCATCAACTAATCAATCTATCAAAGCATCAATCCATTTATTTGTCTTTGGTCTTGTGCTCAATTAGTGCTGTGAAAAAAAGATTTTGATTTACTTCCGCTAGTCCTCTCTATTGAAATTACGATATATTGTCGGAAATTTGTAAATCTTGTTTTCCTTAGTACTTTAGTTTTGATTCATTTGGCCGCTTGTCAACCTTCATCAGATTATTTTTTTTACTATTTCAGGTTGGTTCCTATAGTGTTTCCTAAACGGCACATCCTGCGGCTATTTCGCTCGCTGGTCGTTCCAATCAAAAGCGATCTAATCCAAACGCCAGCATCAAGATCTTGGCCAATCACAAAGCGTCAAATTCAAATTGGTTATTGTGCGGTTAATTTACACGACACCGATCTTACTAGTGTGCGCGAACATATTAACCCCGCCGGCGCCACTATTCTTGAGCGGTTTTGCTCGTTTTTTTTTCGTACCTACTGGCAGAAATACCTCCCATTTTTTTTCAAAGTGCCTGGCGTTGAGCGCACTGAAATTGATTGTTTGAGCTTCTCGCCTTTCAGGCTTTTTTTCACTTTACACTTTCACTAATTAGCTTAACTTTTCCGCTTTCCGATCCGACTCGGAGGCGCTTACCAAAGTATTGAGCACCTTACTTTGATTCACAATTTGGGTGTGCTGTGCCAGAATCTGTTTTTTTTGTTTGGCTCAGTCGTAGCTCGGAAAAGTGCGCTTAGCTTGCGGCAATTACTGAACAATTTGGCGGAGAATTCTTAGGCCTTGATCACATTATTTACGCACAGGGGGAGCAGTTGTATTACATTCTACTTTCCCACTTGACCCACTCACTTATTTGGCTTAATCATCACACACCGCTCTTACTGTTAGCCATCATCACCAAGATACACCAGCCAGAACCATTTATCGGGGAACATTTTTTTGCCTGTCAGGCGATATCGGCTAAGGGACTGGATTTTATCTGATTATTTGAACGATCTTGTTTGCTTTCTCTCCGTGCCTCTTCCCTTCTCTTTTCTGTTGACAGTAGCGGTTAGGCATCTTTTAACGCCGTTCAATTAAAGCACCTCCAAACGACACAAGTGTGTGCTACGTCTTGCATCTTAGATCTCACATCAAAAGGTCTCACAGCATTATTGAAGCAGCAGTGGAAATCAAGGTGGACTACTCCTAGAACTATGGGATGTCAGAACTAGCTTTATTATCATCTGTAGCTTCTGTCCAAGGAATGTCTTCTGCGAATTCTTTCCCCTCAATACGGACCAGCAAGCCTTCGTCTTCGAGGTCGCCGCCGGAACCGTCATCTACTAACAACAACGTCACACCCAAGGATGATAAATCTTCACTTATAGATTCGAAACCTTCTGGGTTTTCGTCTTCACTGGCTATAACATCAGCAAACGGCGGTCTTGCTGGGTATTCCCATTCTTTTAGCATTCGAGATCTGTCTTCCAAGGCGGGGTCTGTTTTGTCCGAGCCCAATGGTTCTTCAAATTATTCATCGACACCAGCTGATGGACTGGTCACTCGACAAAATGATGGCAAATCATCGACATTGATGCTTCAAGCTCAGGTCTGTTCTAACTGTGGTACTACTCGTACTCCTCTATGGCGGCGGGCTCCAAGTGGCGAGACCATTTGCAATGCTTGCGGGTTATATCTCAAAGCTCGAAACACCTCAAGGCCTGTCAACCTCAAAAGACATGCTGTGGCCAATAAAACCACTACATTTATAAATGAGAGCCAGACCAAATCCCAGCCTTCTGGCGAGGAGAATACGAAAAATTCCCATGAAGGATCTGATTCTTGTGAAACTTGTCCTGGAGATGGCCATTGCACGGGAACAGGGGGGTCGTCGGCTTGTTTTGGCTGTCCTGCCTATAACAATCGTCTTGCCAGAATACAAGCTGTGAACGCCAAGAATAAGGTCACAGCCGCCAGCGCACGATCCACCACAAATGGTGGAGCATCTCCTAAATCGTCGGAAAACTGCCATCCCGCATCTTCAAACGATCACCCCTCGTCGAATGTTACTCCCGGCACGGATGTGTTCAAAGCCCAGATTGGGGAAGCGGATAATTTGGTGATATCATGTCAAAATTGTGGAACTGCCATCACTCCACTTTGGAGGAGGGACGATGCTGGTAACACCATATGCAATGCATGCGGATTATATTATCGATTACATGGAGTCCATCGGCCCGTGGGTATGAAAAAGAGCACCATCAAGCGTAGAAAGCGGATCATCAATGGTCACACTCAAGGTTTCGCCATTGAACATCATACCGGTGATAGTGCTGCACCATCTCCTGTTGCTGGTGCAATAAGTCCCACTCCCAGTGCGCACTTATCGAGTCCTCCTAGCACTGGCGGCGGTGTTTCTCAGATGGGTGTTATACAGACACATCATCAAGATCAGCAGCAGCCAGCAGCAGTGCAAACCACCAACAATTCGGACCCTGGTTCCGTCTCAGTGCATCAGCAGCAACAGCATAGTCATCAGCCTCCTCCCCTGGAACGCACTCCTCCTGCTGTTCATCTCCGGTCACTGTCTCCGTTGTCTTTCAAGGCCTCTGCTCCAGTGGTACTTCCGCCGTTGCGGTCGCTACCTTCGTCTGCGGCACAACCACTACCTTCAATTTTCAAGCAGGGTACTTACTACACTACTGCACCTACACATACACCTACCACCCACGGTAATAATATGGCTGGACCTCGTACTGCTGGTCTTCCAGATAGTGCTAACAAAGCTGCATCACCAGATCACACCGATTCAAACCATAACTCACCGTCCTCCTCAATCACTGGGATTGTCAACCGAGCTTCTTATGTTCCTCCTCCCATCGATTTCACCAACTCGTTCCGAAGTGCTTCAAATTCTGACATCCAGCCTTCAAGGACTGGCTCTTCTCCTTATTTGAGCATTTCATCTCTTTCCAATCATGTTGAAAAGAAGCGAAGTGCCGAAAATGATGGTCTGGCTCCGGGCTCGTCTTCGAAACGTCGACATTCTGATAGCCAATCTCTAGAAAGTCCGGAAGCAGTTTCTTCAATGGGGCTGGTAAACATGCTCAAAGATGACAAAGCAATCGAATTTCTCGAAGCCCAGAAGCGTCATTTTGAAGAAAAGATCAAAAAGCATCGTCGGAAAATGGATCAGGCCCAAAAGAATCTTGAGCTGTGCCAGGAAAAACTACGATCTCTGGAAAAATAATAACCAAGGCCAAATACTCTGAAGCTTTTCTTCTTTATTATTATTAATTTATAGTTTCAAAAAATGCATTCTCACTATAGTCTTTTTTGTTGAGTTTCTCCTGGCGCTGGAGAAAGATTTTTAACCGCCAGCTGCGCGGTTTAGCTGTTTTCGGCTTCCAATCTGATAATCGGATCAGATTAAATGCCCAACATATCCCGCTGGCCAATCATTTCATCCCCCATAACGACAACTTCGGTGAGTTACCACAATAAAATCACCAATCGACAAAAGGTGTCATTTCCCGGATAACAGGACTGTACTGAATAGCAATATCCCTTGTGTAAAAGTAGTTCTTGGATAGCAATACTCGGTATCAGCCCCACTTCCCCCGAAGCTGAAATTACCGCTTCTCTGTTCAGTCACTCGATATATTTAATATATAGTACTTTCAGCTGGTAAAAACAAACAAACCGTCGAGTCGTAACCTTGCAAAGTACTGCGAAATCTGCGAAATGCAATACCGTATAACAGCCATGGAAGACTGCCAGTTAATTACTGGTCATCGTCGTTTTCTGGGTCGCTCAAGCTGATATCCGCCAAATCTCGGCCGAAAAGACCTCGCTTCAGCCAGTCCATAAACAGCAAAGCTCGAGTTCGGAATGAAACCGTCTGAGCGAAATACACGCCTCTCCACAGGTACATTGCAATGAGACCACCAAAGTATGTTGTGCCGTTGAGATCAAACACTGCAGCATTGGAAACATAAGCGAGAGATCCCAAATGATGGTAATTGAAAGGCTTATAAAGAGCGTCGTCAATGTCCTCGTCAATGATGTCGCATACCTTCAAGTTGCCAGCATATCGGCCCAAACGAGTTAACTTCTTGCCAAGGTACTTTCCTTGTTGAGAAGCTCTTTGAGCAGTAGCCGGTAAAGAGGTAATTCTCTTGTTAACGAAATTCATCAAATCAGTGAGTTCCTGAATGGTCATAGTATCCTTGTTGTGTGAGAACTCGTCAAAAAGCTGGTGCAATTCATTAAGGTGAGTCTGCGCGGAGGGATGTCTTCGTTTGAGCACTTTGGCTACCTCGTTCAATTCGTCAAAGGTGATTTGCATCTTGGCCAATTCTTCGTCCGAAATTCTGTTGGCACCGACCAGTGATACCTTTCTCTTTCCCAAAACATGATGCTTCAAGATTTTTAAAGTGGTTTCTGCAGTATCGGTTCGAACAGTTGAGCAGTCACCAATGGCATAAACTTCACCAAGTGGTGTTCCAATAACCCGCAAATGATCGTCGGTCTCTATGGCACGCACATTTCTCTGGTGTTCCTCTCCAAGTTTATTAACAATCTTCTTAGTCAACGGGGCTTGAGCAACTCCAGTTGACCAAATACACACTCCAAAGGGCAGTTCACGATGTGTCAATTTACCGTCTTCATCTTTGGTATTGAACAAAACCTTGTCGGGGAGAATCTTGCTTACTCGCGAATTAGTCAAGACATCTATAGAGTCTGTCTTGAATCGCTCCATAGCATATTTGGAAATCTTTTCATCATAAGTGTTGAGAATATTGGATCTGGATTGCAAAATATGAACCGAGACTTGATTTCGAATAATTTTAGGATATTGTCGAGAAAGATCCTCATTCAACATGTCTGAGATCTCTGCTGCCAATTCAACACCAGTGGGACCTCCTCCACATACCACAAAACTGAGTAATCGTTTTCTTTCCTCGCTGCTAGTAGTTGGCAAGCAGGCTTTCTCTAGATTTCCAACAATCTTGTTCCTCAAACTTCGAGCATCCTGGATGCTCTTGAGAAAGTTGCAGTACTCCAAACCTTCGACGCCATGAGTATTACTAGTGCAGCCAATTCCGATGATCAGTTTGTCATAAGGAACATAGAATCTTCTTAATTCTCCTTGAGAGTCACGAGAGGCAACCTCAACCAGTTTATTGCCAAAATCAACATCTTCAGCGGTGGCCTCGAGGAAATGAGCATGCAACTTGTGACAGACTTTTCGTATAGGTTCAGCAACGGATCGGAGTTCCAAGGTACCAACAGTAGCAGAAGGAAGCATGGGAGTGAATAGGAAATAATTTACAGGTGAGATCACTGTAACATTGTACAGATCAATATCTAGATCTTTCAACAACGACACAGATCCCCAGCCGGTTCCAAGAATGACTAGTCGAGGCTTTTCATTCAAAACAGGCATGTCGTCATGATCACTCGAATCAAGGTATGATTTGCAAATAGGCAAATTCTTTGGACCTCCTCGTGGAGGATTGAGAGCGTCTATAGGGACTTCGACATCTTGCACGGGACCAACGTTATAAGTGGAAGCATCGTATAAAAAGAACGCCAGTAAACATATACCAAAAACACTAGCACACAAACCAACACCTAGTAAGGAATAATACCAGAGACGGTATATCACAGTAGATCGGATACCCGTTTGAGTCGGGGAAATATGTCTGTGGGCTCCATCTTTGATTTTCTTCTCAAGATCAAAACTAAGTCGTGAGCTGTGGAATAACCGGCTTGTTCCCCCTGGGCATCTCGGACCACAGCCGACCCCCAACGCCTTGCCTAATAGCAATCTAGCATCAGCCGATGGAAGCACCGGATTCAAACCACGATGGTTGTAAACACCAACAGGTCGAGACGAAAACAGCCTCCGGCCAAGAACGAGCGATTGAGCCGGGGTTCTCACTAGGTTTTGAGTGAGAGATAATCTGCTTTTTGCCAGGCAACTAGCAAGCATTGTTGACTGGGAAAGCTCAATGCCGACACTAATAGGGATCAAGTAAACAAGTCAAGATTGGATCCGGCTAGCAAAACGAGCGAGAAGATTGGACCAAAAGTCAAGCTTAAATTTTGGTCGATAGTTGCCGGGATTCGTTCGCTTCTGCTCGAATTAAGAGTATGATAGGCAGAAGTCAACTCTTTGATGAAACCTCCCGGCAATGTGGGTGGGTGTGGCTTACGTTGTAGCGCCTTAAGACAAGGTTTGTCCGGATACAATGGGATGGGCTCGCTATAGCAGGACCAGGCCTTTTGAACCGCTCTACTCACTGAGGAATTGTAGAGGAAATAGATGTGATAACATCAATTTTCCACAAGGAAGTCATGACTTTACATACACCAGTTTCGCAAGATGGCATCAGTAATGTTTCCGAGTGGTATAGTTAAAAGCCTGAGAGGCCGTACGCAAGAGGTCGGCTGTACAGCCGCATGTCTCCCATGTAGTATATGTCGCTCAATGATAAAAGCAGTTGAATATGACAGGTAAGTAGCACCGAGGTCAGTTGCACATGACGGGTTATTAAGTTGAGTGATGAAGGGAGTTTGCCGGGAATAACTTTGCATTGCCTGGTTGTGTGGGGTCCAAAGTCTTGGCCCGGATTTACCGAGCTACAGTGCACGTCATATTCGGAGGCTGGTGATTGAAATTAACCATCCTTGTTACCAATCAGCAGTTGCAAGATTTCAGGGCCGGAAAGAACCGAATCACAGCACGATGGGTCTCAACAATCCTGTTCCTAGAAGTCTTTCAAAAGAATCATCGTGAGTAATGAATTGATGGATATTTAGTAGTAGAGTATTTAATGCTGGGAAAACGGGAGCGGGTGCATATTGGAAAGTAAAGAGAATGGTTGCTAACTGGTCAGTAAAGCGGCAAAGATTCTATCATCATTCATCAAACCGAATCAAATTCTTGGCCAAGATACAGTCATTCCACCTCATGTGCTTTCCAATGCTAAAGGTCTGGTTATATTGACGGTTTTGAAGGCTGGCTTTTTATTCTCTGGTCGTGCCGGGTCGGGTGTTATTGTGGCCAGACTTCCTGATGGTGGATGGTCTGCGCCTTCAGCGGTTGTAACCGCCGGCGCTGGTGTCGGTGGGCAGATAGGCGCTGAAATCACCGATTTCGTCTTCATTTTGAACACCACCTCTGCTGTCAAATCCTTTTCTCAGGCTGGTTCCATCACTTTGGGTGGTAACGTATCGTTGGCAGCTGGCCCATTGGGTCGAAATGCTGAGGCTGCTGGTAGTGCGAATCTTGGAAGTGTTGCTGCTATCTTCGCCTACTCTAAAACTAAGGGCTTATTTGCCGGTGTATCATTAGAAGGTTCTGTTTTAGTTGAAAGACGAGAGGCCAATCGAAAATTTTACGGCAACAATTGCACTGCCAAGCAAATTTTGTCGGGAAGAGTCGAACCTCCTCCTGCCTGTGATTCTCTTTTCAGAGTGCTTGAAACAAGAGTATTTCGAGGTGTTCGTCCCGAGGACTACGATGACTTTTATGATGATATTCCCGATGAATTCTCCGATGCGGACTCTTATCAATCCGGAAATGCGGGGTACACCAGCAGTAGAAACAGAAGCGGATCGAATTCTAATTCCAGAAGGCAATACGACTATGATGACGAAGGAGATGATGACGACTACTATTCTTCTTCGGGACGAAGAGGAAACCAGTCACATTCCCCGCGAAAAACTAGTACAAAGAATTCTCTGTGGGAAGACGACGTATATGATCAAGAATATTATTCAAGCAGTAGGAGAGTACGAAGCGATTCTGGCTCGGGTAACAGACTAGGTTTCAAATCAACTTATTCTGATCATCCCGATCGTCCTTCGGCTCCAAAACCTCGAGTGAACGGTGGAGGCAGTGGTAATGGTGCGAGCCGTGGGGATGCGCCCAAGCGCTACGATCAAAGCTACAGAGCTGCTGATCGAGGAAGAGAGTCAGCGCGCCAAGAGGAGGCCAAAACCGGTGGGCAGAAAGCCGTGGCTCTCTATAATTTCAATGGAGAACAAAGCGGAGATTTGTCTTTCAGAAAAGGCGACATCATAACAATTGTCAAGAAGTCTGATACTACGGACACATGGTGGACTGGATCTTATGGAGGACAGCAAGGAATATTCCCTGCCAATTATGTTGAACTTATGTAACAAAGACCTATCAATTACAGTTTTTCTTGTTTTCATGTAATTGGCCTGTAGCATGCGTTTGATTGTTTTTTACATGGTTGAGCATGTTCTTCTCCGCGGCAAGATGAAGGCTGTCGGGCTCAGACTGGCTGAGGTGTCTATTTCTCCGTTTGGGCGGCTTGGGAGCAAGGGGCTGCTGGCTAAGTGTTTTGGCTACTAAGAACTCTCCCATTCTTACCTAAACGCTGGCGGTTGGTTGCAGACAAACTTGTTTACCTGAGAGCTTAGCTGAGCTGTCGCAACAGCAAGAAAAAAAAGGAGAGAAATTTTCTCTCTTCTTTCTATCATCTACGTCAAGAGTATATTGTCTATTGCAGTCATCGCAAATCAGGCAAGTTTGAGCTTAGTTTTCGATCGTTTCTGACAAATATTAATAACCAGGGTGTCCACGTGATCTCTGATTTTTCTCGGGTTTTGGAATTTTCACAACCGCCCTTAAACGACTTTGCTGTTTACTGCTACCTGCAACCAGCTATAGATTTTTCGATTGGTACAGCAGCAAAGTTTTACATTAATTTGCCTTGTGATCAATTCCAACACTAAAAGTTTTTTATTGAACTTGTCTAGTCGAAAGAATTTTTAATTATTCTTTCCGATTGTAATATTGTACAAACATCTTCACTGCTTGCTTTCAAATATAGCTTTGAATAACCGCTACTTATAAGCTTGAAAAAGTATCATGGCTTCTCAAGAAAACACTGCCAAGGGCGCTGTTGTCCCTCCCGCTCCTTCAGCCGCCGATATTGCCGCTGCCAATGCCGTTCCTGAGCCCCCTTTTGGAGCTAAGAACTTTCTTTCAAAGTTCAGATTGGACGGCAAGGTTGGTATTGTCACTGGTGGTGCTCGTGGTCTTGGATTTTCCATGGCTGAGGGCTTATGTTCAGTTGGCCTCAAGGGCATTGCTATTCTTGATGTCCAGACTGATCTAGGATTAGACGCCATTCAGAAATTACACAGCGCCTATGGAGTTCAGGCACAATTCTACAAAGTGGATGTCCGAGACGAGGTTGCTGTCAACGAAATTATGGACTCAATTGAAAGAGACCTTGGCTCTATTGACGTTGTTGTCAATTCTGCTGGTGTTGCTGACTTGGTCCATGCCGAGGAATATCCCTCGGATAAATTCCGTCGTGTGATTGATATCAATTTGACTGGTTCCTTTTTAGTCACCCAGGCTGCCGCTAAGAAAATGATTGCCCAAGGAAATGGAGGATCTGTTGTATTCATTGCTTCCATGTCTGGTTCTATTGTCAACTGGCCCCAGCCTCAGAGTGCCTACAATGCTTCCAAGGCTGCTGTTCGGCATTTGATGAAGTCTCTGGCTGCTGAGTGGGCCGTTCATCGAATCCGATGTAATTCCATCTCTCCCGGCTATATGGACACTGCTTTGAACCGATCCTACACCACATTGTTCAATGAATGGCGAGACAGAACTCCTCTCGGAAGACTTGGCGACCCCGACGAGTTGACTGGTGCTTGTATTTATCTCGCATCTGAAGCTAGTGCTTTTTGCACTGGATCAGATATCATCATTGATGGTGGTTACACTGTTTTGTAGACGAAACACGTACTATTTAGCTAGCCTGATGCTTATTTTTTTAATATATATATAATTTTGACTTTTAACGCTTCTCTTTCTTGATCCTGTTAGCGTTTATAGCAGCTTGCATCTAGTGGTCCGAGTATTGTTTTATGCCCCCAACCCATTACATTTGGATGCAAACTATGTATAAATGGTCTATCCTCCAGGGCATGGGATCAGCAGCAGTTAACTTGTGATGTGTTTACTTAGTACATGGGAAAAATCTAAATCCTAGAGGTGCCTCGGTAGGAAGGCATGCAAAAAAACGAAATAGTGAGAGAATAAAGGGGTGGTTTCAGTGTGAACTCCGGGAAAAAGCAACAAATTATAACAACCCGGGAAGCGGAAAAATAGAAAACAAGAGCCTTAGCTTGTGAAGATCAAAGTAGTCCTGAGGTGGAAGTGGTGGAGGTGGCGGCATCCAACCTGAGTGGTGTTGATTAGTTAGAGTGGCTAGATTGGCTCGAATTTGAATTTGAATTTGGTGTTGGATTTTAATTTGAATTTGAATTTGGTGTTGAATTTGAATTTGAATCTGTGGGATAACGGTAATAAATGACGGGGCGCTTATCGAACGCCAGCGTCTTGCTGATCCCTTCTCTCATCAGCTCTTCACTGGAAACATAAGCGCTCTATGTGAATGATCCGATATTTATTTGTGGATTTCCAGATGATCGGGGTTGAAACAAAGAGAGTCTTTGCAAATGCTTCTGATCTTATCAGGGTCCTGCACTACCACACCCCTAGTCCAAAGAGCAACCTCCTTCATTTGACCAATACGCTGCACGCCAGGAGTCGAGACCCAATATCGGCCTTTGGAGTCGGGTTGGCTATTCGTAGGAACCCAACAGTGGTTCGCATTCAACTGAGCCGGTACCTCTTGTAGCGCTTCAAGAGCAAGCTCTCGATCTGTCTGACAGGCCCATCGGACAGAATCCACGGAGCCATCGAAATGCTGTTTTCCGACAGTGCGTACAAAATCAACCATCTTCTGGGAAGAAGAGCGAGATATAGAATAAATAAGCCGCTAACACGGGGTGAAGAGAAGAACGATTTTTTTGGAGAAAAATACACAAGTAAACAACAAACAGAAAAAATTCTTTACCTGGTCGTCAATATAGGCGGCAACACTGTTTATAAATAAGCGATTACAGCAGGCGCCTCGCCATGCGCGGCCGATAAAATAAAGATAGGTTATTCGCACTATGTCCGAGTGAGATGAAAGACATATTCCTAGAGATGAAAAAGCAATGTCACTTGTAGAAGCTTAAAAGCAATAGCAACCCATGAAAGGAAAGACCTCAACCATCAAAACTTCTTGAAACAGATTAGTTGTGTAGGTGCGGCGGACCCATATTCTGCGTTCTAAGTAATAGCCTTCCAGGGATGGCCTAAATTGAGGGTCGCTATTCCGAAATGCTAATGACTTGCTCCATTTGGTCATAATCACTAGGGACTTCACTGGAGATGCACGAAATTGAGACACCGGAGGTCCGTAAAATGAGATTATCCAAAGGCCCGCCCGGGAACTCGGGTATTCTATGGATACTGTCATTTCAATAAGCAGCAGCAGCAGCAAGCTAGAAACTGCAATTCATCTACATTCGCTTGCTTTTCTGGGAAAACCGCGCAAACTTCGTATTCTCTAGGATCACCGCATAACAATCTGGCAGAGTTGAAAGCTCCAGAACGTTAAAAGAAAAGAAAAGCAAGAAAACCCCTTAAAAAATCCCCGAAAATTCTTTGGTTCGAATTATCATGTCGATAGATGATTCCCTTTGGTCCCCTGTCGCTCAAGCCATGTAATTAACAGGGGGAAGTTATGCACAGTAATCAAGATTGAAGCGTCTATGACGCGCTCACTACGATCGAAATAACCGTCGCCGTCGGCTTACAAAGGTTTGACAAATAATCATAAAATTCTACTCCGATTTTGGATAGAATGCTATTTCTGATTCTTCATGGTGACCCTTACTACGCTAAGCCTCTTTGGAAAAAACTGTCCGTACCTTTTATGAAGGAGTCGCTAATGAATTTTTCGGAATGGCCGCTCATCCGATATTCTCGTTAGTCCAGCTAAAGTGTGTCTGTTGTACTACAAGACTAACGCTATCTCAACAATCACACGCTCAAAATCTTGGATAAGTGGTTAAACTCGGAACAGGAAGCCGAGATGCCAGAAACGTCTATAAACAATAGCAACAAAGGTTTTATCGAATGATCACGAAGCACGGAATAAAAGATGGGCACCATTGTTTTTGATCATTCTGCATGCTGGCAGAAAAAAAGAAGACCCTGCTGATACTTCTGAGCTAATCACCACCTAAAAACAAATGCTTCAACCTAAAGGCTACTTTTTTCCCTGAACCGCTTGCATACTTTCAATATTTCAAAATGCATTGAATTCAAGCCGCATGGCGATCGTCATATTTTCAACTACATATCCTGAGGCTTTAGGGTTTCTTAACAGATGAGGTTAGTGCGATTAGGTGTGTTTATCTGTAACCGCTTATTCAGCACTCTCACCCCACGAGGATTAACGAGCCCGTTGATTCAAGTGCAGAGATAATAATTTTGTATGTTGTTACTCCTAAATTGCACATCTCTGTCGATCGCCGCCGTCCTATTGTCCACAATTTTTCAAAGCAGAAATACGACGGTGTGGTTGTCTGGACCTTTCTTGTTGCAGATGTGGCACACCAAGGCTGAAAGGCTGAGGTGTAGCGGCCCTAACTAGTTTTAGCGCTAGCGGGACATGAGCTGTGTCCTCGAACTATCCCGCAGATGGTATTTTTTCCACTTATTTCTTTTTTGTTTTGTTTTCTCATTAATTGTAATTCAACCGATCTCGGTTATTTGAACAAAATATTTTTGATAAAGAATTCTTTTTGGATTTTGCAGCAAAGCGATATTCTTCAAGGTATGTCCATAAATCCCTGGTATATTAGAGGCACTCCTTACACAGTGGGTAATAGTTCTGTCAATCCGAGTAATGTGCTAACACCCCACGCTGTTTATTCTTACAGAATTATTGGATTGAAACTCACTCGTCACCAGGTTCAATTTCTTTTGTCAGGAATCAGTAAGGTTCCTTGTATACCAAGCAGTTGATGTTACCTTCTCACCTAGAAAGGACGACCCTGGTCCCCAGCTCCACCTCTAAATAGGAAGGAGCATCTTCAAATCTTTGTGTACGTACAATCTAATTCAACCTGCCTTTTCCATATATTTGCTTAAAATTTGACTTTCAACTGCGGCATATAATAATAGTGTTAACTGATGACTGATAATTCTGGAAATCTTGTATTGGCTGCACAGAGTGTAATTGTTGATTCTGACTACTTTAAGCAACAGAGTGCTTGATCTCCAGGGGGGGCTTACAAGTATTTCGCCTTTCAGCGACGCTGAGTGCTGCTACCCCACATGCTATCATAATCAACAGGCGCTGTCATTAACTTGTTATTTATGTGTGGTCCAAATGCACTGATGATCGACTACAGAAAAGTAGCAGTCGTTGATGATTGGATAGTTGTAAAGAAATTGCCAGTTCGTTTTTCTTCTAACGACGATGGTAGCCGGTATCAACCTCCGTGTTTAACTTATACCGCTTATACTAAGTGTGTTTCCCAAGTTTTACCAACTCTGACAACTGTGGACATGTGCTTGCCAAATTACCCACACATTACAATCATATTACCTAAGTCTTAAGCACCATTTCATACAGCCCTATATATAAAGCAAAATAGCAAACCATGACAACAATATAAAATGACAGGCAAAGGTATCTTTTATTATTCTGCATTCGCCGTAGCTTTACTGGCGACTATTTTTTTCGCTAAAACCAATTATCCGACTTCGCTAAATTCTGGGCACCATCTGCAAAAGACTCCGCTACCTACAGAAACAGAAAAATCTGAAAGTAGCAGTAATTTTTTTCATCCAAACGCTATGGCAACCAAATTCGTCGCAAGAAATATCCTCAAACATTTCTTAGCGCGTGAACAGGCTGAGGGTGCTGGTGCTGTGGTTCGGCGTTCTATTGGTACCATCAAAGCTCGGAACTTTTCACCGTTTCTCCTTCTAGATCATTTCTATATAGGTAAGGACGGCGGTTTTCCAGATCATCCCCATCGCGGTCAAGAGACTGTAACTTATATGCTCAAAGGATATGTTGACCATGAGGACTTCACTGGCTCAGCGGGAACCATTGGTCCTGGAGATTTGCAGTTCATGACCGCCGGAAAAGGAGTTGTTCATGCTGAAATGCCCAGAGCGCCAGAGGATGGGGAATTGGCAGAGGGGATGCAACTTTGGGTCGATCTTCCGAAAGAGTTGAAGCATTGCGAGCCACGGTATCGAGATTTGTGGTCTACTGAAATACCCGTTGCCAAACCCAATAACAAAGTGGAAGTCAAAGTGATTTCCGGTAAAGCCTATGGAATTGATTCTGTCAAGGATCTGGCCTATACACCATTGTGGTACTTGGATTATACGGTCAAACCGGGAGGATCAATACAACAAGAGTTGCCAAAAGATCACAACGCATTTCTGTATTTGATAGACGGAACAGTGGAAATCAACGGAGAAACGATTCCCACCTATCACAATGTGCTCTTTGAGCAAAACGGTGACGGCGTCAATGTTAGCACATCGGAGTCAGCGGATGGAGACGCCCGATTCTTGCTAGTATCGGGTCAGATCCAACACCAACCAATTGTACAGAATGGGCCATTTGTAGAAACATCAAGAGAACTCATTCACCAAGCATTTATGGACTATCAGCAAGGAAAAAATGGATTCGAACGGGCATTAAATTGGAAATCCAATATTGCCAAGAAATTTCGAAGATAAATTACAGCATTTGCGCCCCGGAGTTCTCAGAAATCTTAGCATTAATAAAATAGAAATAAAACGCTGGAAAGCAATAGAAAACACATTCAAGTTTTCAGTAGCAAATGTGCCTTTTCTGGTTTCATTCTATTGAATCGCCCGCTTCCTGCGGTTGCGGTTTCTTGCTGACATAGCCCATACAAGTAGCCTAATTTTATTACCCCTGAGCAATGACAAGCGACGCATTAGACTTGCATGGTGGACGTAGGTTGGCCTCCTTGCACCCACTGTAAATCGGCACATTAGGACATCGCACGGCTGAGATGATTCGAGCTACTCTCAAAACCAGCCAAGGGTTTCAGGTGGGTTGGGAAGCGTCTGAGCAGTCGCAAGCGAATCATGACGATCAAACCAAGTGGAATTAGCAACTTCAACATATATAATCAGGAACATGTGAATGACTGATACATTTTTATTTCATACCAAAAACCTCTCGTCCAGCTTAAACTTATTTCATCTCCACATGCTAATTATCTTAGCTTAGCATCCCGTTGTTCCAATATGTTCCAGAACTTTTCTTTGCTACAATGCTATGCCGTCACAATTACGTAGAACGTTACATAGAAACCTTGAAGTTTCAGCCCCTTTGAAAGCGCAGATCAATTCCTACTAGAGTATGGCGGCACATGGCAACTATGTTTAGCAACAGAAATTCACAGAGCACAATAAGAAGTTGTACAAATAATTTGACACTCAACATTGATATCGATTAAGTCATCTATGTAATTCCCACATCTAATCTTAGAGCATGTCTGCATTATTTGTTGCTCGTGGTATACAAAGGTGAGGCCGAGGTGTGCGGCGTCGGCCTTTGGGTGCTTAAGTCTACCGCTGAGAATAGAAATTTTCTTTTCTGCGTGCCACATCTTTAAAATTTATTTTCGAGCAAAAGAAACATGACAAGCTAATACGTGGTGTAATATAAATCACGGCACGTAGCCGCCACGAATATCTGTCATACCATTACTATCATGAGTTCTTATCGAGGATCTTTCGATCACGACGATGAGAAAGGTTTTCAAACGCCGAATCAAGCTGGTCCGGTTCCTAGACGCCCAGCCCCGGCGGTTACTGGGAATAGTGCTTATACCGCTCGCGAGACGGTTTCGCCGGAATACGCCGCCAGTCCTACATCTCAATCGTTCCAATACAACCCCGGTGCTGAAAATGGTGAACCGAGCCGAACTTATTCAATGCACTCATCCAACAGCTTGGGTAGAAAGAGATCATTGTTGTCACGGTTGACTCAGCGAAGTTCGAATAGAGATGATGAAAAGCACGAAGACGGCAATCATTTGCTTGCAACAGTTCCCGAAGCCGATAACGAAGAGGATACTGATTATACGGATGTCGAAGACGATGAAATCATTCCTGACTTGAAGCAGGTTGTTTCGCAGCTTCAGAACGAGAATTACATGCCGGTAGACGCCAATGGTGATCTCGCAGCGGCTGTTCCTCAAAAGAAAACCAGAGGTTATAGCGCCAATCGAGCGCGAAGAAAGAAGACTACAAAAGCTGCTACCAAGGCTGGAAAAGCCGTCAAGAAATTGCGAAAAGCATATAACGCATTCTTGAACAAGTCACTTCTTACAAGAGCCTTTATTTATTGGCTGCCTCTGGCTGTCATTTTGTTCATCCCTCTAGCTGTGGGAGCATGGAGGAACCCTAATCTTCAGGTTGGACATACATCCGTCATGTGGTTATTCATATGGCTTGAAGTTGTATGGGGATCTCTGTGGGTTACTCGAATTATATCCCATTATCTCCCCGTGGTGATAGCGGCCATTCTGGGAGTCATTGCTCCTTTGTGGGTGAAATACACTTCCATTTTGGCAGCTATGGAAATGGCCACAACTTATGTTTTATGGACGTTTGTATCGTTCATTTCATTCACTCCGTTGTTGTCTCTAAATCATCAGGCATGGTCTTCCAAGTCAACCTATTCTCGGAGCTGGCAAAAAATCGTGAACAACATCATGGTGGCATTGTTCATCACTTCTCTTGTATACTTTGCTGAAAGGTTGTTGATCCATTTCTTGTCAGTGTCATTCCATCGAACTCGATTTGCTAGCCGAATCAAAACCAATAAGGAGCAAGTGAGATTACTAGGAACACTTTTGCAGGCATCTTACAGTGTTTTCCCGCAATATTCCCCAGAATTTTATATTGAAGATACTTCCATGAGCGGAGGAGGAACTGCAGCCATCAATGCAGCTGCAAAGCGAATCCCAATGATGAGAAATGGATCTTCGCAGAATATCGAAAAGATTGTGGGTAATTTCAACAGAGTCGTTGGCACAGCAGCCAATGCCATAGGAGGCGTGGTGAAAGATATCCGAGGCGGTAAAATTAAGCAGACCTCACAGCAAGTTGTTTCGGAGGCATTGGTTCACAAATTCACATCCAGAGTATTGGCCAATCGAATCTGGAAGTCACTTGTAATGGAAGACTCTGATGCTTTGACAATTGACGATCTCCTTGATGTTATAGGCAGTAACTCACGGGCCGACTGCGAGGAGATTTTTCACAAATTGGACGGCGATGGAAATGGAGATCTGACTTTGGAGGAGATGGAAAACGCTGTGGTGGAGATTGGCCGTGAGCGAAAAGTTATTTATCGATCTCTCCGAGATGTCGACTCTGCAATTGGAAAGTTGCACTCAGTTTTGCTTTTTGTGGTTGGAATCATTTCTATCATCATTTTCATCGGCATGCTTGCACCTAGTGTCGGTACTGTCCTTGCAACACTCGGAACCACTTTGCTAGCACTATCATTTGTTTTCTCTGCCACTGCTCAGGAAATTCTTGCTGCTTGCGTGTTCTTATTTGTGAAGCACCCTCTAGATGTTGGTGATGTAGTCCGAATTCTTCTTCCTCAAGGAGTAACGCAAATGACAGTTTCTGAAGTGTCATTGCTTTACACAACTTTTATTGATTATACCAACGGCTGCTACCACCAGTCGTCCAATGCGATTTTGAACACTCTATGGATAGACAACATCAGTCGATCCGGAAATTGGGCAGAATTGATTCAGCTCAATCTGGGTCTTCCTGAAACCAAGATGGAAGACATCGAAAAGTTTAAAGAACTTCTTCGTGATTTTTGCAACAGATATCATCGGGAATTTTTACCGAACCCCTATGTCTTCATGACCAATATCACAGACTTGGACCGCGTAACTCTGACCATTTGCCCCTCTATGAGAGGAAACATTGCCGATAGTACTGTATACGGATCAAGACGTGAGAAGCTCTCTCTTTTTATTGCACAGGCCATTCATGACATTCCTCTGCATGTTCCTCGAAGAGACGAAACTTTCAACAATCCCTCTTTGCCTTTATTCACCCAGCCATTTGAGGCTTCTAAAGCTGCAAACGAAACCAAGCGAGTACTCACAGAGAACTACACTGAAGACAAACCTACTATGGGTGCTCGTCACAACTACCCCACCGCGTCTATTGTGGATCCACAAGAAAATGAGGTTGCAATTCAAGAAGACGCCAATCTCAAGGTTCCCGATATTCATGATAGTCATGCCCCTCAGGCAAGCAGCACTGCTCTGGAGCGATCGTCTAGTATGATGAGCAGATCGGCATCCAAATCCAAAGGATTCCGAAAGAAGAGCTTTACTCAATCCATAGATGGATAAACATCGTCAGCAGATGGTCGTTTATTCAAAGTTGCATAATAATATATTCGATTATTGGACATGCTCCCAGTCCCTTTCTAAAGGAGGCGGAGGAGCAGATCTTGAAGGATGAAGCAAAAACCCCATCATAAATTCTGGCATAAATTTCCCTAGTAAATGATATGTGTAAGCGCCCCTACCGACGTACCAGACTCTGCGAGGGTTCTTTTCAGTCAACGCATCGTATAACGAATGATGTAGCACCCGTATATTGCTACCAGAGCCTGTTCTGACTTGAAGGTGACTAGATGACTGATAAGATTTGGCATAGAGTCTTCTGACTGTATCTGACCATGATAATATGTCGGCTCTTATGGCATTGGCTGCCTGGTTCCCATGTGATCGGCCCCGCGAAGTATTGAATGATCCCAACTTCATATGAATAAAAGGAACACCTTGTGGCTTGAGTTCCCGAGATATACACAATGCCAACGACGATAATGCATTAGTTGCAATGGCTTGTGGGGCATGGAACCCAGCGTTCAATTCGCCCATGATGCTGGGAGTGAGTAGAATCACCCGAGACTGATGATCTCGTGCCAACTGTAGAAGGCCATTGGAAAGAAGAATGATGGGTCCCATGATTTTAGCATACATTAGATCAGACCATGTTTCAACCCGTAATGATTCAACAGGCCCCGCAGGAAAAAATAAATCAGGAACCACTACAATACCAGCGAGCTTAAGATAATGAGGTGAGGCTCCAGGAAATGCTGTTACTGGAGTACTCAGTGTATCACTGAGTCTCTTAGCAGTAGCCTCTATAGACCCAACATCAGTAGGTTTGATAGGCAGAGGTCGAATGTCAGGATTCTTTTCCCTCGCCACCATTGCTTCCTCTTCAGCTGAGGAAGTGGTCCAAAATACAATAAATCCACGTTTTTCCATATCAGTAACAATGATTCTCGTCAAAGGTTCTGCTGGTGATCCTGCTAGAACAATAACTTCTTTGCGTGCTCCATTCCCAGCCCGACGAGCCCGTCGGCGCTTCTTTCCCTTGATCTTGTTCATAGTTGCCTCGACGCCACCTAGATAGGTTATGTACGAATAGCCCGCACCTCCTATTATTGCAACTGCTAAAATACCACAAATCATCTTGTTTCTTGCAACCCATTCTGTTGCCTTTTCCTTCAGAGTTCTGGGAACTGGAGGTTGTGCTTTAGGCCATTTCACGACCTTGCCGGCGTTATCTCCAAACACTACCACCTGTAAATTATGCAGCAATTCAGAGTCCAACACGGAATTCACAGTAGAGCCGACTACTTTAGACGCACCATCCTTGACTTCATAAAAAGTATCTAGTAGCTTTGTGACAGGGTCATCGGACGTCATTATTTGGTCAAAGGCAGGTTTTTGTAATTATCGCGGGAACCTTTATCAGATGAGACTGGTCCCAGCAGAGGGGAGTGAGCAGGAGCGTGTAAAAATGAACTGGCTTTCAGAACTAAGCGCCAGCGCTTAGCAAAAGAATTCAAGGGAAATAAAAATAAAATTGAAAAAACCCCTACCACCACCAAATCTTAGCGTCTATGGTTGTCCAAGGCGCTAAAGTTGGAAAGGGAAAAAAAAAAGATCATCCTGTTAAGAAATATCCTGAAAGCTCGTATGAGTTCATCAAGTCAATTACCAGCTTGAAAAGACGAGCCCGTCCAGATCAAGCGCTTGATCTGTTGCATAAAATCTCGGCGCTTGTCAAACCGATAATGAAAAATCACGGTCTAAAAGTAGGAACTCTATGTGAATTTTACCCCAAGAACAAGTCGCTTTTGGGCTTGAATGTCAATCATGGAGTCAAGATCTGTCTAAGACTGAGGTTTCCGAGCAATGAAAACGATTTCCTTCCATTCGAAAGCATACTCGGCACAGCTCTGCATGAGCTTTCTCACAACAAGTTTGGCCCTCATGATGCAAAATTCTACAAATACTTGGATGAGCTGACAAAAGAGATGGAGCTGTTAATGGCACAGGGCTATACGGGAGATGGGTTCTTTAGTAAAGGAAATACACTTGGAGGCAGGAATCTTAGTCTAGCAGAGGCTCGCAAAAAGTCTGCAGACATTCTTGAGCATCGAGCTACTCTTTCTGCTGGGTCTGGTCAAAAACTAGGAGGATCATCCAAGCCCAAGGGCCAATCAATCAAAGATTTGATCAGACAAGCTGCAGAAAGAAGAGCCGCCGATGCAACATCATGTGGAAACTCGCGCCTAGGTCATTTGACCAAGGATGATTTAGGCGACGACTCAGAGATCGAGGAAATCAACATGGAAGACTGGATTGAGTCTCGACGAGTGGGATCAAATGAGACCCGTCAGCCAGTTGATGAGTCGAGCGCTAAGACCCGAAAAAAGCCCAAGAAAGACATTCCATGTGAAATTATTGACCTAACTAACGATCCATAAACGGTGAGTTGAGGATGCTAACCAATTGTCTTCAGCTTTATCAAGATGTCAAATACTGTTCACTTTCTGGCATCTAGACTAGCTAAAAGTCCATCTACGACGGAGCTTGGATCCTTGCTTTTTATCTACGAGCTGGTTGATCTTTGTTCGTTAAAGATTGAATTAGGATTTCTTTTTAGCTTTGTCGTCGTTGTCGCTCTCCGATAACCCGCTCTCCCAACACCTTAGCGGCTTGCTTTATCTTATCCGTTTGGTGCCTTTTGTTTATCCTTTTTACACCAGACTGTGATACTTCTTAGTAAAAGCATTATGAGAGTATCAGATATCAATTATTTGTTGACCAGTGTTTCACTTTTATCGGCCGTATATGCTGACGAGCCTTTTGCTCAGCAGCGCTTAGGCGTTAGCGCCGGCGCTTCTGTTTCTGACGGCGCTATGCTGGTAGATGAAAGCTCCGCAACATCTTTTCTATCTCAAGCTGCAGACTTTTTTAATGAAAACGTCGATTCATTGACGCCAGAGCTTCAGGCCATTTGGGATAAGTTTGAAATCGACGTTCCTCAATCTTTTGTGAAAAAACTGCTCCACGCCCCTGAACCAAAGAAGGTCATTCCCAGACATGACTGGGATTTCCACACCAAGAGCGACAAAATTGAAAATTATGGGCTGAGAATTAAGCAGCCATATGATCTTGGAATTGACTCCGTCAAGCAGTATACTGGATATCTCGACGTTGAGGAAGAAGATAAGCACTTTTTCTTCTGGTTCTATGAATCTCGAAACGACCCAGCTAATGACCCAATCATTCTCTGGCTCAATGGAGGTCCTGGTTGTTCTTCCGCTACTGGGTTGTTCATGGAATTGGGACCATCTGCTATTAATTCTAAGCAGCAGGTTGTCTACAACCCACATTCGTGGAATAGCAATGCCAGTGTGATTTTTCTAGATCAACCTGTTAATGTTGGTTTTAGCTATTCTCCCAATAAGGTAACCAATACTAGAGCTGCAGGTGCTGATGTTTATGCTTTCTTAGAGCTTTTCTTCCATCAATTCCCTGAATACAAGGATCTTGACTTTCATATTTCCGGAGAATCTTATGCTGGCCACTACATTCCAGCATTTGCTACAGAGATTCTGAGCCACAAGGACAAGTCTTTCAACTTAACATCTTTGATGATTGGAAACGGAATTTTCAACAGTCTTATCCAGGATCCTAGCTACAAGCCCATGGCATGTGGTGAGGGTGGATATCCTGCTGTCATTTCCGAAGAGGAATGCCAGGAATTGGAAGATAAGATTCCCCGATGCAATGCTTTGAACCAGGTGTGTGAGAGCCAGAACACTGCACTTGCTTGTATCCCTGCTGCTTATTATTGCAACACTTTGCTTTCTCCTTATGTTAATTCTGGAAGAAATGTTTACGATATTCGTGAACCTTGTGGTGACAGTGATTTGTGTTACGATGAAGAATCATGGATTTCTGGTTATTTAAATCAACCTCTCGTTCAGGCTGCCGTTGGTGCTGAAGTTGAGGAATTCAAGTCTTGTGATAGCGAGGTTGGAGTAGGTTTCTTCTTCACTGGAGACGGTGCTAAGCGATTTGATACTGATGTTGCCGAGGTGTTGGATGCAGGTGTTCCTGTTCTTATTTATGCTGGTGATAAGGACTACATTTGCAATTGGCTTGGAAACCGAGACTGGACCGATGCTCTCGAATGGTCAGGAAGCGACAAGTATGCTTTTGCAAAGACCAAGAACTGGACTGTTGATGGTACACCTGCTGGTACTGTCAAAAACAGCGAGCACTTCACCTATTTGCGAGTATTTGAAGCTGGACATATGGTTCCTTACAATCAACCAGAAAATAGTTTGGAAATGATCAATCGATGGATATCTGGGGATTTTGACTTTGCGTAATTCAGCGACCTAGTACACCGAAGATCTGATGGTTTTATAAACAGGCTTTTTTCATATAGGCCATGAAGGCTTCTGAAGAATGGGATCTAGGAGCTGAGTATCAGCCAATTTACTATTCCACTCGAATGGTGTCCCAAATATAGATTCAATATACGCATTTATCTACAAGCAGGTATCTACAGATTTATCTACCATAACAGACAGCGTTCAGTTCAGAAATTGTTTGATGGTAGGTGACAGGGGAGACATAACGAGCTTAAAGTGAAAGCTCTAATGTCATCATTTTTCAGACAAAGCTGCAATTTCAATGGTAGTGGGAAGAAGGGGCGCTGACATGGGGTTCACGAATAAAGAGAGGGAACCAAAAAGGATAAGCGCCAGGCGCTTGGTAGCCGCCGCTCATCGGTAATGATTCCCCGCCTCCACCTCGTAGTCTCCAGTTTTTCATGGTCCCTCAGAATTCTCCCGCCGTCAAGGCGTTGCCCTGACAAAGCACCACAACACAAAAGTTGAGAAAGTATTGAGCAGCAAAACCCCTTCGTCAATCTTTTCTTACTACCAACAACAAGGCGACATAAAACGATGGATTCCGACGAGACCAACCGATTCATTCCCGAACATCGAAGAACAAACTTCCGAAACCGGGCTTACTTCAAAAGCGACGAGGTGCGACGACGACATGAGGAGGCTCAGATTGAGATCAGAAAGCAGAAGCGTGATGAAAACTTGGCTAAGCGAAGAAATTATAATCTTCCTATCAACGCCACTGCCGACAGTGATGATGAGGATTCTATGGGAGCCGATGCTCAGGTGAGTATTTGATAATATTGCAATTAACTGTTTGGTAGCTATTTTGATGGTGTTTTATTTGCATTTTGTGTTTTTTTCCTTCTGCAAGGCTCTTCCACTATTGGTTTCTTAAAATGGCTACGGAGGAGAGGCAGCAGCGGCAATGATTATTTGTTGGCATTGTTTGAGCCTGGAATTTGAAAGAAGTTTGGTGTGAAGTATGACTATTTTTATTTCATTATTTTCTGGGCCAATCATTGATATTTGCTGCCAATAAGGGATTTTGAAATAGAATCCGGGGGTTGAATACAAGGTTCCTTGCTGTGGGCTCTCATCAAATGCTTTGAAAACCATCAGATTGCTGCGATATACGCCGTTGTTATGCGAAAACTTATATAACTAACCACCAGGTCAACCAACAACTTCCCAAGATGATCAGTGATATTAATAGTGACGACATAGAGCTCCAATTGGACGCTACTACTAAGTTCAGAAAGCTTCTTTCTAAGGAGAAGAATCCTCCAATCCATACTGTCATTCAGTGCGGAGTGGTTCCTCGATTTGTCGAATTTTTGAAATCTCCCCATACTATGCTGCAGTTTGAAGCCTCATGGGCCTTGACTAATATTGCATCTGGAACTCCTGAGCAAACTGCTGTTGTCATTGAGAACGGTGCTACTCCTTTGTTTGTTCAGCTGCTTTATTCTCCTGAAGTCGAAGTGAAGGAGCAGGCTATCTGGGCCTTGGGTAACATTGCTGGTGACTCCACCAAATGCAGAGATGCAGTTCTCGCAGAAGGTGCTTTGATGCCCTTGCTTCAACTTCTTCATGAAAGCCAAAAGATCTCCTTGGTCAGAAATGCCACCTGGACTCTCAGTAACTTTTGTCGAGGTCGAAACCCTCAGCCTGACTGGAGCATCATTAGTCAGGCCCTTCCTACATTGGCTAAGCTAATTTACTCCCACGACGACGAGGTTTTGATTGACTCCTGTTGGGCAATTTCCTACCTTTCTGATGGCTCCAACGCCAAGATTCAGGCTGTAGTTGAAGCAGGAATTCCCAAGAGATTGGTTGAATTACTCCAGCACTCTTCCACTGCTGTTCAGACCCCTGCACTACGATCTATTGGCAATATTGTCACCGGTGACGACGCTCAGACTCAGTATGTGATCAATGCTGGTGCTCTCCCTGCTTTGTTATCTTTGCTTTCTTCTCAAAAGGATAGTATCCGAAAGGAAGCTTGCTGGACATTGTCTAATATCACAGCCGGCAACTCGAATCAAATTCAGGAGGTGATTGACACCAACTTGATTCCTCCTTTGATCAATCTCATGCAGACTGCTGATTCCAAGACCAAAAAGGAGGCATGCTGGGCCATTTCTAATGCCACTTCTGGTGGTCTTCAGAAGCCCGAGCAAATTCGTTACCTTGTCAATCAAGGGTGCATTAAGCCTTTGTGCGATCTTCTCAACTCTCAGGACAACAAGATCATCCAGGTGGCTTTGGATGGCCTCGATCACATTCTCAAGGTCGGAGAAATGGACCGACAGGAGAACAATGCCCCACACAACCAGTATGCACTTTTCATGGAAGAGGCAGGTGGTCTTGAAAAGATCCATGCTGCTCAAGAGAATGAGAACGAGGAGATTTATCAAAAGGCATATAGCATGATGGAAAAGTATTTTAACGACAGCGAAGGTACTGAAAGCACTGGTCTTGAGCCCACTGCTGCTGGTGATACCTTTGGCTTTGGTGCTGGAATTCAGCAGCAGGGTGGTTTTAACTTCTAGATGCATTTTGTGCTGAGCATATATACCAAAGTAATCGACAGCCGATTTGTTAATCTATGATGTAATGTCTATAATCTGAGTAGTAGAGAGGAACCGAAACATGATGATATTAATTTTGCTTAAAGACATGTCAGCCGGTCCATTCTATGATCTGTCAGCTGACAGATAATAATAAAATTCTTAATGCCTATTATAATTCAAATATGTGACCTGTGAAATCACAGGCCGCTTTATGCTACGATCTGTCGTAGTTTTGTTGTGTGGAAATCTGACAGGTCGTAAACTCTAATACTTTGTTTAACTGCATAATTCATTTTGAACTAACTTATTTGAGTCTGATCAACGCCTATCAAATACACAGAAACTACTCAAATATATTGTTCATGTTAACATCGAAAAATCTGGCAGGTGATCTTTTTATCACTTCGTCTATTCCACTTACCCCCCTTCCCCACGCAACACAGCAGTCTGTTCGCGGCCTACACAAACCCTCCCATTTCCTTCCGCCGGAACAAGAGCCGATCTTTACTTACATATATCATCACCCTTCTAGCCTAGCTAGGCTAACAAGCTTTGAGGATGCTTGATACTACACAGGAGAATTTAGAAACAGTAGTGGGGACCGCATTCTCAGGATGGAGTGGATTCAAGGTTCGTTATTTGAATCCCACTATTAATTGGCTCTGCAGTTCATGTTGCTGTTGTATTTGTGGACGGTCTTTAAATTCTAATATTTACTTTGATATGTATGATGAAGATGAAAGGGAAGCCTTAGAACAGCTTCTGCAAGCCGAGGATGGTGGTGATATCTACGACTATGATAGTGATGGCGATGACTTTGGTGAATATATTGGTGCTGCTGAGCGCTCATCTACATCTTGGTGGCAGTCAATAACTGACTGGATTGGAACACCATCAACTATATTGGGACAAAGAGGTCAACAGAGTATTTTGCGTTATCGTCCTTCCAATGCAGGGTTGACAGGTCTCAATACTCGTGAGCGAAGTAGCACTGGCAATTCTACTCACTCCTCTGATACCTATAGATCAAGGGGGGATTTGTTTGGCTCGGAAGACATTGAAAATGATGCTCAAATGATGGATGATAGTTTTGTGCAAGATCTGCCTTCTGGAGATGGGCAGGCGAGGACTATGGAGGCAAGTAGCTCAGGAGCCATTGATAAAGCTGATGACACAAAACTGAAAGCAGAACTAGTAGAAACTGAGCTACATCAACCATAAAACGTTATGATTATTTTTCAAATTCTGGCTAAACTGTCAACGTTTATATGACTAAAGCAATTGGCACAAAGGTTTTTTTGGAGGGCTTGATTCCCTTCCGCGACAGAGTATACACAGCGTTACAAATTTTGAGCCATTAAACTCACTCATAATAATCTCTGGAATTAATGGCTCAAGATTATTAGGCTTGCGTTTGACCAACTTGCCTATCCTGATCAACTATATTTCCTAGTACCTTCATCTCAAGCAGAAGATCTTCTCCGAAACTCATGTCTCATAGGACCATGGCGCCCGTCGTTGGCTCTGAATATGCCGCTCCATCTGGTATACTACAAGAGCAGCTTTGATCAATTCTTCTTCCAGGTCTCTGCGCTTGGTTCGCATTTTTTCCATTTTCTCTACCAGCTGTTGGCAGTGAACTTGCAGAAATGCCAATTTGCGCTCATTTTCGGCCTCTCTTGTTTTGCTTGTCTGTAATTTTTGTTTCAGCTGAGTTATGTCACTATCTTCATAGCTATTTTCAGCGTTGCATTCCTTATGGTCGGCCCAGCCCATGACTTCTATCAACAACAATACCATTTGACAGGCCGCTGATATTTATATGATATATTTGGTTGGAATACTTTATGGAATTTCTAATCGGGCCAACTGAATCTATAAAATGAAAAAAATACAGATATACACTATTCATGAAATAGATCACGAAACACCATCATTTACTAGTGAATGCAAAAAAAATGCGTCAGCCCGGAATCGAACCGGGGGCCTATCGATGGCAACGATAGATTTTACCACTAAACCACTGACGCTAATTGTTGGAAAAAAAAATTATAAGACAATGATGTGAGGCAAATATATAATTGCTTTTTTCACTGGTCTTGGCAACGTTTCTCATCACTCATATTCATTGCTCAGAACAAAATTACATTGGGTAGCAAGTGTGCGAACTGTCCAAAGACCCAAAGAAATGTAAGCCTATAACAGTCCTCTCACTGTAGTGCATAGAATATTAAAAAAGTTCAGTTCGTTTCAGTTTAGTCTGATTCGTTTATGGTCAGGTCGATGGGACAGTTGTCCTTAGTTGGCTGTCATCTGAAGGTTGAGTTCGGCTTTACCAGGCACAGTCAGAATTTCGTTTGCAAGTGTGATTGAGTGCTTGATGTGAGTTTATCCAGTATTGTGCTACGCTGGAAAGATTGATGTGTTTGAGCATTTGCGCACTTATAACGCCGAGACGAACTAAAAGTATGATTTAGTGACTGGTCAGCGATTGTAATTTTATCATTCAGAACATTACGGCGGGATTCAGGTGCATAATAAAGCCATTTAGGCAGTGCATCGATATCAATGGACAAGAGATATCACCAGAATCCTAAAGAACCTGTAGTTGGGGGTGACTAGCTGATTGTGAACAAGAATGAAGATATAGTGTACTGCAGGGCTCACTGTATCGCCATACCCTAATTTTTCACATTGTACATTATATAATATCTGTCCTTTGCAGAAATCAAATACTTCCCGTCTTCTTCTGGCACAAATGCTCGAATAGCGCAATATTGATATTTAGGTAGTGCATAAACGCCACTAAATGATTTCGTAGTAGCAGTATCAGCCCTTTAGAAAGCTTCTAAAAATATTACAATTACATTCTTAATCTGCATTGAAAAGTCTCTACGGATTATTAAGATATCTGTTCATTTCTCAACGGGCTCTTTACCGCAATCAAGAAGGAGGTAGATCGACCAGAGTTAGGTACATGAAAAAGTAATTACCCGTTTTATGGAGCAAATCCCTCAAGTGGCTCATAGATGTTATGAACAATTATTAGTCGACCTCCATGATATATAAATTTGATTCATAATTACTTCAATGATCACGTGCAGTTGATCAGAATATTGCTGATTCAAAAACCTTCTATGAGGAACTCCTTGCACCTCGTGCTCGAGACCCTGATATTAGCAAACTTCGGATAATAGTGATCACCAGAAAAATCAATGCATGCAATAGCATCAGATTCGGATGGCAGTCTTTAAAAGTGTAGCTGCTGCTTCATCTATGGATTATTCAAGTTTCTCGGGATAGCATTCAATCCCAAATTGCCTTCAAGTGGTCTCGATCTTGACAAACGAGAGTCATGTAATTAACATCATTAAAATGAAGGCTGGATTTTCAATTTAGCAGAATGGTACAGTACAGTAGCCACTCCTAATTTCATGCTAAGGGAGTATACAGCATTGAGGAAAGAAGCCCAATTCAAAAAATAGTGGAATATATTTCATTCAATCACAGTATCAACTGCTCAATATCTATTCAGGCTGCAAACCCGGAAATTTTTCTTTGGATTTATAGTTGTTATCACTCGTGAACAGCGTTGATCGGTTCGGAAACGGCGGGTGTCAGTACAACTGGGGTTACCGAGAATTAATCAAATCGTAATAAAAAATACTTGAAAAAACCTGCTGGTTTTCATTGAGTACTTGAGATTCATGATACCATAACTCTTTGCTACTGCAAAAGTCCTTTTGCGTTTCGCAGGCCATTCAGCGACCTGTTTTTATTATTTGATACAGACAGTGGAAATAGAAGGTGACAGACAATTGCACAAAATAATAGAATTTATAAATAGGTATCGGTATTATTGTGCAAGAAATGAAGTAAATATGGCTAGCATCAGAACGCCATCAAGATATGTCACATAGGCATGGGAAAATAGCCGTGGAGGAACCATCTGCTGATCCGCTCATCAAATATACATATGTAAAGCTAGAATTTTCAAAACTTGTCCACCCTTCAAGAAGCGAAATCCAGGCTTCAAAACGTTCAAGCCTCTTTGAATGTACAAGTATCGCATCGATTCTTGCGACAGTTGTTATGATAACATGGAATAACCTCAGTAGACCGGACACGAGTTATTCATCTCTAACAAACCAAGCCCGACTTGTCAGTTATCCTCTACGTGCTTCAATTCAATGAAAATTAGAAGATTTGTGTTCATCCGCACAACATCCTTCAATCATAAGTGCTAACAGCCATATTGGCCAGTCACATATTAGATAATATCTTATACAGAAACCGAAATTTTACGCAATCTGATTCAATAAAACAGTTCACGAGGCGGTCGAAGGGCCAGGTGGAGGTTTATCATTTTCAGGAGATCGGCTGAAGGCTCCCTCCATGGTGACAGCAGCCGGCGTTAAAGGAGTCAAGCCAGACTCTCGTGCACCACCAGAAGAACTATGGATTCTCTTGAGATCTATGTTACTCTTGACAGTAGGCAATAGATCAGCTTCTTTTCCACTGTTTGCGGTGATCGAAAAGAAAGGATGCTCCAAAAGCTCTTTTGCAGATGGACGCTTTTCGATTTCAATCTCGAGGCATTTTGTTATAAAGTCTCGGGCATTTTCAGAAACATCTTCCCAATATTCCTCGGGCTCGAACGCATATTCCCCGGATAAAATAGCTTCCATCTCCTCATTACTAGTATCCCTGTCGAATGGAGTGTATCCACATAGTAAAAAATAGGTTATCACACCAATTGCCCAAATATCCACGGGCTTTGCGTGACCAGACTTTTTAAAAATCTCAGGAGCCATATAAGCAGGTGTGCCGCAAGTGGTCATGAGCATTCTAAATTTCTCTTCGTCTATTATTCGCGACAAGCCGAAATCAGCAATGAGCAGATCCGAATCTTCCGCTGGGGTTCTAAACAACAGGTTTTCTGGCTTCAGGTCCCGATGAACGATGCCGTGTCCATGAAGATATTTGACAGCATCTGTGATGGATTTGATAATTTTAGCAGCATCCCTCTCGTAAAACGAGCCTTTCGAGTAAATTCTATCAAACAATTCTCCTCCACGGGCCAGATCCGTCACCAAATATACTGTACAAATCTCAGTTAGTGATTATTGTTTGTCAAAGAAAAAAAAATTATTACACCAAGGCAATTGATTCTCCCTCAGCCTAGTCAGCCATGTTGCATGCAAATCATCAACTCACAGTTATTAGCAGTCTCAAAGTAGTCTTCGAGGGTCAGAATGTTCTTATGGCCCTTGGATATTCGACGCAAAACCACAATTTCATTCTTCACCATATGCTCTCTACCATTCATTAATCGCTTATTAATAACCTTAACGGCATATGATCGACCAGTATCTATATGTACGGCCTCCTTGACCACCGAGTAGGTGCCATGGCCTAAAGTTTTGCCAGTCTTATAACGACAAGGTAAAGGCTGAGGTCCACTCATGAGCAAGTAAAATATATTCTAAAATGGCCTCGGAAAATAATATGACCCCCACGTTTTACTGATGGTTCCTTGGCCTGTTTTTTCTATCTATTTCTTTGTCGAGTCCTTCTCCACAACAATAGTTTCCGCTCACTGACTCCTCCACTGGTTTTGATAGGATGGGGAATGGTGGTTAATGGGATGTGGTTTGGTGTGGCGTGGCATGGCATGGCATGGCCTGGCTGTGTTACTGTTAGTGAAACCATAAAGTTAATAGGGGTGAGCACCTGGGACCAGCTGGGGGTAACCGGCTGGGTTGGGCTGGGTTGGGCTGGGAGGACAAGGTGATTCGGGTGAAAGATGCCTTTAACCAATTACTAAGAAGTCTTACAGCAACAGCATACGAACACCAACCGACTCACATCATATCGTGCAACAACACTGAAAACTATCGACTGACGGAGAGCTCTGTTCTAGGAGATTGTTTACGTTAGCTGTGCTGGAATCTTTCTGGTTGTGAAGCTTGTCAACTAGTTTAATTTCCGGCCGAGCTCTACCGGATTTGTCACTGGTGGTAGCCCAGCATTGACCAGAGCTTTAACAACCAAAGTAGATCGTGGCCTTTGTCACAAAAAGACGGGATACTTGGGAATCTTGGTTTGATTTGGTTTTCTCTGGACTCCTACTGCTTTGACCTGTTTCTGATTTTCCGCAACTGCTTTTATCGGCTTCATTTGGCTTTATCTTGTTGCTATTGTTGCTACAAACGCTTGTATCTGTTGGTTGTAATTATATACGTTGGCTTCACAACAACCTCCACAGCTACCCTTTGGCTTCCCGCCTACAACAACGATATCAACCATCTCGGCTGAATCTTCAATTTATTTCCATCTACAGCAATGGGCCAGGCGGCTTCCACTCAAGTCAGAATGGCCTCACATTCTCGCTCTAATCAGCATGTGTCGGATGACGCCTCTATCTCCAGCTATTCCATGTCGGACGGCGACCGCGAGGTAGGCGACAATACAACTCTGAGGAACTCCATTGACGAGTCTACTGCTCAACATACAATTTCGGCCTCTGCGCCAACCGTGAATGCTTCACCTAGAAGGGGAGGGATTTTGTCTTCTTTGACCAACTTTCGCTTTCGAACTGCTAATAGTGACGAAATGGATCAAAACTCTCCCGACGGCAATACCAATGTCACTGAGAATGTCGGTGCAAATCCCAGCAGCATTTCAACGCTGCAGTCATCTGGCAACGAAGCACAGGGCTCTTCTACTATGAATCGTCGGCGGAGACGAAGACCGAGCAGTTTGGGTTCTGATGAGCCCAACTCCACCAACCATCCTAAAAGACGGCATCGCTCGTCTCTGCAGAGAATTAGGGATTCCGTGCTTTCTTCTTTTTCATCTTCTTCTTCTGCTGCTTCTGAAGCATTTCCTTCGGATGCCTTATCTTCTGTGTCTCCTCCAGCTTCTAGTCGTTTGGATAACCCTAGTGATTCTCTCACTACCACTGCATCGAGCTCTCTTTTCTCAATACCTTCGCATGCTGATGCTAGCTATGATGCAGCTGCAGATTCTGGTGAATCCACTGCTATAAATACTGGTGCGTCACCTCATGTCTCATCGGTCAACTCTGGTGCAGTTCACGAACGGTTGCGTCGTCGTTTTATGGGTAACAGCTCTAATAATACCTCTCATACGCATCAACCAGAGCTACATAGCACTTTATCCATGCAAGAGCGAGTACGGCGCCGTATGAATCTGATGCGGGCCAATGATCCCTCAGCTCCTGTAGCTCCTCCTTCCATTGCTCAGGGAAGACTAGCTGCTTTAGTAAGACAAGCTGGTGTATCAGATAGTTCTACTGCCGGCTCTTTACCTAATCCTGATCGCCGTTTATCTCTTTTCCCCGGCTTCAATTTGTCATCTGGTGGTTCTGAGTCTGAAGGCGCTCAACAGACTACTCAGGCTCAGCCTTCGACTTTCCCCGCTGCAGGAAATGATATTGCAGGCCAGGCAGCGATGCTTTCGAGGCTTCTTGCTGTGGCTGCTACTGTTACTGCCAACAGTTTAGTCGGTAATGGAAGTCGACAGGAAGGCGGCTTTTCTTTTGGAAGACATCGTATGGCAGGTTCCAATGCATCTGAGGAAGAGGAAGAAGAATCTGAAAACAGCTTTGGAGGGTTTTTGAATCGGCTCAATAATGGTCTACTGACTCGCGAGTTATCACAGAGCCTGGATGATAGAGGAAGAACTCGAAACTTTTTCAGAATGTTCCGATTCCCTCCTTCCCCATCGGAAAACGGCGAAGACAATTTGATCCCTGTACTGATCGTGGGGGTTCGAGCTGTGGAGCAAGAAGAAGGTGACCCTTCTGCTGCCACTAACATTGGCGGTATAGGAGCTGGAATATTTGATGCCTTATCAGCGCAACCTATCAGATTACGATATGGTAGGGGACGAGATGGCGAAGGCTCATTATCTGGTGAACAATCTGCATCTCGGGATCAAAATGAAGCATCACCTGATTCTACGGAAAGTGTTCCTCAGGAATCTCAGGCTGCTGAGAGTGCTCAGGCTGCTCAAGCTTCTCAGGAAGGCAGTGAAGCAACTTCGAATGCTCCTACAGACAATGCCGAAGACGATACAGCCCGTTCTACAAGAGACAGTTTCTTAGACGGCGTACTGAGTGGTCTGAGAGGCTCAATGCTTAGAGATCGGGGCTCACAACGAAATACCACATTATCATCATCGTCATCAACTTCCTCCTTCACATCCATGCCTCGGGATACCGGAGCCAGCACTGATGACGATTCATCAAGAAACCAACAATCTAGACGGACTGAACCTAGACAATCCTGGATAGTTTATGTTGTTGGTGGCACCTATCCCGGAGATCATCCGATTTTGCTGGCTCCATCGCTTTTCACGGATAGCCCACTGTATGAAGATATGCTTATTCTAGAGAACTTTCTGGGCCAGGCTAAGCCTCCTGTTGCTAGCAAAGAGGAGGTGGAAAAGTCTGGTGGTGTCTTCTCGGTAGGGGCTCATTCAGAGTGTAGTGTTGAAGATCGATGCTTGGTATGTCTCAGCAACTACGAGCAAGGCGAAGAGTGCCGAAAGCTCAATGATTGCGGCCATTCTTTCCACAAGGAGTGTATAGATCAGTGGCTCACAACCGGCCGCAACTCGTGTCCTTTATGCCGAGGTGAGGGAGTTAAGAAAGATGCACCTGCTCCTTCTGTTTCTACAACTTCTGCTCCTCCAGATGCGCCCACTGCTCCAAGCTAATCTAATACTCTGCTAGACGATTGCTATTCAAATTGCATACGATTCGATTACTCTATTACATGTATTTATTGATCATCAGGCATGCCTTATTTTTCTGCTTGCTCGTAGATATCTTTGCTCCTTTCCCTCCTCCACCATTTTGGGCGTAAATTGAGGGACGCGACCAACACACGTCTCAGCCGCGAACTCTGACATTCTACTTTAACTTGTTGCCAACGACATCAACTGTCGAACCTGCTCATGAAAAAATATTTTTTTGGAGCTGTTCCAGCTGGAGCCATCAATAAAGGAGATCCAACTAATGCGGGACAGTTGGTAGATGGTCAGGCCGATTCGGAGTCTTCTAAGACCGCGGCATCCAGCCATTCAAAGCATCATAGCACGCTCAATACTTTATACCATAAATTGCTTGGCGATAATGGAAGTCCAGTGAGGAGTGGTTTTGGACAGGCTCAAGGAGATTGTGACGAGGAATTCGTGAGGTGGGATAATAGCAGCAGTCCGTTGCAAGGTACCAAGAAATCATCGCCTCTTTCCCAGAGACGGTCATCCCCGTCTAGAAATATTTCTGCGAGTCAAGGCCCTGTAGCAGAGGATCCAGCAACTGAACTACTGAGCAAATTCAACGGTAACCAGGATTCGGTGTTGTCGACATGGCCGCGAAGAGACCCCAAGGAGGAGCCGATCCGGGCTGTCAAGACCGAAAGTGCTTTGCCTGCAATTACCATGGCTCGCACAAGCAGCAGAGTTGAGATGCCGCCTAGGAATCTTCCCCAGCTCTATTCGCCGGGTTATTTAAAGAGATCGATATCTTTTGATAGGGACAACAAAAAGTCCAAGACCAGTCGTACTAGCACTTTGAAGAGCTTCCCTGGTGCCACAAAAGACCATGTTGCTCAGCTTCTGAGTCTTGCGGAAGGTATCACAGACACTAAGGAAGACATTTTCAGGGAAAGTTGCGCGGACTCTGGCAATTATTCCCATTCCCATGCACATACCGCTCCTAACTCTCCTCAACCTATTGCATTGACCTCATCCCCGGAGAATCTGGATAGCTCTCCAAAACAACCAAGCTCTCCATTGTTAAGAGCTTCTAGCAATGTCGAGAACTTAAAGCCCAAGTCCCTTGGCACTTTTGTCATATCGGACGAAGATGAATCTAGTGCTAATGAAGATAGCTGGGATCTTGATGAATTGGACAAGCTCATGTCGCAGAGACAGCCTTCCGTACCATTGCCTTCCGCACCATTGAGTGTTTTTATGGATGATTCTGGTAACAAAAGCACGAACGATGAGAAGCTGGTACTTTCGAAGAGCGAAACAATTACCGAAGTGACCCCCCGTAAGTTGGGTGTGCAGAGATCACAGCCTGTCAAGACCTCAAAGAACAAGTTGGCAACTGACCAATCTGCTATGGACTCTTCCAATGTCAAAGTATTGCCTGTTTCGCTGTCGGATTTCGAGTCGGACTCTGACGACGGCCTGGACATTGAGGAGCTTGACAAGAAAATGCAATCGCAACCTACAGGAGTTGACATCAAAACGCTTACCAAATCTTTTCGCCAACAAATGAGCATCAGTCAGCCTCTAACTACGACAGTAAAGCGTTCAGATGTGCTCCGCTTATTGGTCACAAACATTGACGAGCAAGTCAATGAAGTTGTTCTGAGCGTTATGGGGGAGCCACCCATAACATGCACCACTGTCATCTTGAGACAGCAATGGTCTCATGAAATACACGTGGAAAATGGAGACATCATCAATGTGATCCTACATGGTTCAGAAACACCTAAAGGAAACAGTATTATAATTGACAACAAAAATAATCTGATGGTTGTGAATCCGGATATTTTACTGACAGCTACTGCCATTTCAGATTCGGTTGTATGCCAGAGAAAAGTAGTCTTAAGAGAGCGGATACGAGGTATTGCTGGAGAACTGTCGAAGCCTATGCTTTTCGGATCAATTGTGCACGAGCTTTTTCAGGACTGTCTAACTACTGGCGATTTTTCTGAAGATTATCTTTCGCAGCGGGTTTCTGCTTTAGTCACCGAAGTTTACTTGGAGCAGATCGTTCTAGTCGGACTAACAGCTGCCGATGCTATTGCTCAACTCAAACAGGACTATTTACAAAAATTTGGGGAGTGGAAGCAAAAATACTTGAGTGGAACTTTATCGGCAATTTCCGATGCCAAATCTAGCTCTAATCAGCCTCTTATGTCTATAACCCAACTCTTGGACATTGAACAAGAAATCTGGTCTCCTGTGTTCGGGCTCAAAGGTAAAATTGATGCCACGGTAGAAGCGGATCTCAAAGATGCTTCAGAAAGTGGCAGATATATAGTTCCGCTCGAATTGAAGTCTTCTAAGTTCACGAGGAGCATTTCTCACAGGGCTCAAACTGTTTTATACACTTTGTTGTTGACCGAGAGATATCCGGCTGCAAAGAAACAATTTGGTATTCTCTCCTATATTGTGATCGGTGACACACTCAAGGTTGCTGTTGTCTGGGATGAGATAAGATCACTTTTGATTGCTCGAAATAGCCTGGCAGCTTTTTCAAGGCATAGCGTACGACAAGGGTATGATGGTCCATTTGACAGTGAGTCTCTTCCTGCTCCAATATCTGACGACTTTCTTTGCAAAAGATGTGATTGGAATGAGGTCTGCATGGTCAATCAATTTGCAAAAGAAGGAAATGCTGCGGAAAATATCACCATGCCTGATTTATTCGAGGCAGAAACCATGCATTTGACTACTAAACACATGGATTTTTACAATCATTGGAATAGGCTTTTGGGACTGGAGGGAAGCACTTTGAACATGTATAGAAAGCAAATTTGGACGATGACAAGCGCTTCGCGTGAAGCTGGAGGCAGTTGCTTTGGAGACATGAAAATATCTCATGTTTTATCCGAAGAGACACTGTCAACAAATTCAGCTGGAGGTAACAACAAGAGATTTAACTACGTGATGGTAGGATTGGCAGAGGATCAAAAAAGTGAAAGAAAGCTAAAGTTCTTGGAAAGCTCATTCCACAACGGCGACCCAATAGTAATCTCTGACGAAGAGGGCCATGTCTACTTGGCCACCGGCTTATTACTGAATGGTACTTCACATCAGTTGACAATTGAAGTCAATCGTCAACTCGACATGGACAAACGCTACAGGATCGACAAGGATGAACTATTTGCGGGGATGTCTTTGGCTAGAGCAAACTTGGTTCAGCTTTTTGTGAAGAGCGGTGACAACCGAAGGCGAGACTTTATTGTTGACCTGAAGAAACCGCGATTCCTATCAACATCTCCTTCTTATTTTCTGGATCATAAGGAATCATTTAATGTCGATCAAAAGAAAGCCATTGAGAAAGTATTACGGGCTGAGGATTATGCATTGATTCTCGGAATGCCAGGAACTGGTAAAACAACAACCATCAAGGCGTTGATTGAAATTCTGGTTCAACAGCATAACAAAACTGTACTTATTGCTTCTCATACGCATTCGGCAGTCGATAACATTCTGCTCAAATTAAACAAGTCTGGTATGGGGATCTTGAGAATTGGATCTCCTCGGAAAGTACATTCTGACATTCAAAAGTACATTCCTAGTAAATCTGTCACCAATGAAAAAGAACTTCACGACGTGTACTTCAAACCGCCTATTGTTGCCGTCACTTGTATGGGCATCAATGATTGGATTTTTGCAAAGCGTACATTTGACTATTGCATAATTGATGAAGCGTCACAGATTACGTTACCTCATTGCATTGGCCCATTAAGAATGGCTAAGAAATTCATTTTGGTCGG
This sequence comes from Zygoascus meyerae, assembly GCA_030561445.1. Taxonomy (NCBI): domain Eukaryota; kingdom Fungi; phylum Ascomycota; class Dipodascomycetes; order Dipodascales; family Trichomonascaceae; genus Zygoascus; species Zygoascus meyerae. Next base: position 212,158 of record JAKTXC010000014.1, read on the forward strand.
AGATCATTATCAACTGCCACCGCTGGTCAAACATCCTGCTGCAGCAGAAGGCGGATTAGATGTAAGTCTGTTCAAGCATTTCTGCACAGCACATCCTTCTGCTGTAGTTAGCTTGGAGCATCAATATCGAATGTGTGAAGATATTATGATGCTTTCAAACAAGCTAGTTTATGATGGCCGACTGAAATGTGGAAACAATGAAGTCGCTCAGCAGAGTTTGGAGCTGGCAAATAAGGAAGCTATCCAGAGCTGGAAGCCTTCCGACATGAACCCATTTTATGACTGGCTCGGCTATTGCATGAATCCCAAAAACAGAGTGGTGTTCCTGAATACTGATCATATCCCAGGGCATGAGACGGCATTAGGAGATAGAGTCCAGAATTACGTTGAAGCCAAGATTGCAAAACTTCTCGTCGATGCATTTACATGCAGCGGAGTATCGCAGACTAGTGTTGGTGTCATATCTCAATACAAGGCACAAATCCGTCTGCTGAACGAGTATTTGGCAGAACATCGCAACCGTGGACTGGAAATTCTGACTGCCGATAGATCACAAGGAAGAGACAAGGATTGCGTTATTGTATCACTAGTTCGTTCCAATTCAAATGGCAACATTGGAGAACTGCTTCAAGACTGGCGCCGACTGAACGTCTCATTCACTCGAGCCAAGAGCAAGCTGATAGTAATAGGTTCATCTGAGACATTGGAATCTGCAGTAGCTGTTAACGAGTTCTTGAAGCTCATGAAAAAGAATGGCTGGATTTTCAACATTCCAAAAGGCGGTCTGGAAATGTATGATGTTTGCATGCCGTCGATGAACTCAAGCACAGTGTCCAGCAATAAGCCCAAGGAAACAAAGATCAATTATAACAAGCTTCTGCAAAACCGACCAATTCTGAAAGAAATTATCAATGAATCAACAGCTTAGCATATTCATATAGCATTAATATATCAACTATTTATTGAGCCGACGACACTCCTCCTATTCTTTCCCCTTAATGGCACGGCTGAAGCGGAAAGTGACTTGAACATCCGCACGTGTAGTTAATTTCACCATCTAACCATGAGCTTTTGGCCAGCATTTGGACAGCAGCCATCTCCTGGGGATGAGTATGTGATCAGTCAGAACAAGAACCATCCAGCCAATTTGATTTGTGAATTATGTTCCTTGTTCTACGATCAGAATTGGGTAACTGGTACTGGAGGAGGGATGAGCATCCGGCACAATGATCTAGTATATATAGCACCAAGTGGTGTTCAGAAAGAAGTGAGTAAAATATTCATAATGAAAAGACAATTATTGGAAGGGTTCTGACATTCCAGCGTATGAAACCGACCAATTTGTTTGTCATGAGCTTGAAGTCGGGAGACTATCTACGAGTCCCCGATACCTTCAAGCCCAGTGCTTGCACACCACTGTTCCTAGCAGCATACAAGAAGCGAGAATCAGGAGCGTGCATCCATACGCACTCTCAGGCCGCGGTTATGGTGAGTTTGCTGTATGACAAGGAGTTCCGAATATCCAATATTGAGCAGATCAAAGCCCTGCCAAAGGTGACGGAGGCTGGTAATCTGGGATTTTTCGATACGTTGGTGATTCCCATTATTGAAAACACTGCACATGAAGATGAGCTTCTTCCAGACATGGAGAAGATCATGGAGGAATATCCTGGCTGCTCTGCTGTGATAGTTCGACGTCATGGTCTCTATGTGTGGGGTCCTACTGTTTGGAAGGCTAAGATATACAACGAGGCTATTGATTATCTGCTTGAGTTGGCTATCAAGATGCGACAGGCTGGAATAGCTCCAGATGGAGCCATTGGCTCTGAAGTGGCCTCCAGAAAGATTTGAAAAAGGGAGTCGGCATAATTTGCTTTGAGGATATTTGGGCCTGATGCTGCAATGACGCTGGAATTGTCTACTGCAATGATACTGGCTTGCTCTTACTAGTATGTTCTTACTGGCATGGATCGGTAGTTCATTCTACAGCCTCACCACATATAGAACATAGTTCTTTCTAGTGATGGAATCTTGTAAACGAGGGATGAATGTTAGTAGAAGCAATTTGGAATACAGTTACAAAGGCGATATGGAACAGTTGCATTTCGAGTAGTAAGGTCAAGTAAGTGAGCTGTCTAGTTTGTGTTTATATAAGTCATCCAGAAGGCATCCAGCACCCAGCAGAAGCCTTCGAACATCCCAGCTATTCGCACTACCTTTTGGCACAAGCTAACCAGCCCAGACAGACTGAACTGCCCTTAAATACTGCGGTAAGCCCATTAGTATATTACGGTTTTTATCTCTTGTTCAATTGAAAATGATTTTCTCTTCATCTTCTTCTCCTTTTCCCTCTACCGCTCCCCTCCCCCTTTTCTTCTTGTTTTGTCCATCTCATGTCCCAATCTGCTAATTACCAACCTGCACCATCACGAAACCCACGCGTAGAATACAATGAACAGGGACGTTCTAGATGATGCCGTCGGGAACAGCGTAGATCCGGTCATCAAGGCTCAGGTTATAAACCTTGTTTCTTCCTTAGGTGGTCCAGATCTAACCGTAGAAGGAAGGCCCTATAAATTAGGAGCTGACGCGCTTGCCTGTCTGCGTGATCTCACCAAATTACTGCGCTCAGACGAGCTACGTGATCGATCTGATGTTGCAAGGTGTATCGCTGACACAAATTTGGTCACAAATGATTTACTGGAAATTCTTACAGAATGGGAGTTGCTTTCGGAATCGAAAAAAGGTGGAGCTGGCAAGCATTTCGATAGGATAGCTTTAGCCTGTCTGGAACTGCTTGTACCTTTGACATGGCCCATAGAACTCAACAGAGAAACCTCTACTGAGCACCAATTTGCCAGTGCTCCTCATCTGGCCAAGGCAAGGCTTCAATATAAGAGAGCAGTGCTGATGCATTCAAAAAACCGCATTCTCAAGGCTGTATTGAGACTAGGGCTGCCTTCTTTGCGAATTCCTCTGTTCAAGAGATCCCCTAGAGAAGAGGGCATTTTGAAACTTATAGTTTTCTTTCTGCGAAACATTCTTGCCATAGACGTTCAATCTGCAGCGTTGGCCGGTTATGCTGCTTCTTCTACCGATAAATCAGAAGACGATGTCAGTCGGTCAACTACTATCAAGGTGTTGAAAGAGCAAAATGCTCTCAAATTCCTGCTTATGCTCGGCTCAGAAATGGGAAGAGAGTTTGTTGAGCAGGATGGAAGCTTACTGGAATGTCTCTTTCATCTGCTTAAAGGTATCAAACCGGAGAATCTCTATGGGGTCTTCAATTCCAAGACTTCATTGCATAATCCCACTAACTTCCTCGATGGAATTGATCCCCGTGGTGCAGAGCAAGAAGCTGAAGCTGGAGATGAAGAGCAGAGCTTGAAAATGGGTTCTTTGGCTGATTACCTGAATGTCGAGAAAAGAATGAAGAATCGGCTGAACAAAAAGGCCCCCTCGCGGCATAACCGTTTTGGTACTTTGGTATCGGTCGAATTCCCGCCAGATCAGAAAATCAACCTTTCCGGATCGACCGGAATATCTAATTTCAAGAACTCTTTTGACAAGCTGGATCAGGCCAAAAAATGGAAACGGCCAAGACAATTCCGACCCAACGATACTTGGGATAAGCTGATAGTTCTCACAAAAAGTGCATCTGAATCTTTGAAGATATTTGTGGAGCAGTTCCTCGATGCTGCATTCAATCCGTTTGTGCTCCAGATTCGAAAAATGATTGATGATAACTCCAGTAGGTTTCTCAAGCCCCATGGAATGTATTTTATGTACATTGTTGCGTGGTTTTTAGGTGAATATCGTTGTCGTCTTAAATATTCTAAAGGCACTTTATCTGACTTTGGATTGGTCGGCGCTGCTCTTTCTCAGAAGACGTTCTCTCTGTATGGACGGTTATTGGTTGAGAATGTTGATATGCCAACCAAATTAGATGATACTGGTTTTTGCTCATCTACTACACACACAGGACTACTTTGTTTCAGAGAGATTTTAACCATTATAAACGAGATGGAAAAAACTGGTAGTGTTGAGGACCAAGACATTGCCGAGAATATCAAGAAGAGGTTGTTCTATGAGGAATATGTGCTCAACTCATTTGTGGAGCTTGGAAGAAGAGCTCACAAAAAGTCAATCTCATTCATGAGAGCGTGCATTGAACTTATTTATGTGCTTCTGAAAATGCTCGAGAAGTATGCCCACCAACACACTAGCTTGTGGGTCAAATCACGAAGAAACCAGAAATCTAAGAAGAGTGCGTCGAAAAGTGCAGAAGCTGCTGCAGACTTTGATGGTGATTTGTCTGAGGGCGAAGAAGAGTCGGCTGAAGCAGAGTCGAAGCGAGTGACAACGGAGAGAAAGTGGAATTTCACTCGATATCAAGCACGATTCATCAACGAGTCAACTGTTGAACTCTACAATGCATTTTTGACCTATCATGAAGAGTTGACAGAAGAAGAAGTTTGTATGTGTATATCCTTCATCGCAAGATGTTGTGTCAAGTGTAATGCTCAAGCTATCTTTTTCAGGGCTGATTTCCTTAGAACTCTGCAGCAGTTGCTGATAAGACAGAAAGAGCTACCGCATACAAGCAAAGCAAGAAAAAATACTGAAAAATTTGCAGTATATTTCATGAGAGTTTTGCAAGAGACTTTAGAACGTTCTCCTTCTCTTATTGTGGAAATGCTCTTCCCCAAGCAGCCAAACGACATCTATTATTACAACCACGGCTATGATAAACCCACTAGGGGATCTGGGGTTAACAAAAATTCGTCCTTCGAATGGGAATTTAAAGAAGATGATTTGACTCCCGAAAGAAAATTGGCTATCCTGGTAGCTGCTTTGATCGATAATGACCAAGGATACCACGTTGAATGGTTGATGGAAAACTTGACCAAGTGTTATGATACCAGGAAAGAAAAGTACTTTGCAAACTCAGACATGGAACGTGCGGGCACTGATTCCAATCTGCAAGAATTCCTCGAGAGTACGGACGGTCTTGAGGACGTCCAATTACCTGCAAGCGACCAGAAGCCAGAAAAGAACTCATTGGTGAAGAAGCTTCTCAAGGAGTGTGGTCTCTCTATTGATGAAACGCTCAATATTATTGTTCCGGCTCTGCTTAGCAGCAAACAGCTAGAATTTGACATTAAAATTCTCAAGAGATACATGTTCGAACCAGTAGAGTTCGACAATGGGGGCACAGCGGCAGACCAATTGAAAAAATCTATGGCCGCAGACCACCTAGAAGAGAATATGTATGAAGATAGCGAGGATGAGCGGTTTATCGATGATGCTGATGATGTTGAAGAGGGAGAAAACGGTCTTTATGATAGCCGATTTTCAGCACTACCTGAAGATGAGAGAATGGCCAGGCTGATGATCCTGCAACAAGATAAGAATCGGCGAGGTGATAAGCAGGTCAGAAAGAAGAAGAAGAGGTCTGCCACTAATGATGACGATGATGATGATGAGAGTGACTCGAATGGAGAGGCCAGAAAGAAGAGAAGAAAGGCTGCTCAAGCTGAAGCTGAGAAGATCAAGCAGCTCAAAAGCACAGCTTTTGTTAACGATAGCGATGACGAAAGTGATGAGGAGAGAGACACTGCTTTTTTCGAAAGAGAGAAACGTCTACGGGAAGAGTTCAAGTTGCACGAGTTGCAAATGTTGGCAAGAACTCAGCCTGCATCTACACCTGCTTCAACCCAAAATGCCTCACAGTCAGTAATCATTACACCAGAAGCATCTAGTGAGACAGCTGAATACAGCGAAGATGACATGGGTCTAAAAGACATGGGCAAAGATGTTTTGAAAAATGTCTACATTTCGGACGAAGAGGACGAAGAACCAGTCAAAGCACGAGCAGTACGTCGTGCAGTTGTTCTTGATGACGAAGACGACGAATAAATAATTTTATTTAAATACTATAATACAGAAACTGGGAGGCCACCTTCCTCGATTGCTTTTGATGCTGTGTCGCTGGTGGCATCAGAATTGATGCTTTGTAGAAGACAACTTTGATCCTCGAATGCTTGTCCAGTCAATATTCTTGTCGAGGGACTCTTCAACAAGCCCGCAAAGAGCCACTGCTTCTCCCCTCATGATGTAAATACCGAGATCTATGATTTCACAAGGTTCGTCGGGAGTAATGACGCGTTCTTGCGTTTGTGAAAGAATCACATTGGTGGTATTATCATAGCCCTCCAGCACCCCAGAGAAAAACCGCCCGTCGGTCGTAACAATGACCACCGGTTCTAAAGTTAGAGTCAATTGCTCAAAATATCGCTTCTTTGGGCTCTGTAATTGATACTTACTCTCAAGATAAACGTTTAATCCTGACATTCTGTGAAGTGGGTGATGCCAAATTGTAAAAGCCGCAGATTTCGCTTGACTTGATAACAAGCATCATGTCTGGGGACGATGAGCTCAAGGCGCAAATGCTGCTGGGGCAATTCTCGGCCTCACAATTCTCTAAATTGACGGCTGATACTAGTTTTGAAGGGTCGGCGGCCCCAGTTGCCGATGGGGGTTCAATTTCAGCCATGAGGTCTGAAAAAGTCAAGCCTGCTCGGACCAGGTTTGTTCATAATAGGCAGCTTGATCCTGATCCGACTCATTGGACTATTGAAGAGCGGGTAGGAGTCCAACAATTGGCCAGATTGGATGTGATAAATCCAGAAGCAGTGAATAGCTTATGTCGTTCGTTGTTGCCGTTCTATGAGCCGGAGAGTGTTTTGCGGGCTGTGGAGAATTACAAGCGATCGTGATCGGTGATGAAATCAAGTTGGCTAGCGTTGGGATGCTCCGAGAATGATCAAAGTTTGAAAGACGATCAAAACTTGTCATTTGTGGGAATGAAAATTATTGCTGGGTGGAGCAGCATTGAATGGTTTGATCTACTGAGATTTGTGGTATGTTGAGATGTTCAAGGCACAGCAGTTTGCACGAACATAGTTTTCACAAATTAGTCTGAGAATATCTGCTACAGTTGGTTTATTCTTATTCGATTTTTTAGGGATTTACTGGAGTTCTTGGGTGGTTAACATGAAATTTTCCGGGCATTTCAATCTCGACATGTCCATGCTCATCTCTTCACTTATTTTACCGGCTATCCGAGAACTTCATTGCTCTTACATTGATCTCATTAACAACAGAGGTACTTCAGAAGGCATCAGCTATATAGGACAACATTCATTGCGTCCTCTGATGCCGACCTCCAAGTAGTGCAGGAATAACAAACGACTATCCACCTTAACATTGATCAACCTTCAATATATTATCACAACCCAGTATTTTGTAGCTTACTTTATTACAAAATGCCTTTGTCAACTTTCATTTCTAAGCATTAGATGTAGCTGCGTCGGTTTTTTCCAGTCGCAGCTCTGCGTATCAACTTCATACCACTAACCAGCAGATGTGAAAAACTTGGAGAATCGCAGGGAATTGGATTGGGGTTTCCAGCAGCTTGCTGCATATCTAGCATAATTGTAGCATTGTATAGATATCCTCCGATTTGACACAAAAGGTAGCTGAATTTTCTTTCTGAGCCTTGAATAACTTTTGAACTTCTTCCTTTCAGAACGTCCATTCTGATCCGGTTATCTTCATCCAACTTCCACTTTCAAGCTTTTGCCATGCAAGAGAACTTGGTCTTCAACTTATTTCTTAGTACACATGGTTCAAAGTATATATTTACAATAACTTCTGATATTTCGAATACTAGCCATTGGGCTGGTTGAGCTTCTTCTCATATCTGATCTTTATGCGTAATCTGCAGCCCAATAATATGGTTGGTTGATCTACTTTAAAAACTGCAATGTTCCTCCTCAGAATCACTAAAGAGTTTGGCAAGAGTCTGAGCTGTCGATATTCCCATTACAATGACTCCAAATGCAATACAAGCGAAAGATGGCAGCTTGTGCACTAGTTTTTTACCAGAAAGCTTAAGGAAGCACATTGGAGGTAATATATAGGCCATGGTGCACGCTGAGGACGCTCCAACTAACTCGAGAATCGCACCGAGGTTGCAAGTAAAGAGAGAAACAGACATCGCTCCAACAACGAGACATGTCGTGCTGATGACGTGCAGCTTGGTTCCATGCTCCTGGTTAGGGTAAAAGTAGTTGAGAAGGACCTCTCGGCAAACAAATATCTCTAGAGGAAGAGTCGTCAACATATTGAAACCAAAGCACAATCGTGCAACATTAGCCATGATGTCATTACCAGGGAAATTGTTGAGAACATTTCCTTTGGTTTCATTCTGAAAAACCAGAAATCCCCCTATACCAAGCACCATGCAGGCTACCATTGATACCCCTGTACTCCAATGGGTTACCATAGCAAATCGGTCCATAGTTGGCCTCTTTAAAGACTGATAGATCAATAGACTATTGTGATGGCATACAAATGCAAATGAGATGACAGATATTCCCTGGAAAATACCGCTATTAACAGTCAATAGAGGTGTTGTAAAATGAGCCGTGGAAGATCTCACAGAAGGGCCTCGTATCACAACTGTCAGCACTATAATGAGCATACTCACCAGTGCGAGAGCAGAAGCTTTGGCCAAATGAGCAATGTTCTTGTTAAGAGCCAACGGATAAGAGATGAACATTGTCATTATAATGATTATGGACCGTCGAGTGGTCAAAAGAACTCCTACAACGGGAACCTGGTGCAAAGAGGGAAATATGGCATTTACAACGTGGGGAATCGTATCTCCAATGATAACACAAAAGGCCATAGAGCCTCCAAATGCAAATGCTCCTTGAGCTATTGATATCACTATGAGCCCTGTTTTTCCAAAACAATGGCCGACAGTAGCCTGAAATGAGTCGGTTCCACTCATTTTAGCATTTGTCACCATTAGCCGGATAGTCCAATCTATGACAACTGTGAGACCTGCCAAAAGAAGAATGCCTGCAATCAGGCCGCTTTGTCGAACAGCATAGGCCTGGCCAATAATCCCAGCTCCTATTATGCTGTTTGCCATATTCATGAAGGCCATTTTCAAATTGGACTTGTCAGACTCATCTGTAAGATGTGCTAATGCAGAGTTCTCGCCAAAGTTGGAGGTTCCTGGTATCAAAGCGACATTTTCAAAGTCCTCGTCATCAAAAGCCTCGATATTTGGCCTCAGATTTATTCCAGCAGGTGCAGCTGCTGAATCGACAGCGAGATCATCATCATCCAGGGAATGGTCTCGGGACCTTGATTTGATGGAAAAACTGTCACGATCCTCGTCGAGCGATTCTGTGCGCTGTCCGACTTGTGAATAAGGCTGGTCTCTAAGCCCAAGAATACTCATATCGAACAATAAATATCAAAGTCAAGTAAATCTAGTTTCTTGAAATAAAATTTTGTTTCTTCCACTGTGATCTTTTCCTCTCATCCAGCATCAACTATCGTGTAAGTCGCCAAGTGCTTCTCCAGTGTGGGTGTAGGTTTAGGTGGTAAATTAACTGGATGAATAGAGGGGTCGATCCTGCGGAGGTAGTTTGAGTTTTGGAGAAGGCAGGAGATAACCTTAATATCGGGAGAAACAACATGAAGAGTCTAGGTTTTCAAAAACAGTGTTTTCTCAGTGAAAGAAATTTTCAATTATAGTCTTTTCAATTGTGGCATTTTAAGCATATTCTTCCTCCACATGATCGGCGTACTCATCCAACGCTTCACAGTAGGTGCTCAGAAACTGCCGGATCTGATCCACCGTCGAACTACTTGCAGGCAAAAAGCTAGGAGGATCTTTATGTCCGGCAATACTTATTATTGCGGTGAGAACTTGATCAAAGTCTTCGGTGGGAAAAATATTGAAATTTCGAAGAGCTGCTGATGTTTCTTGGACTAAGCTATGTTGACGAATGCTGCCGATGCTGGCTGATTCCAAAATGGGTTTTCCCTGGGAATGATATCGCACGCTCATGCTTGCAAGAGATACCTCTAGGCTTGTTCTTATTACAGTGGCTTTAATATTGATCCCCACCAGAGATAGAGCTAGACTTTCTGTATAGCCTTCGATTGCTCTTGTAGCAGCAGTCCAAGCCGATAGAGCAGGAGTTCCAATTGCTCCACAAACATCCGTGATATTTATTATATGGCCGCCTTTTTGTTTGAAAAATGTAGGAAGAGTCGCATGGATCATGCTTACACAGCTTGTAAAAGATTGGTGCAATTGATCTCGTAGAAGTGCCTCCGACAGATCTTCAACACTGTCAATGACTATGAAGGGTTCATGATTCACTAGAATATCGATTCTTCCAAATGCCCGAATAGTCTCGGCAACTGCAGAATGAGTCAAACTACGATCCCTGGGGTCGAGAAGCACTGTCAATAGTGTGTCTTTGTATTGCAAAGCCAGATCCTCAGATTCCTTACAACGAGACGTCACTACGATATCCCCATTAGCCAGCACCTCTTGAACGAGGGATCTCATAAGCTGGCTGTGATAATAGCCTCCTATAAGCCATACTTTTGTCGGCACACTGTTGACGTTCACCTCGTTGCTGTTTACTTGTGCTTCCATTATGGCACTACGGATAAAACGTTCCCCCGCTACGAGCACGGAGATGCTAAAAATGCGGGGTTCTATGTGGGGGGTCTCTATGATTCACAGTTTATACGAAAATTCAGATTTACAATTTACGATCTACAAATAAAATAAAATTTGATTGAGGAAACATACTTTATTTATAATCAGCGGGTTTCTTTTTTGTGGCAAAATAACATAACGCATGTCATTGGACGTCGGTTTGGTATATAAGAAGATCTCCCCAGCACTAGAAGATCAACGTATATAGTCGTAGAAATGAGCCAAGTTAGAAGATTTTTAGAGGAATATAGCTCTAGTCAGATTGAATCCCATGAATATGGTGGCCATGGTGGCCATAGTCTGTCACAAAGAGACATGGATAGCAATTGTTGGAGCATCTCAGATAGTCAGCCAGTACATATACAATCACAAGACCCACAATGTGCATATGAACGAGCCAAAAATGCGGTGCAAACAAATGAAGTGCTTCTTGAAATCAGTCGTGTAGATGACCATCTTTATGAGCATGTTGATACTTGTAGAAAAGATATTGATATGCTAAAAAATGTGTTGACGAAATTTACTAGACAGAAGCGGCCCAGTGAGAGTGCCGTTGAGAAGCATCTAAAGAAAATGATTGAAGGAAATGATAGGCTACATGATATTTGCCGTCGTAGCTTGTGTGCTACTTTGGACATCTCAAGAAGTTTGGAGATCAAACTACAAAAGATGGATGCGATATTGGAGTCTATGACTGGAATCTGCGTGCCGGGTTCGATTAATGGTACTCCGCCTACAGTCTCTTTACACTCTGGTTATTCTGATCCTTCGTCGCTAGCTCCTAATTCACCTTTAGAAATCATCAGCTCTTCAACCACAATTGATGAGCAAGAATCAGTGAATTTAAACCAACAGTCCACATCTCACACGCCACTTCCAAGCCAGTCGAAAGAGGCTACGGGAATCTCCGAGAACCCCAAAAACGGGGGAAAGCTATTCTGTGTGTGTAAGCGGCCACAATTTGGTAAAATGATTGCTTGTGAAAACGCAGAATGCCAGTTTGAGTGGTTCCATTTCCGCTGTGTCGGGCTGAAAAAATCGCCAGAGGGTACCTGGTATTGCAGCGATTGCACGAATAGAACAAAAGTATCAGCTGGAGCTCGAAAGAAAAGGTCAACCTGTGAAGCAATGAAAAGGAAGTCCATGAAAAGCAGATCCATGAAAAGCAAAATACCTGGATCATACCGATATTTGCGGTCTCAGGCTTCCAAATAGACAAAAAATATAATCTCTGCTTCACAGCTCAGTAACAGCTTCTATCGCTCTATCGAGATTGAGCTTTATATGGAGACCTGGAGACTTTTTCAGATTTTCTTCGTACAGTTCATAAGCAGGCATATAACCGTCGACAAACTTCGCTACCTGTTGCGGGGTCATGCCGGTACCTTTGAGTCGAATCAGATGATTTTCTTGCTGCTGACGCCATTGATAAATAAATCGAAGATCTTGTGCCTCTAGTTGAACAAAAAGATCGAATAGACTCCAGATTCTGGCTTTATAATCTGCCAGTTTTGAGTTGATAAGCTTCAGATTCTCCAGAGAGATCTGAGAGGCATGAGCGGAGGCAGCTCTTCTCGAATTCAGCTCTTCATCGCTCAATGGCTCAAACCCGACCATCCAGCCTTCAAAAAGAATTACATCATATGGAGGATCAACTGGCTTGGTATTTGCTGCTCTGTCGCCTTCCCCTTGAAACAGCGACTTGTCATATGACGGGAGCTCTGTATGCTTCTGAGCCTTTAAAGAATGGAATATGCTCTCACATAGTTCAAGATCATGAGTACCTGGCAGCCCTCTATTATAAACCAAAGGATTGCCCGTAGCTCTCAACAATAATTGTTCTTCATGAGTGGAATAGACATCATCCAAAGAGAACTCCACAACACCTAGGCCTTTTGAACGGAGAGTTTGAGCAACAAGCTCTGTAGTGAATGATTTTCCTGATCCTTGAGGTCCGCTTATTCCGACCGTCAAAGGCTTGGGTTTTGAGTTGATATTTTCAAGAATATACTTGGATATTTGCTGGGCCGTGGGGGTTGTCATTGTTGCTAAGTGGAGGAGTTATTATATGGCTGGAAATTAGCTGACCTACTCTACTGAGCAACGTGTGATTTCCAGCCATTTTTGGTCATTTCGACTGATCTTCGAGATTGATTTCAAAATGATCTGAAAAACAAATTGAAATATATGCTCTTATTTAATATGTCACGAAATCCAATCTTCAAATGGGTCTACTTCTAACTAATGATCATGCACCTACACATATCCCCCCCATATACGAATCCAAGTCACCTGGACTGATTCCTAGAATTCTTCTTACTCGATCTCTGCATACTTTGGACGAGTTGAATTATATCATTGCTTTTCAAAAACCTGAAAAATCTAATCTTTGAACTTGGATTTACTTCTAACTACTGATCCCTCAGCTCTACATTCTCCAGACATGTACAAACAATCTCCGGTCATTGGATTACATCATAACCAATTTTTTAAATAGCTCCTGCTCCCTTGAGCTTTTCAATCAACTCATCAGTGCTGGCTACAGTGGTTCCGGCCTTTCGAGCAGGTGGATCAGTGACACTTACAGTCTCAGTTCGAGCAGCAATGTCAACTCCGAGATCTTCAGGCTTGATAGTAGTCAAAGGCTTTTTCTTGGCCTTCATGATATTGGGCAGACTGGCATATCTGGGCTCGTTCAATCGCAGATCTGTGGTGATAATAATAGGGAGCTTGGCAGAAACAGTCTCAGCACCACCATCAACTTCTCTAGTCACGGTGACAGTATCTCCATCAACTTCCACTTTAGAGGCATTAGTTGCCTGCGGCCAATTGAGTAAGCCTCCAAGAATCTGTCCTGTCTGGTTGTCATCACTGTCAATGGCCTGTTTTCCAAGAATCACCAAATTACTCTTCTCTTTCTCAACTATCTTGCTCAACAACTTGGCAACGCTCAAAGGCTCGACATTCTTATCACCAGTGTCAATCAGTGTCGAATTATCGGCTCCTTTGGCAAGAGCTGTTCGCAATGTTTCTTGCGATTTGGTTCCACCAGCACTCACAGCATGGATTGCCTCAACCAATCCCTTGTTTTTCTCTCGGAGAAGAAGTGCTTCTTCAAGAGCAATATCACAGAAAGGGTTGATGCTGAATTTAACTCCCTGGGTCTCTACACCCGTCTGGGCCTTGTTGACTCTAGGCTTGACTGCGGAATCAATGACTCTCTTGACGGGGACAAGAATTCTCAGTTTTGTGGACATGATTAGATATTAATGTGTGATGAAAAAATCTCTTCTGGTTATTTTACTTTTCTCCTTTCAATGGTCGCCAAGGATCAAGAAAGTGTTGGTCAAAGGAAAAGTCAGTGTGACCAAACTGTGGAGAACATCACCTAAATATTCCGAGGGGCTCGATCGGCGGTTGGTCGGCCTCGGTTGAAGAACGCAACTCTACGGGCCACAGAAATTGTTCAATTGCAAAGTTACAAGATGAAGAATTCGAATTTTTTTGATTGAACGGTTCATTTCATTGAGGTATTATGCTTACAAGAAAAAAAGAAATCGACTGGAGGACAATGTTGTCGGCCCGATATCGGCTTAAGCTCCTAGTTTCTTCATCATCTCGATTCTACTTCGGAGATTTTCAGTAATATTGGCGGCTCGCTTCCAGTTTTCTGCGGGCCGTTGATTCGATATAGGGAGTCCCGATATAGGGATACCACTATGTCTCATCATGTTGCTACTACCTCCTGATCCTGTGCTATTAAGAGAGTTTGTGCGCTCATCATCGGGATCAGCACCATTAAGTGAAGATCGCTCATAAGTGCTCGAGACACCACCAGATTTCGAGTCGAGCGAATTCTCTTTATCTGTGTAGTCGAATGATCCCGCGAACATCGATAGTGGCCGCTGTCCGTTGGTTCGCCTGGTAGGAGCTTCACCTGGCACCGCTGTTGTGCCATCTTGCTGAGCTTTGAATCTTGGAGAACGTGGTGACGAAACAAACTGACTATGACGATCTCCGTACCTAGTCAGAGTTAGTCGGCGCAAACCTCCAGTAGCACCATTGGTGGAGTCTAATTCGCTTGATGGTATAGCACTCTCACCTCCGTTGAGAGCTGTGGCAGAATTATAGCGAGCTTGCAATCTCTCCACTTCCATTTCCAGTCGGGAGATGCGTGTCCGAGCAGTTTCTAAATCACTCTGCGTACGAATTAGCTGAGTTTCTTTGCTCTTAAGTGCAAGCATATCTTGAGTGTTTTGCTCTCTAAGTTCTGCGTTGGTCAATTCAAGCTCATTGATAATCTTTTTGAACGCAAGTACCTCATTAGTGCTTTCTTGAACTCCTGCAAGAATCCCTTGTCGTTCGGCATGCCACTGCTCCTTTTCAGCTCGCAGTTGTTCTAGTTCTGCTAACATCTTGCTATCAACAGGACGAGGAGCCGGAACTGCAGCACTTGATCCTGCGCCGACTCGGCCCAAAACCCGATTAGCAAGGCCTCCATTACTTGTGCTAGTTGAATTAGATGTAGCGGATGCAATATTATGAGCGGGCTCACGTGGTAGTGCTATGCTAGAGATCAAAGGCTGGACGTGATTAGGCTTGACTGGCGACACCATTCGACGTTTCAAAGTGGCACCCGGGGCATTGCGAATTGGGGTTCGAGCCGACAATGGTCTAGCAGGGTTGCGAGTAGCTGAGGATCTACTTGGAGTTTGCGCACCGGCAGGGGCTCTCGTTGGTGCAGCCATTTGAACGGGTCGCAAAGCAGGGGCAGGGGCAGGCGCTGAAGAAGCTGCACTGACTTTAGCTTTGACTTCGGCAGAGTCATAGAACTCTTTGACCTTTTTCTTCTTGATATCATCAAGCTTATCCATGAAGGGATTCATTGCTCGTTCACCGACAATCTTCATCAGTACACCAAGAACTTCGTGTGCTGCAGTCCTACCAGCCTCTTGTGAGTCTCCAGTGAGTTTTAAAGCAGCTTCAGCAATAGATTTAACTTCAGAGCTAGAAGGAGCAGTTTTAGTTGCCTTGAGGCACCTCACAAGATACTTACAGCTTTCGATTCGAGCTTGAGGGGTCTTGTGTTCAGTGAGCTCCAAAATAGATGGAAGAATGTTAGACAACGTTGTAGTTTTAAACATAGCATCCAGAGCAGTATTGAGCGCATCAAGAACAGTTTGCTTTCGCTCCTTTGTTCTTTCGAGAGTTGGAGACAGAATGGTATCAACATATCTCTGGAACTCAGTCTTTAGTCCTTGAGCTAAATGAGTAACGCATTGAGCTGCCAAAGTAACCACCATGATATTGGCATCCTTCATGCATTTGGCCAAAGCGCGTGAAAGCTCCCCGAAATCAGAGCCCACCATTTTAGGAACATTAAGAATCTGCTCAAGATCTTCTAATACTGCTTTTCTCTCTTTCCACAGCTTGGAATCCAATTTGGTGAACAGATCATCGGGGATCTTCGAAGCTACATCTACAGGATCGGTGAAATCCATCTCGTCCTCATCATCGGCACCACCAGAGACACCTTCCATCTCTACGTCTTGATGGTCATCAGCAGATGCACTAGCGGCTGCTGCAGCCTGCTGAGAACGAAGCAATCTCAGCTGCTGAGGAACTACGCCTTTGACTTCGTCAAACGACTTTCGTAAATCCTTCTGCTGGATTTCTTTCAGACTAGGGAAAAGAGCATCACAATAGCTATCTCCCAACCATCTGTAAAGTTCTATTGCCAGTTTGGTTGCCTCGGCTCGTATATTCTTGTCAGTATGCGAGAAAAGCTGGGGAAGCACCTGAACAGCAGGCTTTGGCGGCACTATTTTGGTACCATAATTGGAGAAAGCACAAGTCAAAGCAGAAGTAGCACCCACAACCATCTTAGGCATTTTATGGGTCAAAAATGGATATAATTCCTCGACAACTGGGTCGGCAGAATCAAGCTCTATGTAGCCAAGAATAGCATCGATCGAAGCCTGCTTAGTACCAGCTCGAGTAGCACAAACGCCCTTCTCTACAAGGGCTTTCACGACCGTGGATCTTGTATGAAGACATCCATCTACCGGTCCATAGCGAAGAAAGTCCGACAAGGCCCGGATTCCAGCTTCCTGTGCTACCATATTCGAGTCGACAGCCATGCCGCGAAGAAGAGCGGGATCAGAAGTGAATTTAACAAAGACTTCATCTTGATCAGAAGATGATTTTTGAAACAGAGTGGCATATTCCTGGTACGCCGATTGTCGCGCTTTCCAGTTCTTGACAACAAGTTAGCAACCCATACGAGGCATATTTGGCCTGAACTTTAGCAACCAAGCCGCCTTTTTTTACATACTTTGTGAACCAGTCTCTGATCTAAAGGCAGAGTGGTAAAATCAGGCTCCTTTTGGTCATTCATTATGCCAACTGGTTCTGCTGAGACAACACAGTGAGGGAGTCGCGTGGGTGGGTTTGTGTTTCTCGAATCGGTAAAAACAACAAATACTTGGAGATGGGACCAACTGCAGAGCGGAGAGCGGTGATGAGCCGATCTGGAGAGAATTCGGCTTTAATTGGACAATTTTGAGAAAAAAGCCGATATGGCATACTAATTGATATGTCTATTAATGATATATTTTCACTAAATTTTATTCCAAGTGGGTTCTTCTATTCTGGTAGCTCTATGACGAGTGCCTGATAGTACACTCTTCGGAGCAGATAGCCCGATTTCATACTGAAGAATTGTTAAATCGCTTGGTCTATGTGGTTAGTAAAATCTTGAATTGCACAACATGGGAAAACATCTGCACTTACCATCATATGACCTGTAGATTGATAGCCGCATTTATTATAAAAGCTGCGGACTTGTTCCGAGCAGTTTAGAATGCTCTTGTAGGCACCACGGGATTGGCAAATGTGATCCAGAATTTTGATTAGCTGGATTCCCAGGCCTTTTCCCTGTTCTTTTGAGGAAACACTGATATCTTCGATATGACCAACCAACCCGCACTGATGAATGAGTTTCGGCTCCAATATCAAGCTGCCGACAGCTGAAATGGATCCTGGTAGATCCGAGTTGACTACGACTAATGTATAACGGAAGTTTTCGTGGGAATTGAGTGTTTCAATATAGTCTCTGAACTCTTCTTTGCTGATATCACCAACCGAAGTGAGCTCGGCTAATACATCCAATACGCCTAGATCATAGTCATTTAACTCCAACCTGCGAACACAATAACCTACAGGAAGAAGATCCTTTGCGAATGATAGGTCCAGGGACATATTTTTATCCCCCTTTCAAGTGTTACAGACTGGTGGAAAGTGTTGGGATGAAATGATGATTTACGAACCGGTGATGTATTATGTGGGGGAAGTTCGGGGTCTATGGTGCCTGGTGGACAAAGAGTGATCCAGTGAAACTTGGTATTTTCTAGCGAGTAACTACCAAATTCAAAGATTTCAAAATGGCAAGAATGATTTTTCTGCTTTATTTATTTGTCTATTTATGTTTCTCACAGGAACTGAGCTCTGCCAGGAAAATCGACCTTGGAAACCGAGATATCTGCGGGTCCCCTTTATCTCCAAGTTTAAGCTTCTCAGGATTAAAAATACAAGCCGAATTTTTCTCCGCAAACTCGACCAGATACTACAGAACAAGAATCTCTTCTTGTGTCAATGGTGAAAAACGAAATGACGATATACTGTCTGCGCCGACTGTTCTTGAAAATCTGGATTTCAAGAGCTCGATGGATTATTTATCATGGGCTACACCGATTTGCACTCTGAGGCTCTGCTATATGTTAGCCCGACGACAAAATTATCTGAGCCAATCAGTCTCGAAGAAAGTAGACGACTATTTTCTAGGGGGGATATACCAGTGCGTTGGAGGGGGGTCTACGAGCTGTGATGAATTTAAGCCCTTTTCACCACTTTTGAGAAGCTCCAATCGCAAACCATGGACTGAAATGCACCGCGAAAAGCTGATAGCTGTACTTCCGATTGCTGAAGGTCCCATTCTTCGGAAAGGGAACTGGCCCGAAAATTGGTACGATTTTGTGGATCATCAAGAGAACTACAATGGCTTGAGCATGGAATGAGACATGCGCAATTAGCAGCTGCTATCGTATCAACAATCAGGGGATATTAGGCCATCAAGAGCAAGAAGGTATTCTCAGAAGCTCAGTTGCCATTAGATTTTTTTAACACCAGAGTTCTTCGTTGGTCTAAGATGGAACATGTCATTAGACATGAAAAGCCCAGATGGTGGTGAGATGACAGACAGTGAGAGCATAAATCAAAAAGGGAATCACCGACGATGAGCACAAGTGATTGAATCAAATATGAAAGAACCCAAAGTCATAGGTGGATCCCGATGAAGCAGAATCTACGAAATTGCCGATATTTTATGTTTATTCATTATTTGCACGTCCAGTCAAGAGTTGATAGAATACATCGAAGCTTAGGCTCAGAACTTGACCTCCTCAATACTGGGCAAAGAAAAGTTCCAGTCTTCTTCACCAGGTCGAGTCTCCAGGTACTTTTTGGGATTGACTCCATGGAATTCATGATGAACCAAGTTGAACCAAGGAAACAATGCAAATGCGACGCTGGAATTGGTGGAGGATTTGGCAGCAACTCGTCGCAACCAAGGCTCCAAAGTGCTCTTTTCAGCTACACCGTACAAGCTGAGGCCTTTAGAAAGACGTTGCTTCATTTCAAAGCGATCCTTGTTGACTTCTCGAGCATTTTCAGTGACACCGAGAAATCGGTTGACAGAAGAAGTATATGCAAACAAAAACCCACCGATAAGACCAGCAGTGGAAGCCATTCTCCAGGATCGGGCAGGAATGTAGAAGGATCGTTTGCCGGATCGGAAATAGGCATTGATCATGAAGAAAGCAGGGCCAGCAGCAGTGAAAGCAGCTACATTAAGCCAATCACCTGCTCGAAAGTATCGCACGACTCGTTTGAAATGAGGATCCGTGTCAATGGTCTCGAACTTTGTGGCATTGAGCACGGTATTTCCGTTGAGAGGTTCCTGTCTGATAGGATTCATTTTCCAGCTGTCGTCTCTGATGAAGATGGTCTGAAGGGTGGTGATGATTGAGAAAAATATGCTAACGATGCTATTGGTGGAGGGGGGTTGATGCCATAATCGCTGATGTAAGCGCAGTTTGAAACTCTGGTACTGTTGATAATAAGGGCTGCTTAACGAGAGCCAAACCGATAATAATGATCGAGAAAAGATGATGATGGTTAGAATAATACTGGAAATAGACGGGAAATGACTATGTGAAAGTGGCTTGTTTTATGGTTAAAAAAGGTCGTGATATGCCACCATTCGACCACCATTTGTCGACCAAATGACTACCACTATACCAACTATCCGAGCTATGATATTTTATCCAGGTAATGCCAACAAATACAACTATTCGATCAAGGGAATCGAAATGGCCCGATTAGAACTTTGCAGCGGATCGGAAGTGCCACTTGGTGCTACATGGCGTTACTTGCAAGCTGATCGGATGCTACTCAAGCATTTAGTTCGGCCATTAATCTCAACATGTCACGGCAACTGACATTTGATTTCAATCTACGGGATATCAGGCAAACGCTCAAACTCGCATAAGTAAAGCATCTCCAGCTACAAACAGGAACACCAGCATTCCTCATCGAGTCTCATTGTCTCATCGAGTCACATGTGCAGATTAAGATACATGAATCATTGCTATTTTTTTTATATATGAAAAACAATCAAGGATCATCCACTTATCGGGAAGTGGCCTGAACCTTACCAGCAAAACCCTTGGAGGACTGCTTAGAAACAATCTTCTGCTGCTTGGGGTTCTTTGCTCGATCAGCCTTCTTCTTGGACTCGGCCTCCTTCTTCTTCTCCTTGGCGTTCAAAATAGCCTGGGATCGGGCAGCCTGTCGGACTTCGGGTCGCTGAGATCGTCGCTCCTTGATGACATCAAGAGAAGCACCAACAATGGCTCGCTGAGACTTGATGGCCTTTCGAGCCTTCTTCTTGTGGACTTCCTCGGTGACACCCTTCTTGTGTTGTCGTCGATACAAGACGGTCCAAGAGATTCGTCGAGGGTTCTTTCGCTGCTTGAACAAACGCTCAGACTTGGCGGTGCCGAATCGGAAAACCTTGGAGTCACCTCGGACGAAAAGTCGGCCACGGCCAGGGTAGATTTTGCCGCCAGAAAAGGAATCGATTTCAACCTTCATTTTTGATTGTCGATGATGAATGTGATGATGAAGTTGTTGCAAAGGAGAAAAACTTGAGTGGTGTGGGCTAGTTGGGAACAGTTTACAGCAGTCACACTCGGCGTATCTCTCAGTCCTGAGACTGCATTTCCTGGTCCGCATCTGAGGGAGGGCTGGGATTTTTCACCTACAAAACAAAATCGGTTTAAAGGTTTTTTCCAATTTTCTTCATCAACCAAGTTTTTTATTTCAAAGAACCGGAGTGTTTAGAAAACGCAGCGATGGTGAGTTAAACAATGATATTCACATGGGCTGTGTATACTGTAGACTTGTATACTACAGATTTATGTGTGGATTCTTTAGGATTCTTTGTATATCGCAGACTCGTGTGATCGATCTGTTTATACCCATATTCTCCTATTCTCTTTTCCTGTAAAACCAAACCCCTAACATTTCAAGGCCCCTAAAATCAAGAAGAATCAAGAATCTATCAACTCCCGACTTGCCCTCACTATCAAGAGTGGTAAGTACACTCTCGGTTACAAGAGCACTCTCAAGTCTCTTCGACAGGGAAAGGCCAAGTTGATTATCATTGCCGGTAACACTCCTCCCTTGAGAAAGTCCGAGCTTGAGTACTACGCCATGTTGTCCAAGACCACTGTTCACCACTTCCAGGGTGGTAACAACGAGCTTGGTACTGCTTGTGGTAAGCTTTTCCGAGTTGGTGTTCTCTCCATTTTGGATGCTGGTGATTCTGATATCTTGACTGCTTTGAACTAAGCTAGTCGATGATCACTCTTAAAAATGACTCGAGATGGTTTAATTTTTAGCTAGCTCGAGGTTTAATAAAATAATGAATTTTTTCATGATATAATACTTTGTATTCCATTGTGGAAGTGATTGTAGTGGTAGCTGTTGTGTGCGTAGAAGTGAAGTGTTGCTGGAGAGTGTGGAAATTAAGCGTAGTTGTTTTCGGGGTGGAAGTTTGAATGTGGTAGTTTAAATATTGTTGAAGGTCTTGTGTGCTTGAGAGATGGTTGGAGGTCAGGCCGTGGTTCAAAGAGTTTAGTTGAGCTGAGCCGATCTTCCCATGCTGTGTAGAAATAGTGCGATGGATGGCACATTTTGTGTCTACAATAAACCTAATGATGCTATGATGGTATTGACCTGTAAATAATGCTCGAGAGCCTACTCGCGCTTTCGGTATAGCATGTGCCAACTTGAACACCTTGAGCCGTTTCAAATGACTCTGATGTGGACCATTTGGTCTCATAACAGATGACTGATAAGATGATTGATAAACTCCATTTTTGGCAGCTCTATTGCTCCCTTGTGTTTTTTCATCAAACTGCTAATTCTGTAGACTTACTATACATTTGTGCTACGGCTAGCTATATCATGATCATATTTGTATAATGATCCACCTATTAGTTCCAATGTTCATTCTCGTATAATGATTCACCTATTGATTTCAATGATCATCCTCGTATGACACCTTCCCTAATTCACAATTACCCTCACATAGCTTATTTCCATCGGGCTATTTTTGTAAGCCACAATGATCTCAATTCTCAGCGTCGGATGGCTGTAAAGCCGGTTCCGTGATTGTCTTTTTTGTTGGTGTACACCTATTCATCGTTTCAGTGCCATCTGCTATCATGAACCTATTAACTAAAGAAAATATCCTCGCATAATTGGTGTTCTACTCTACAAATCACGTCATGCCATCCCCAATGTGCCATATTTTACGTTTTCATTTCCTCTTACTTTTCTCATGTCCATCATCTAATTATGTTGTTTTTATCTCATATCAGAGCACTGAGCCAATTCTGCGAGCACTACCCGTTACCTGCGGGGTCGTCGATGTGGGGTAGATCACGAGCCATCAGCTAGAAACTAGATTGACCAGCACAACAAGGCCCAACACCCTAAGAAAAAATAATCCTGTAAATTAAAGGTAGGACAAAAATTCAATTACCTTTCTTCACATACCGGTTTTGTCCCGATTCCTTGTGCGGAGCCGTTACTAGTCCGCTGTCCGTGGCCCTGCCGACTACAAAGGCGGGGATCTTGCGCCCAAGCACATTTATATGTGCCATACACGGTCGTAAGATTCGGGCTACAGGATAAGTGATCATGAATTTTCAGAGCGTCAAGAACTCTCTCAAGACTGTAAGCTTCCCGCATCTTGGGAAGCAGGCGGTGGTTGGGCCGTCCGAGCCTGCTCTTATGAACTTGACCTCCAGTGCATTTCTTAAGAACATGGCTTCCAGCTATTCCCAGAACGATGCAATCATCTCTA
The DNA here is from genome assembly GCA_030561445.1 of Zygoascus meyerae. Lineage (NCBI taxonomy): Eukaryota > Fungi > Ascomycota > Dipodascomycetes > Dipodascales > Trichomonascaceae > Zygoascus > Zygoascus meyerae. The sequence goes on from JAKTXC010000014.1 coordinate 235,251, forward strand.
TGCATCAGAATGATCACAAACTCAGCTTCAAGCAGTTTGACTATCTCGCATCTGTTCTAGCTACTCGCTTATATGAGCAAGGTGTCCGAAAGGGCCATCGTGTCGCCGTTTGTGCTGGAAATCTCTGGCAATATCCTGTCTTACAGTTTGGTCTGGCACGATTGGGTGCTATATTAGTGCCAATGAATCCTGCGTTCACACTCCCGCAATTCGAACGAGCATTAAAATCTACTGAGAGTAATGTCCTTATTATTCAAGACTCGCTTTTCGGTGGCAGAAACAGACCCCGTAGAGACATGTCTCAATTGATAGATCTATTTGGAGCAACCCACAAGAAGAAAGTATTTGTTCTACCATCTGCAGACTCGTCTAGCGCTCAGGAGTTTGGAGATCGCCATTTTGATCAGCTGATTGAAGGTGAACCCTCAAACATGATCGAACAATATGCACTCGAACAAACCCCAGATGACATAATAAACATGCAATTGACTTCCGGAACAACCTCGGACCCGAAAATCTCATGTCTCAGCCACCTGAGTTTGATAAATAATGGTGCACTAATTGGCAACCGAATGGGCCTAAAGCCAGGAAATCTCATGTGTGTTCCAGTTCCCATGTTTCACTGCTTTGGTCTCATATTGTCTAATATGGCCTGTTTTTCTACTGGTGCTGGTGTAGTTTATCCTAGTGAAGGATTCTCTGCCCCTGACGCTCTGGAGGCTGTCAGAAAATACAAGTGCCATGCTTTACAAGGTGTTCCCACTATGTTCGCAGCAGAGCTCGATCTTCACGATGAGATAAAGAAAGGTGGATTTGAAAATTTGCGAACCGGTATTGCTGCAGGTTCTTCGGTTCCAATAGAGATCATGAGGAGCCTGGATGCTAAGATGGGAATGAATGAGCTTACTATCTGCTATGGAATGACTGAAACTGCTCCAGTTTCTTTCATGTCATATCCTGATGATCCGGTTGAAAAAAGAGTTTCAACTGTTGGAACTATTATGCCTCACACAAGCGCAAGAATAGTTTCCCCCAATAGCAACACCTTGGATCCATTGCCCTATGGCCAGCCTGGTGAAATTGTTGTCTCAGGCTATCTGCTTCAAAAATACTATTTCAAAGAACCTACCAAAACGGCAGAAGCCATGATTGATCTTCCTGATGGGACAAGATGGATGAGAACTGGTGACGAAGGTGTTATTGATGAGGAAGGTTTTTTAAGAGTGACCGGAAGAATTAAAGACCTCATCATAAGAGGAGGTGAGAACATTCATCCTTTAGAGATTGAGGAAGTACTGTTTCAGCACCCAGCAGTCTCACAGGCCAGTATTGTTGGAGTTCCGGATGAAAGATACGGAGAAGCCGTTGCTGCCTTCATTATTTTGCATCCAGAGAACAAGAATGCCATGACAGAGAATGAGATGACGGAGAATATTTTACAATTTGTGAAATCAAAGTTGGGACATTTTATGGTTCCTAAATTTGTTTATTATGTAGCTGATTTCCCGAAGACTGCTAGTGGAAAAATCAGGAAGGTGGATCTAAAAATGCTCCATAACGAGAACTCGGTGTAATAGTCCTATTTTATCAATGAAAGCATTTTCTTATTTTTTCTTTGTTTTTTAAATATTTTTTTCTGTTATTTGATTTTAGTAAAGGATACATGCTAATTGATAGTCTACCTGTTAAAAACGCAACATGGAGAACTTCTTTTCAAGCCACAACCGAAATCAGAATTAAGAGCACAGAATATATTAACTGATGAGCCTACTCGGCAGTCTCCTCAAATTCTACGAGAATCTGACCTTGTTTGAAGATTGCACCGACGCCGGGGATTCGTTTTACAATACCATCCTGAGGTGACCTTATTGTAGTTTCCATCTTCATAGAAAGGATAACTAGCAAAGGGTCATTTTTCTTGACTTCTTGTCCAACTTCAATGCTTACTCTAGCAATGGTACACGGCATAGGGGCCACCACTGAATGTCCATCCCCGGCCACGCCTTCCAATGCTTTCTGTAACCATTTTGGCTGAGCCTGCTTGAGAGTATAATGAACGCCGTCATGAAACACATGAGAAGAGTCCTGATCAATAACAACAGTATTGATGTGTTGTGAGTCTGGAAACTCCACACGGAGCTGCCGTTCTGATGGTAGGTAATCGGCAGTAACGCTAAAGGATTCTTTCCCCCCAGGTAGCATGATGTTATAAGTGTTGGAGCCTGTTTGATTGACAGTGATTGAAGTACCATCTTCAAACTCCACAGTTCTGTAAACCCAGCCATTGGCAAGACCAAAAACAGCTCGAGGTTTTTTGCCGGACAGCAATACTCCCAGAGCAGCCTGAGCATATATCTTTGGATCTATCGGTTTGTCCTCAAAAAAATGAGGTCTCTTGGGAATGAAGCCAGTTTCCAAACCTTGTGGGGAGTTCGTTTCGAAATCGGGATCACTAGCAATGCGCTTGACAAACTCGATATTTGTAGTGGGCCCTACAATTTCTAGCTTCTGCAGAGCCAAGTTGAGTTTATCAAGGGCCTGTTGACGATCATCAGCTTTGACAATCAATTTTCCAATCATTGGATCATAAAGCGGGGATACAGTTGAGCCCTGTTTGAAAGTAAAGTCCAAACGAGCGAGATCGGTGGGCTCACGCAGGTGAGTAATTTGGCCGGAAGATGGCATAAAGTTGTTGAAGGGATCTTCACAATAAATTCTTGCCTCGAATGCATGACCAGTAATCTTGATTTCTTCTTGCTTTTTGGGCAGCGGGAAACCGGCTGCTACTAGCAACTGCCATTCAACCAAGTCTTCATTGACGACCTGCTCGGTGACCGGGTGCTCAACCTGGAGACGAGTATTCATCTCCATGAAATAGAACTTATTGGTATCATTGTCAAAAATGAACTCTACAGTTCCTGCGCCTTCGTATCCCACAGCGCTAGCAGCTGCTCGAGCCTTTTCCCATAAATCCTGTCGAATATCCTCGCTGAGGCCTGGAGCAGGACTCTCCTCCAAAACCTTTTGATGTCTACGCTGAACCGAGCAATCTCTTTCTCCCAGAGCAACGGTATTTCCATATTTATCTCCAAACACCTGGACCTCGATGTGTCTGGGCGTAGTGATGTATTTTTCAATGAGAACTCGATCATCGCCGAAACTAGCAGCAGACTCGGATTTTGCACTTTTCAGCTGGTCCAAGAACTCCTCAGGGGTATTCACAATACGCATGCCCTTTCCTCCACCACCAAGAACGGCTTTAATGAGAACCGGATAGGTTATTTCATCGGCTTTTTTTGCCAAAAAATCTGCATCTTGATTTTCTCCATGATATCCAGGAACACAAGGGACACCTGCAGCTTCCATGATTTCTTTGGATCTATCCTTAGCACCCATAGCCTGGATAGCCTGCTGAGGAGGACCTATAAAAATAAGCCCGGCATCTCTGACAGCCTGGGCAAATTGGGCATTTTCAGATAAAAAGCCATAACCAGGATGGATCGAGTCGCATCCATTAGATTTGGCTGCATTGACAATTTTGTTAATGTCAATATAACCTTGTGGGGATTCGCCAAGACGAACATTGTTGAAATTCGAGGTAGCCGACGGCAATTCACGGTCTGGATCGGTATATAGAGAAGTGGTTTTGATACCAAGCTTGTTAGCAGTGTGGTTTACACGCTGGACAATTTCGCCACGGTTGGCAATGCAGATATTCCTCAGAGGTCGCAGGTTTTTAGGAACACTCATACTGCAGTAAATTTTCTCCTTGAACCTCCATCTTCATGTCCAACTGCTCGACCTTATATTGCATCCAGGTGATCAGCTTACCCCACCATAAGCATTAAGGTGGGGTAGAGCTAGTCCGGTGAGATCACGGTGTGAGAAAGACCGGCTGGCTGGTGGTAAGGCTGAGTAAATTTGGGGCTGGGAGCTAAGAGCTGAGAGAGTTGGGAAGCCAAAAATTAGAAAACCCGCGAAGTTAAAGGGGAGAAGGGGATTGGTGGGCGCGTTGGAATGCCTATGCCTGGCGCTTGTTTGCCAATCTGCTTGGCTTGGCTGGGTAGGTGAATAGGCGCCTGCATCGAACTAAGCCAAGCCAAGCCAAATCAAAGCGCAACAAATCTCTATCATGGCTGATCAGACGCAGCCGCCCCCTCACCGAAGCGCGCGACTTGCTGCCAATCGCTGCATTGACAGCAGCACCCAAAACAGGCTGGTTAATTCAACAGCCATGAGAAGCCCCGGCATTTCCACCCCCTCCTCCGCGTCGTATGGAATGTAATTCATGAGTTTCTCCGAGCTCTAGGGATAAGGTCGGCTGCTCGAGACACAGGGTTTCTCCTGTAAAACAGCTAGTATATTCCTCCCCATCTGCATCTTCCAGGCGCGTATCTCCGAGACCCTTTGGCACTCGTTGCTTTTCTCTCCCCACGACTCCTCGTGGGTCCTTCCACATCACCGACTATAGTTTTATGCCATAGCCATTTTGTATCGGCCGCACTCAGTTATAAACCTGCGCCGGAACCTGGAGATTTTTTAACCGGATTCAAATCAATCTTTCCCCTAAGACCTTCTATAGTCAAATTTTTAAGTCTCAGTCGCTCCGACACTGTTGCTAAGACCTCCCAAACTTCCCCGCATAACCCTTATCGACCTGTGTGCTACGTCAGGTTTTTTTCTCTCCCCAGCCTTGGCTGCCATCGCCCCATCGCCGGTTGAAAACGATCACATCACTGCTCCAACACCAGGACCACCAGGTGACTTTCTCTCAACCGAGCCACCCCGACTAGCGTTCTAAGCGCGGGTTTATCAGGAAGAATGAGAAATTTATTGGGCCATTTCCACCGGAATTCCAAATCCAAAGGTCACAAGCAGCCGGCGGCTGTGGTCCCGGTGTCGTCGTCTCAGCAGTCGTCGACATGTACAACCGGTGCTCCTGTTGCTACTGCTACTACTGTTGGTCCTCCCAGCTTCAGCAGCAATCTTCCATCAGTTCCGACATCTCCTGCTTTTAATGGAGTGATATCGTCGTCAGGATCTCCAAGAACTTCGGAATCGTTTTCTACGATCGCTACTACTCATGACGAATCTTCTGCTGCTGTAGAAGCTAATCTTCACAAAAGTGTGACTGCTGAGACCACCAGAGACGCTGATTCGACGATTCCAAGCGCCAGAGGTCTAACAGGGGTCACTGCAAATGGGCTTGGGATCAGTGGAGACGCTCAAGAACCTTTGGATTATGACGAGCAAGATGACAATCTTCAGGATCTCGAAGTACCTGATGATGAAGAAACACTTGAAGAATCTGCCAAAGTGGACTTTGAAAATCTGCCGGACAGTCATCATGAACGAATTGTGATAATCGAGGACATTCTAAAAGATTCAGTACTGGAAGAGGGTCATAGCTATTATCTTGTCAGTGCTACATGGTGGGATCATTTTTTCGATGATCCCTTTACATATGACCCTCCTAACAGCCGAACATCAGATGGAGCTGAAAAAAAATTAGCAAATGTTCCTCCCATTGAGTATGCTGAGAATACAGATGATGAAGGCCGTGTCATTCCTGCTAAAGTTTTTGTACTTTTCCGCCATTGGTACGGTACCACAAAGCCGATTCGTCGTCACAAGGCCATTGAAGTCGGAGATGAGCACGAGTCAAAGCTTGTGTTGGAAACTTTCAGACCAACTTTGTATCTTTATCCCTTAGGAAATGTTGATGGTTTCAAGCAAATTAGGGTCATGGAGGATATGTCGTTGTCTACTACAGTTGACTCTATCATCAAAGAACTGGATCTTCGAGATGTTCGTCTGTGGCAGATGACCAAAAATGTACCTCCTTCATTGCCATTGACTATTTCTGACTTTCGGAAGCATAGTGCTGCTAATCTGCTAGAACATGATAAACGTCTATACCATTACGTTTTCACCAACCATGAGCACATAGCTGTTGAACAAAAATCCATCATTGGATGGATGTCACGATCTTCTACTATTGTCAAGACACACATTACACCTGGAACCTCTGGTCTTGCCAATCTGGGCAATTCATGCTACATGAACAGTGCTCTTCAGTGCCTTCTTCATGTTGAAGAGCTTGCTTCCTACTTCATTTCCAAAGCATACGAGAAAGATCTAAATCGAAGCAATCCGATTGGTTATAAGGGAGATGTTGCTATGGAGTTTGCAAAGCTCGTCGAAAATACGTTCATTTCAAAAAATACCGCTTATTCTCCTCGAGAATTTAAGACGACTATTGGCCGATATGGCCCTGCCTTTGCTGGTTTCATGCAACAAGACAGCCAAGAGTTTCTTGCATTCCTCTTGGATGGTCTCCATGAAGATCTTAATAAGATCATCAACAAGCCTGTGACAGAATGGCCCGAGATAAGTGATGAACAGGCATCTAATCCAGAGGCTATTGAGAAACTGGCTGAAGAATGCTGGAGGCTTCATAAACTTAGAAACGAATCATCGATCATGGATCTTTTTTGTGGGCTCTATCGATCGACTTTACAGTGTCCGGAGTGTACAAAAGTCTCTATAACCTTCGATCCTTTTATGGATCTGACACTTCCGCTGCCAAATGACAATTTATGGCAAAAGGAGATTGAGATTCTACCAAAAGCAGGGCACTTGAAGCGCCTTGAGATTGGCATCGATAGGCATTCAACAATTCGTCAACTTAAGGATTATGTTGCTTCGAAAATCGGCCTCGATAACTCAATGGCGTTCATTTCCTCAGAAATTTACAACAATCGGTTTTATAAACACAACGAGAATTGGGCTCTAATCAGCGAGAGCATTTCTGCAGATGATCATATTATTGTTTACGAACTGGATAGAGTCCCAGAAAAAGAGGACGATGAAGACCTTGAAAAGGCAGTTGATGATCGTGTCTTTGCGATACCCGTGTTTCACCGCGTAACTGGAGAGTGCAAAGGTGACGATTTACATAAAGGTGATTTCTTTGGTACTCCCTTCTTCATTACTTTAACAAACAATGAGGCTCGAAATAGCGAATTGATCATGGAGAAGATCATGCAGAGATTCCCTGGGGATGATGAGCCGAAGCTAAACTACGTCGAGCACAAACGATTAAAAGAGGATCCCATGACTGGCTGGAATATTTCACAAAACCTAGTCAAGAGTTTTAGTCTAAGGGATGAAGGATACGTGGGTGATGAGTTCCACACCCCGCCAGAAAGTGTCAAAGGCTCTATCGAATCTGGTCCCCCGAAAGAACCAGTGATCCCCGAGAGTCATAGTGATAATTTGGATATCTCGAAGGGTACAAATGGTTCACTGGAGGGTTTAGCCAATGGAGGAGAAGGCATCAAGCTGGATAAGTCGGAAAGTAGCGATTTGGAAGAGAATATTGTCCCTCTCACTGATGATAAAGCATTTTATCTTGCAAAAGATACGAATGTCTGCGGAACTTCACCAGTAGGCAGCGGACAATATGTTTATCGAGGAGAGGGCATAGTCTGTGACTGGGATGAACAGCATGCAAAGCAAGAAATTGTGAACCTTGAAAATCCAGAATTGCAAGAGATGATGCAAGATAGAGAAGACATGAAGACAAAGGGTATCACATTAGATGACTGTCTGGACCTATTCAGTAAAGCAGAGCTGCTGAGTAAGGACGATTTGTGGTATTGCTCAAAGTGCAAAGTTTTACGACAAGCAACAAAAACTATTGATCTATGGAAAATTCCCGATATTTTTACCATTCATGTGAAAAGATTTGCTAGTTTCCGCAGCTTCCGTGATAAATTGGATGATACGGTGCAATTCCCGTTGGAAGGTCTGGATATGACGAAAAGAGTGGCATGTCCAGATGGAAGAACACTTATTTATGATCTGATTGCAGTTGACAATCACTTTGGAGGACTAGGTGGAGGGCATTATACAGCATATGGAAAAAATTTCTTTGACAACAAGTGGTATTATTTCGATGATGCGCACGTCAAAGAGACAGATCCAGAGAATTGCATCAGTGGAGCTGCCTATCTTCTTTTTTACCGTCGCAGAAGCGATGTACCACTAGGAAATGATGAATTAAAAGCTGCCGTTTCGGCTTCTCGAAAACGATTAGAAGAAGCTGTGGCTGTGGATACCAGCTCTTCCAGGAGCATTGCAGAGTCTGCCACCAGCACGCGCAGCAGTGTGCTTTTGGCATCATCTTTCCCGTCTCAGATCAGCCTGACCCAGTTGAACAATTCTTTCGATAGTAGTCCTTCATCTGACAAACATTTGTCGAGAAGAGGCACCGGCACCAGCATGTCTAGCCTATCGGCCAGAGCTCGGCAGGGCGTTTATCACGGGCGCTCCCAGCGAGCTGTCATGACATTCGGATCGGACTGTGACGAAGAAGATTGACAAGTCCATGATACCTTGAGCAGGAGATGAGTGTTTTGACAACATGTTTATTCCTATTTTACTACCAGCCATCAGTTGTCATGGCATTTTGATAGTAAAACCAGCATTGGCCTATGCCAACACCACCATATACATTTATTTACAATACGAAGAAGAAATTTTTCTTTCAATCTGTCCATTACAAATCAAATCTCCTTTATTTTCCTCCTTGCTGCTGGATTCGAGCAATATATGATCTGCTCACAGTGTTCCAAGCATGCATGTATTTCTGCATGCATTTCTTGGTGCAATCTTGCTCGGCAGCCGACAAAGCTGATCCCGGAATAGGAACACACTTGGAATAGCAGTTCTCAGTTACTTTCTGATATTATGTTAGTCCTGAGCACTCAAAATTGGCTGTTGTGGGCTGCTTACGTTTACAAGCTCAGTAGCATTAGCAATGGCTAGCTCTTGAGAAATCTGTTCCTGCAGCTGCTTTTTGACCTGCTCAGCAGCGGGATCGAGCTTCTTGGGCTCAGCAGATGATCCGAAAACTGAAGTGAAGCCTGCCATTTTTGCTTTCAAAGGTGATGATTGAATTTGAATGGGAAACTGGTAGTGATGATTTGCGGTGGTGGCCTGGTGTACGGCTGTGACTGAAATTTTCACCGGGCGCTTCCCTCCTCCACTGTAATGTTCTGACTGCTTACACGCCGAACTGAGCACCTACTTTAAACGCTGGAAAACCATGAGCTTGCCCGTAGAAGTATTTGCGAGAGTACAGCCAGATGTGTTTCTAGAGAGACATTTGGAAATCGGCCTAAGGCCCAACGATCTGCGTAAATTCAATGAGTTCCGCCCACATTCCCACCAAGTAGGCGGGCTCAGCTCTGTCGACGATGCCAGTATGGTTGGCTCTGCAGTGTCAAAACAGGGAGCAACTGTTGTTATTTGTGGTATCACTGTGTCTTATACTACGCATGAGAAGAGTCGTGGTGGTATTTTCCCCAATGTGGAGATTCTGAGAGGATCAGTTTATGCTCCGCCTAGTGCTGAAGAAATGACCTTATCGGAACGACTGAGAATACTAGTAAACAGTCTAGGAATTGATAAAAATCAAGAAGCATTCCATATTCACGATGTGTCGGAACCAAGCGGTTTGAATTCTGACAACTATATAATGTTGAACGCTCACATCCAAGTTCTCAGTAGATCGGGGCCTTGTTTTTCGTCATGCGCCAATACTTTGATGGCCGCTTTGAGTGATGTTAAATTACCACGGGTGTTTGTTAATGAGGATAGCGGTGAGATCGAAGCATCCTTTGCTAAGGATGACCTGAAGCCGTTGGTGCTTGGCTACGATCACCAAATCAATGATTGGTGTGCTAAAAGTTATGCTGTGTGGAGAAACAATGCCATTGCTGACATTCAAGGAGATGCTGAAGAGAGTGTTTTGGGATCAGAAACAGAGATCAGTTTTGTGGCATTGGAGCATCAGGGAGAGAAACGTTACAAGTCTCTCACTATAAGAGGGAGCAGTTCAGGCGACGGTGTTTTGAGCAAGGAGGTGCTGGATGAGGTTTTGTGAGCTTCCTGCTGGGATTCCTTACTAGGCAAGTATCGCATTTGATATTTACTGGCAAGTTTGTGCGGCATTGATTTGATGTGTTGCTACTCTTACAACTTGATTTATGATTATGGGAGAAATTTGCTTTGTTGGCCAGAAGACAAAATATCACTCAATCACACTCTTTATTACTCGCCGTTCCTTGTTGCACTGTTAATGGCAGTTGAAGTTTTGACCGGCGTCATCTAAATTACTGCGTTATACTGGCCTATGTTGATGGTGCAATTCTCAAAAGAGCTTGATCACTGATATCATTTGAGTGGCTCTGCGGCCACTCTGCATTATTACGGAGTAAATGCCCTTGAAGCATCACCATTTCTAATGTATTTTTTCTACTATGCTTTCTAATTATTTATTAAAATTTATTTGCTAGCCTTTTCTCACTGTTTTGGTTTCTTAGAGAGTTCTGTAGAGCTCGTAAAACTATCCAACTAAGATCTTATCAGTATTGCCTAATTAGGTTGCATCTACAAGAGCCAGGTCACCGAGGCGCGACGATTCCAAGCTGCCCACTAATCCCTAGTGGTTAATATTTTCACTCTCGAAGTCCGATGGAAGTGACCGGGAGAAAGGCCCTGACGCAACCTCTACGGTTTGGCCAGTGGCTCTTGGCAAAAGACCGGCACACACAAATTGATTCAATCACGTTCGCGGGGCTTTCAGTTTTGTAAACGCTTTTGGCTACCCCCAATAAGTGAGGTTGGGGGACAGCCGGCTTGGTTCACCACATTTTCAACACGTTTCCGACAAGTGGTACGCCGATGATTTAACAACTCGGAGCCAATAAGTGACGGGCAGTTACTGAAGAAATATGTGCTGGACAAGAGGCAATCCGAATACTCGTGCCGACCAATAAACAGGTTTCATAAACCTTGGTTGCCCATGCTGGTTGCCCATGTGTTTATTAAGCTCGGCTTGTAGGCGAGGCTGACCACTGGTTATGCTCAACATAGTTTTCACACATGCTCCGCCGCGGTAGGAAGTTTTAGGGACGGGGATGAGGAAGTACAGGACTAGGGATAAATCTGAACAGCACAGAGCTTTTTACCAGTGATGATACAAATGCAGGATTTTAATTTAAATGTATAACAAAAATATTACTTTGAAGAATACTTTATGGGGAAATTGTCCGACGATTGTGCACTTAGCTCGGCACACCAAATGTCGGATCAGGGCGATAAACGCCACGACCCTTACCGGTAAAGCCTGGTGTAATTGGCTTTTTCGGAAAGCAGCTGCATCGCCGCACCCCCAATGCCAAAAAGTTTTATCTCCAGGGTGAAGTTGATTAGTTGTTTACAACTATTGTGACTGAGATTTTATATCATATCTTTCAGTTTTTAGATATTCACTTCTAGGCAATTCCACAATGTCTACTACTTTGACTCAAAGAAAGCCAGGTCTCGACGAGGACGAGGCTGCTAAGCTAACTGGCGACGTTAAGTATACTATCGATACCAACGGAAACCAGTTTGAGGTTCCTAACGTACCTATCAAAACCATTTTGGACGCCATTCCCAAAAGCTGCTATGACCGATCTCTTGTGCGATCTCTTTCCTATGTCGCTCGAGATGTGTTTTTGGTATTTGTTTTTGGATATTGTGCCATTTCTTACATCCATTTGATTCCTTCCTTCTCTGCTAGAGTCGCTCTATGGATTGTTTACGGCATTCTTCAAGGTCTTGTTGGCACTGGCTGCTGGGTTCTTGCCCACGAGTGTGGCCACGGTGCTTTCTCTAGCTACAAATCTGTGAACAACGTTGTTGGTTGGGTTCTTCATTCCGCTCTTATGGTTCCTTATTTCTCCTGGCAAATTTCCCATTCCAAGCATCACAAGGCTACTGGTCATCTTACTCGAGATATGGTGTTTGTTCCTCGTGAGCGTGAGGAGTTCATGTCATTGCGTGGTCTCCAGCATTCCGCTGAGGATACCCCTATCATGACCCTTTACTATTTGCTTGTTCAGCAGCTTTTTGGCTGGAACACTTATCTGTTGACTAACGTTACTGGTCAGACTTATCCCGGCCGATCTAAGTGGGTTGTGAACCATTTTGCTCCTACATCTCCTATTTTTGACAAGAAGGATTTTTTCAACATCATTTTGTCTGACATTGGAGTTTTGACCACTATTTCTGCTCTCTACTACTTCTCCCAGAAATACGGCTTTTCCACTGTCGCTTTGATGTGGGGTATGCCTTGGTTGTGGGTCAACCACTGGTTGGTTCATATCACCTATTTGCAACACACTGATCCTCAGCTCCCTCATTACGATCCTTCTGACTGGACTTTTGCCCGAGGTGCCATGGCTACTATTGATCGAGACTTTGGTTTCATTGGTGAGTTTTTCTTCCATGATATCATCGAGACCCACGTTCTTCACCATTTCTGCTCTCGAGTTCCTTTCTACCATGGTCGATTGGCTACCGAAGAAATTAAGAAAGTGCTTGGAAAGCATTACCGAAAGGACGATGCCAATTTCATCACTTCTTTGTATAAGGTCGCTAGAGCGTGCCAGTTTGTGGAAGGTAACAATGGTGTTAAGATGTTTAGAAACATCAACAACGTTGGAGCTCCTTCTCAGGCTCACCGATTAGAATAATTTTATTCTACCGGAATGTTGTTTTGTTTTGATTGTTTGCTTTTTTTCTTTAGTCACTCGTGTCTACTTTCGGGTGTTTCCTTTTTGGCTTTACTAGATAGATAGGATATAGTGATAGAGTCTTTTCTTTTCCATATTAAGTGTGTCCATCGGCCTCACTTCCCTGCTCCATTGATTTTCTTCTGTCTATTGACTCATGCTAATGTTATAGGCGCTTCTAATATGTCTGCTTCCAACTCTAGCCATTTCTGTGCTGCGACCTCGTCTTTGACAAACTTCTCGTCTCCAATTTTGAAACCACAATAATCGAAAACTTCCCCGACAGGAATGGTTTTTCGACCAATCTTGAAGACATATTTACTCAAGCCAACGGTATATAATTTCCCATCCAGAGTCTCGAATCGGCTCAGAACAAAGATCCATTTGTCAGTCCACCCAATCACTCTGCTCTTGATGTTATACCTTGAGTAACCAGGAATCTCTCTTTTGAATACGCAAGCGGCAGAGCCCAACGGTGAATAGGCTCTTACCTCTGCTTTGTAGTCTTGGTAGAACTTCCTGAACAAATGAAGCATGAGATCGGTTCTCGCAATGTCAAGATCCATGAAGTACGTACTATTACTTTTATGAAAATTGAAATCCATTTCCATCAATGGAGTGAAAGTCGTAAATTTACGAGTTTGAAACAAGCTTTTAGGCGTTTGTTTCTTGACAAGATAAAAATGATTAATCAGCTGCCAGTAGAAACGGATATGATACATTAGCGGAAGGCTTTTGAGATTGGCAACTGAGAGAATTGCCAAAACCGCTTTCAAAACAGACATTTTGGCCCCCATCCTAAAAGTTCTGAGGAGTGGTTGTAAGAATATGTCCAAGATCAAGGTTAAGTTTGTAGGAGCACGCGTTGTCGGTGAAATAAATCCCATACCCGAGGTTAAGCGGGAGAGGCTGCTATGTCCCTCTTGAACTCCACGGACATAACTACCCCAGTCTCGATGCTTTGAAATGGTGGGATCAATCGTATTACAAATTCAAGTAATATGACAGATTTCACATATGTCTTACATAGTAATGCCTTATTGATGTGCACCCACCAGTGCACGACGGCAGTAGTGTCGGAAGAGAGGTATCTGAAGTTGCCAATGTCCATATTAGGCAAATTCAAAGATCTTGAGGGACAACGATTTCTCCAGCGCTGTTTCACCTAAAGCAGTCTTTGAAATTGCCCGAAAAAGGACATGACTATTTTCTTAAAATCATTTTCTTATCACTATTTTAATTATTTCCATATTTATTATTATTAATTTTTAGTTCCAAAATTTTCGTTTTAGTATTCCATCATATCCATATCCATATCCACATCCATATCCATATCCATATCCATATCCATATCCATATCCATATCCATATCCATATCCAAAACCAAAACCATATCCATATCCATGTCCATGTCCATGTCCGTTTTTTTACCTCTTTGATCAAAAAATGCTGATAATTACCGGAATAAAAGTCGTCGAAAGATTGGCTAGAATTGAAAGTTTAGTGTTTTTTTGATGTCAAATTTAAAATATTGCGTCTCCGATCAATTAAACAGATTCTCACTGTCTCTCCCTTTATTCGGAAGAGGAGCAGCAGCAGCCACTTAAACAATTGCACCAACTTGAGGGGCAGAGCCAGTTGAAACAGCTGCAGCAGTCTGAGTCATCACTAGAAGAACATGAGTTTCTGCCGGAATCAGTCTCGCCATCGTCATTTGAGTCGCAGTCGTCAGTAGCCGCGGGAGCCGGGACAGGTGCAACTGGCACAGGTGCAACAGGAACGGGGACAACCGGACCTGGTGCAGGATGAGGAGCTGGTGCAGGATGAGGAGCTGGCGCAGGATGAGGAGCTGGTGCAGGGTGGGGCCAGACAGGTGGCTGAGGTACAGGCTCGGGAGTAGGCTCAGGGAAACAAGGTTCTGGCTCAGGAACTGGCTCAGGAGTAGGCTCGGGCTCAGGGATGGGTTCAGGGCACACTGGTTCGGGTTCAGGAGTTGGTTCAGGCTCAGGTTCGGGGAAGCAAGGCTCGGGTTCCGGGGCTGGAGCAGGATTGACAGGAGAAGGAGAAGGAGCAGGAGCAGGAATCCAGGCAGGAATCCAGGCAGGTGGTGCTGGTGCTGGTGCTGGTGCAACAGAAGGTGCTGGCGCAGCATGGGTATGATGGTGAGCAGGAGCTTTAGGCGGGCATACAGGAGCACTGGGGGAAGCAGGAGGAGTTACAGGTGCCTTGGAAGAAGCAGCAGGAGGACATACAGGAGCGACAGGTGAAACTGGAGCAGCAGGCTGACAAGCTGGGGAAGCAGGCTGACAAGCGGGAGCAGCAGGCTGACAAGCGGGAGCAGCAGGAGCAGCAGGCTGACAAGCGGGAGCAGCAGGGGCAGCAGGGGCAGCGGGAGCAGCGGGAGCAGCGGGAGCAGAACCACCACTAGATGGCGATTTGGGAGCTGATCCAGACTTGGGGCAGCATGGCCAGCAGCATCCAGGGAAGCAGCAGCTTCGCTGATTGCTGCTAGCGGCAGCAGGGGGAGGGCACTCAGGAGTAGAAGTAGGATCACAATCATCATCATCCTCCTCCCCACTGCCGCAGCAGAAAGGCCAGCAGCAAAGATCGTTTTCAAGTTTCAACGCACCTTGGTTCTCATTCACCTCTGGTAGCTTGGCCTTTAATGACAAACAGTTAGTTCCATATCCTCCAGTTGTGTAGTAGACTGGATATGCATAGCATCCATACCCACCATAGCATATGTTACATACGTTATTTGGTTGGGCTCCACTAATTGCATAGCAGTTTCGAGTTCCACAACCTCCATTGTTGCATCCGTTGTTGAAGTTGCAGCCGTAATTGCATCCTCCACCGCAAGAAGAATAACCGCAAGAGTTTCCGCAAGAGTTTCCGCAAGAGTTTCCACCGCAAGAATTTCCACCACAAGAGTTTCCAGCATTACAAAGAGAGCTTCCTAGGCTGCTCACCTTGTTGGCAATATGACAAGGCAAGTTAACGGCTTTGCACTCAGTGCAAGTCAAATGTCCTCCAACATGGAGTGCCTTTTTGGCACAGCAGAATTCCTGTTTTCCGTTTTCAGCAACTGGCTGGGTAGACTTGGCGATCTCCTCGACACTCTGGCTATCAATCAATGTCTCCTCAGTGGTGGCATCTCCAGTTGTGACATCTCTCTTACCACATCGTGATCCTCCCCTGTTGCTACCACCGCCGCAAAAGCATCCATTAGAGGTGGGAGTTGCAATACAAGTAGTAGTGACCGTCTTAGTTCGGGGGCATGGTCGTCTGGTCGGGCAACAATCATACTCCTCATAGTCATAGTCGCAATCGTAGACAGGGGGACACTGAGGAGCATATTGAGGATAATAGTCGCAGTTGTCATAATATCCATTGTTTCCACAGTAGCCATTGTTTCCAGAGTAGGATGGATAACCATAGTCGTCAGAGTTAGGAGCAGGTCGGGCATACGGTCGTCGAGCCTGGCTGTACCCATAGTATGAGTTGTCGCAGCTATTGTCGTCATCACAATTGCCATAGTCAGAATTTCCATAGTAGTAGGGTTGTCTGTACGAATAAGAGTCACTATCGCAATCATCATCGTTATCGTAGCAATCAGTAGGTGCCGGTTGGCAAGTGACTGTTGTGGTTTTCTTGCCGCAACAGCAGCATCCGCCCAAAAAAGAACCACTTCCACTGCCTCCTGCCATGCATCCTCCGTCTCCAAAGCATCGCTTATTCAATTCAACATTTTCTGTAGATTGCTCAGTAGCTGCTTCAACCCGGACCTCAGCAACTTGAGTCTCAGCAGGCTGGATCTCAGCATTGGCAACATTAGCGGCTTCAGAATCAACATTCTTGTGATGGCCTTGATGTCTCCAGTATGAATAGGGATCATAGAATGGAGTTCCAAAAGGTTGGCCGAAAGGGGACTGGCAAGGGTCGACATAAGTGTCATCCCAGCATCCGTCATATTCTTCAACTTCTTCACAACAAGGAGTAGGATAAGGACAGAAAACAGTAGCGGTTGCAGTCTCGGTCTCGCACTCAGTCTCAGTCTCAGTTCGAGTTTTGGGGAGGATGCAGGTAACAAACGAGGTGCTAGTAGAGGTGTGGCATTTGGTACGAGTAGCCGTGGTGGTGCAGGTAGCAGTTGTGGTCAAGCATCGAGTTTTGGTGCAAGTGGCAGTAGTGGTGGTCGTAGAACACACCTCTTCTTCTTCACAATCATCATAGTACTCATGGCAGGGAGGGGGACAAGGAGGAGGACAAGGATTGCAGCCATAAGGGGAGTAGGGAGATCCGGGGTAACCAAACTGGCGCTTCTCCAATCCACTGGCACCAGAAACAGGAGCGGTAGTAGTGCTGGTCAAAGAGACAGTAGTAGAAGGAACAGTAACAGTGACAATAGGCTCTTCTTTAACATCAGGCTTCTCGATTTCAACGACAATTTCTGCGGCGTTGCCATCACGCTGGTAAAGAGATCGACGCTCTAAAACATTCAAAGCCGGAGCAGGGATAGCCCATGAAGCAGCAATGAAGATCTGAGCAGCAAGAATAGAGGTAGTGAATTGCATTTTTAAGAGAATTTTAGGGGAAAGAGTGACTCAAATCAGGTTGATTGGAAAGAGTGAATGGCAAAGCTGAGGAACAGAATCAGCAAAACATCTAGTCAATATATAGTCAACCAGATATCACAACTTTTCGGTATTTTTCCCAGTGTCAGAGTATACTCCACAATGACAATGATCTGCCCTTGGTAATTACTGATCTGATATCCGCTCACTATGGCAGATATAGCTCAGATCTTCTAAATCGGGTAGCAGTAACACATTTCTTATTCCTGCCAATCGAGCTCAAAGTATAACTTTCCATGTTTCATTAAGCGACTTAGTGATCTGTCCAGATCTAGCAGTAAGAATTTGGATTCTACCTATAAAGTAGAATCTAGTAGAATTCTGGCTTCTGCTATTAGTTATTGGTCAGCTCTAGTTAGAAGCAACTGCAATGAGCAGATTATAAGAGCATGCTTATATTTCAGGTACTTTTCAACAATTCCAGCTTTTAGATTCCAATTGGATATGAAAATTTCAATCAAAGCACACTCCACCGTTGGGGTAACTCCAAGTTGGTTGACAGCATGAAGGCCATCTTGTTCGGCCTGTGTTCAGCCGTGACCGACGATGAGGATGCGTTGTCATAACAACGCGAACTGTTCAGCTCTCAGTAAGAAAACTACTCAATCTGGTAAGGCGTTAGGCAGGGGGCGGGCGGTGTTTCGAAATAATAAGGGGCGTCAACGAATATTACAGGAGACTGCGAGCACATCGTGAGCCACCAAATCTGGCCACAAGTATCCTAGAATACGGTGCAGGTACCCATCAATGAGGGGAATTTCCAGAGAACAGGCTGGAAGGAGCGTTTTGTTCTATAAAGATGCCCAACAGTATTTTGTCGAACCTTGCATGAACTGTAAGTGAAATTACAGTTGTGTGGGCGGTTCGCTTAAACATGGTTTTTCAAGACAAAGGGTCAGTTCATGCGCCCAATCAGGGAAAACGGTATGGCATAATCACGGGTATTTCAGCATCTGAGCGATGATCAACGGCCGGGTTAAATGCCTCAGTTTGTCATTTGGTGGCAGTAGAGTGGTGAAGGAGGCCGAACAGAGTCGAGTGTGCTGATGTCATCAATTGGCACCTGAATACATAGAATACAATTGTCAACTCAAGCTTTGACGGGCCGCGCATTTCCATATTCAAGCTAATGATAACATGACCGTTAAAACACGGGAAACGCTAGTTGTTGTTGTTGTTGTTATTTTTGCTTTTGTTTTTTTGTTTTTTGTTTTTTGTGTTTTGTGTTTTGTGTTTTGTGTTTTGTTTTTGATTTGATTTTCAAACTCTTGAAGGGGCTTTGTAAAAACCTGTTAGCGCCGGTCCATTTCTTAATTCGATCAAGTTCACTAACCGACAGTGCGTTATTGCAAGTTAGCACCACCACCCGACATAACCGCCGGAGCATTGGGGTGTATTTATGGCCCGAGGAGCTCGTCGGAAAATCTTACCAAATACTTTGGCGACAAGTCGCATAATCGTTAATAGCTCGTTCATCCCCGCAGCCCGGCAGAAGCCAAGCCCAGTGAATTTTCTGCCCTTTTTATTTTTATTCGCTGGTTACGTAGATTGTGCGTGGGTTTAGCTCAACGGCTTTTCTCCGACTAGAAAGGCAGGTGTAGTTGCAGGCCCGTTAAACCACCACACTCTCTCATAACTTACATCAAAGCCGAAAAAGTCTCACTGAGTCGCTTATAGCGACTGCCGCTTACACGCCAAGCAGATTCTATAGAAAATCGAATTTACAGAAAATTGCGGATTGTCTTTTCGCTTCTGTTTTTTTCAATCCTTATTGGCGGTTGCCCGCTTTCAGTTTCCGCTGCTACGCCCAGTTTGGTTACCTTTCTCTGGCTTTTCGAAGCTTTTCAGCTAGAATGGAACCCCGTGGCCAAACTTCTTCATCACAAGCTTCTCAAACTGCTCAAACTGCTCCATTAATGGTCCCTGGAAGCCGCCATCGGCCATCGGTATCCTCGGTTGATGCCGAAGGTGATGTTATCTCTGTGTCGTCAGTTTCATCAGCAAACAAGGTCAGATATTATCGTTATGGATCAGTCAGTTCAACTACCGATTCGCTACCTGCTCTTCCTCCTATGCCGAACTTTTCACCTCTCAAAAAGCCATCTGCGCCCATAAACGAAACAGATCGTTTACTGAAACATCCTAGTGTTGACGAGCTGGTCCAGCGGGCTAGTGCCGTGACCATTGGCGCTCCGATCCGTCCTCATACTAAGGCTCCTAGCATCCATTCAACTCTGGCTGAAGTCGCCTCTGTTCATTCTCATGGAAGTGAGGATTCAGCCGTCTTATCGGTAACTTATTCCATCGAAAGCCCGACTCGTCGTGAGTCCGATAGCCAAGCTCCTGATACAACTCTCGTGGGAGGCTTGAGCTATGCTTCAAGCACTGCCGATACAAACGTTTCCCAGCCGACTACTTCTGGCCGAAGAAATGGAAACCAAGCTAAAGCATGGCTTCCTCAATTGAAAACTCCCGCTGGGGCTGTTTCCAGTAAGAATTATAAGCCGATGTCGTCAACCTCTGCTAGCATAGATCTGACTTCTCCTGTTACCCCCGGGGGGGCTCAGGCTGGAAATTTGAGTATTTCCGAGAGCGAGATATCTTCACTTCCAATCAATTCTGGGTTTTCTGGAATAAGTGTCGGGTCGAAATCTCGACATAATTCTGGTCTTTCAGCAACCGGCCCTGATGCTACTGAACTTCGTCTACAAGCCTTGGGGTCCATCACTGCTTCGGGGAATACTTCTCAAAAATATCAGAAATCAATTCTATCATCCTCTTCTGTTCTGGTTCATAGCATTGATGAACGCAAAAGTTCCAATGGATCCGCCCCTCGGAATGGCAGCATTGGTGGCTCAGCTAAAGATGATGCCACCGCAACAGAGTCCATTCGCACTAGTGGAAGAAGAGGAGCTTTTTTTAATCGGGGAACTAATGATAGCGAGGTTTGCTCGCCCATGGGTTTGTACTGTCATGTGCCCAACATTTATGGAGCAGAGCCACCACATTTGGCTGGTCACTGCAATTGCATTCTGAAGAACAAAATATACATTTATGGAGGAAGAACCGCTTCCTCTGTTTCTAATAAGCTCTACATTTTTGACTGTGTGACTATGAGCCTGACTGAGTGTACTATTCGATTTGACAATGGCAAGCGGCCACCACCCAAACTGGCTGATGCAGCATCGGCCGTTGTTGGACATCTAATTTATATTTATGGAGGTATCGATGAAAACGGTACTTATTGCAACGATCTCTATTGTCTTGATAGCCGTACCCTCGTAATGAGAATGATCCCGGCCAGTTCTGGTGATCCTCTGGAAAAGGTTCACGTTCCAATGGCCAGAAGAGGTCATTCTTTGGTTGCCAGTAGTGAAACACTCTATATTTTTGGCGGTATTCAAGAAAACAATACTACGTTGAGTGATATATGGAAAGTCAAGGTGAACGGTCTCCTGATGCCTAAGGAGACGGTTTATGTCGAGGTGAATTTATTAGAGAAAGACACCCCAGGTCTCTGGCCAGCACCAAGAGCTTTTCATAGTGCTCATCTTGTGGACGGTGAAGGGGCCATTCTGATTTATGGTGGAAGTGGAACGGCGAATAGCACCAAATCTAAGGTATACGGGGATGTTTGGTTTTTCAACATTGCTGAACAGCATTGGTCTCAGATGCCTCCAGGCGTAGAAAAAAAAAGTCAGAGGTATCCGCCAAAACGATGGCTAGAACCAGTGGAGTGGCGAAGAACCTTACACGCCTCTTGTATGATTGGCGATACGCTGGTGGTCGTTGGCGGACACGATGGGCACAGCTTGATTTCTACAATTGCAACTCTTTATTTACCAGAGCACCGCTGGAAAATCAGCCATATTAATGGAGTACAATTTCCTGGTCAATGTTATCACGGAGTGCTTTATTACGACAGTCGACTGTTCATTACTGGAGGTTTGGGTCCTACTGAGTTCTTCGCGGGTATGCGACTTGTAGAAGTCCCCATGGGCTCATTCCTCGAGTCTCCTAGTTTGGATTTTTCGTTCCAGCAAAGGATGGAAGAAGCAGCTATCGTACAGGCCAATGGAGATGCTGATCGTACGCCGATGGCAGTATCGAGAGACGTTTCGCCAACCAGATTATGACATGATAATTTATAACAAGTGTGCATCACTGATTTTTTTTTTATTTTTTCATTATACAGTATGTTTTCCACTATAGTTAGTTGAATGAAGTCGATGAATTTAAAAAACCCTGAAAAAAGCCTGCATTTTCGACACTGATGATTCGCGGTTTGACGGAACTTGATCGAATGGATCTCAAAGGCATTCTCCTAAATGCTGGGCTGCTTTTTTCTCTGTGTGAGATCTATTTCTCAGTTTTCATGCTGTGCTTCATATAGTCGCTGAAAGTTTGTTGACTGCGACAGCGTATGATCCGTGCGGCTGAAATGCGGGGTGTGTATTAAACTCCATGAAACCTTTGACGTCGGAAACGCGAGCGCAGTCACTTAGATTTGTTGTGATTTATTTTTTCTAATCACTGAATTGAATTCTTTTTAAAATTCATCCGCTAATAACTCCTCCATCGCGGAAAATCCGGTTCATTTCACTTGAAATATGTGAGTTTTTGCAAACTTCGGTGTGCTCGCGTGGAGACGCACAACACAACCCCGCCACTACGGCTGAAGCCTAAGGATCGTGACTTGTAGTGTAAGGTGGGACTCAAAAACTGGGGCAAGAAAACTTTGACAGTGGCCACGTACTTATGTTTGTATTTCCGGCGAACGACGAAGGATATCGTAAGCGAAAAAGGTCGCATAAGGCTTGCGAGCAGTGCAAGCGCCGTCGTGTAAGTAAAGAGAACTCCTTGGCGCTGGATGTCGTCGTGTTAGGCATCCATTTCATAGTTGCGCTCAGCGCTAACAGTCATCACATAACAGCAACGGTGTGATTTTCCACCCGAAAGCGCTCGATGTGAACCTTGTAAAAAAGCAGAAATCATGTGTTCTTTGGCTCCAAATACTGAGCTGCCATCTAAGCCCACCCCACGATTTGATAGCTTGGCTCATCATAGTCTATTCAGTAGGCCCAACATAAATCGGGCCACATCGTTTGGCAGTGACATCAAATCTGAGGATAGTTCGGCCTCTTCACAATCGTCACTTTCTGCATTATCTGGAAGAACCCCTAGTCCCGGAAGGTCGGGTATGTCAGGTTTGAGTCGTCCGAGCCTAGGACCAAGAGCATTGTCATACCACACTGGAAGTACCGGTACGCCCATCATCAGGAGAACTGATGGGTTTATGGGCGGTACTGGTGGTGGTACAACACCTAAAATGGCTCACAAGAGAGGCACATCGGAAACCTTGGGAAAGGGGATGAGCTGGACTAAGGATACCCCGAGCCAGTCCAATGGAACTGCAGCGGACACTAAGAAGCCCACTTCTCCAGACCATGTTGACCGTGAAAGCATCGGAATGTGGGTCAAAGGTGTCACAACTCAGCAACGTCTAAACCCTCAATTGCACACTTATTTATCGGCTATATCTGCTTTCAGCATGCCCTTGCGGCCTGACCGCTTAGCTTTGATCCAGCTATATTGCGAGAGCATTGACAGAATGTTTCCGCTGCTTGATAAGCCCCAGTTTCTCAAGCTTCACGAAATTGGTCAGGCCCCTACTATTCTTTTGCATGCTGTACTTTTGGTTGCCGCTAGGCATCCTAGAGCCAGCCGATATCTTGGTCATGAAAGTGTTCGTCAATTCTGTACCAATACTGCCGCAAAAATCAGGGCATTATTATTTGCAGAGGTCGAACAAGACCGCTTGACTCTTGTACGAGTCTATGCATTATTGTCTTTGCATAGTGAAGGACCCGATGGACTGGAGAATTCTTGTGGAGACCTAGAGAAAGCTATTCATTATGCTATTTCTCTTGGAATCCATCATGAAAGACCTTTTGTCGATAAAATCGAACTCAAAAAGCTCTGGTGGAGTATCTGGTGTATGGATAGAATATCTGCGTGCGTGAATGCCCGTCCTCTCGTAATTAATAACGAGGACATGGGTATTTCCGTTGTGCAAAACGACGAGCATTCGGAATTGGCTCAGCTGGTGGAAGCTTGTGACAAATTGGAAAGCGTAATTTATTTATATCGACCGAGACGTGATACAGAAGATGAAGACGACGTTATACCTCCTGACGTGGACGTCTTGTATGTGGGTGATGATTGTCTGGACCCTTACAACTCAGTAAAAGCGCTACTCCACTACACAAGCTATATTCTGGCTCATAAGCGAGTCAATCCAAAGGACTCTCTCAAAGAAGAAGCTGTGGTCATGGAGGAAAGTGGTTTGACTCCTGCTACAAAGTCGCAACTCGATTCGGGCACTGTTGCCGGCTCTGAAACAACTCCTACAGGCTCTAAATCAGTGCCAAAATCGGGAAGAGTGAAGGGTGCTTCTCCGTTAGCAGCAGCACCTAATCACAAGTTCAGCACAATCGGTAATTATGGACGAAGGACTATTGGAACGATGTACACACCATTGACAATGGTACTAGCAGAGGAGAAACTGAAGAGCAAGCAGCGTGGTGTATCGCCGACTGTTGAAGAAAGAATGTCAGATTATTTCAGTCTGGAAACTCCCGGAGGTAATGAGTACGGAACCGACGACTACATTTCAACACTGAATGGAATGTCATCAATGTCAAAGAACAAGTATTCCAGTGAGGATAGCCTGTTACTTTCTGCTGCGGGATCGGTGTTGCGAATCATAAAAAACGCCGTCGACTTACCACCATTACCCATGATCCCGTACTGCATATCCTTGACCATGACTGTGTTTTTGAGAACTTTCCCGCGATATGACACCGAGACCGGACTCGGTTGGAAGGACGCTTGTATTTTATTGGAGCAAATGGCTGACCGGTGGTGGGTAGCTGGTGCCATGGGCTGCATGGGTTGGAACGTCTTCAATTCTTTACAGGAGAACCCGACTACAGATAGTGGAAAGAAACCGTTTGAGAACAATATTCAAGAAGCAGACTATGCTGAATTCTCATCGTCTCTGCTGCCGAAAAACGGGCATGGGGAAGGAATTGGACCTGGAGGAGCAGCAACAGTGCCAGGAGCAGTTCAGGCGGCATATACGCAGGATCAAGCACAAGAGCGTGTACCGGATCGCAAGATTACCGAACAGGAAAACTCGTATGGACAATTGAATGGGCTTGTGCAATCACTCATGCCAAAGGAAGACTTGTATCTTAACATGTTTTCAGAGTTTCCCAATCAGACATCTTTTCTAGACGAAGCAATCAATCTACAGGAATTCAATGGAGTTGAGGAATGGCTAGAGGAGAAGAACTAGGTGTTGAATGTGTTCGTAATTGGTTGCTTGAACTCGACATTAGTGATTGACCAAGACTACTTCTGTTCCCCTAGTTCCTGATAATCTGATCTGGCGTCACCCAATCAACTTTGTACTTGTCGTCGGTATCTGCCTATCCACCTTGTTCAGTCACATTCTTGGACTCTAACCAGCTCTGCATATGTTCACACTATTATGACACTCCAAGGCTTTCGGAAAAGCATCAGTAACCTGACCGCTTTTCGTCCCCCGGTTTTAATTTAGCTTTTTCTGCACAATCCATCTCTCAAAATGCAAGAAAAGTAAAATAAAATTCAAAAAAAAGAAAAAAAGAAAATGGATCTACTATTATTCATTTTAATTCAATGAAAGCTATTGCTCTTGTCAGATCAGTGCCACGAGCTCTTCGAGAAATAGAGCTTATTTAAACTCAGATCCCGTCTGAGGCAGC
Organism: Zygoascus meyerae; assembly: GCA_030561445.1. Taxonomy (NCBI): domain Eukaryota; kingdom Fungi; phylum Ascomycota; class Dipodascomycetes; order Dipodascales; family Trichomonascaceae; genus Zygoascus; species Zygoascus meyerae. Next base: position 260,325 of record JAKTXC010000014.1, read on the forward strand.
ATACTTCGAAAAGTGGTCCATATGATAGCGAGGTTTCGAGTTTCGACTGAATCATAGCTATTCTATATTGGTGAAATGAACCATTGCTTGAGCACGACTATTTAAATATCTATCAAATCAGCTATTATATCAGCTACCACTGCCTGGGCCAGCAGTCTGGACCGTCTCAACCTCCATAGCCGTAGCATGTGACCCGATAAGGACAATTCCAGATCCCCAATGGCTCAATTCAGACGCCAGGAGTTCAGCAGATCCCGCGCTTACCAACGCCCTACTTTCTGACTTATTTCCCCATCGGAGCGATCTATCAGTCGGTCAGCTTTTTTGTCAGATCGACTTAGATTGTCATGATTACCCTGTCGGGACCTCTCATTTGACAATCCCCAGCATCACACCACAAACATTTTTCTCCCGTTGACCACACAAACCTCCAGAGGTGAAAAACTAATCTAAATTGCACGAATTGACCATGTCCTTTGTTGCTCGAACTCTTCGATCCTTCACCAAGACGGCCTCCGTCGGCGCCCGTTCTGCTTTGCAGACTCCTGCCTCAATCTACCGAGGTGGCGCCATGGTTAGCAGCATGACTCCTCGATTGGTCCGAAACTACTCGTCGCACGATGAAGAGACTTTCGAAGAATTCACCAGCCGATACGAGAAGGAATTCGACGAAGCATATGATCTGTTCGAAGTCCAGCGTGTTTTGAACAACGTTTTCTCTTATGATCTGGTTCCCGCTCCTGCTGTCTTGGAAAAGGCTTTGCAGGCTGCTCGACGAGTCAATGATTACGCTACCGCTAGCCGAGTATTTGAAGGTAAGTTTGATACATAATTAGCTTAGAAGCGCTCGGTCGGCGCTCATTTTCCGTAAAATCGTCCCCTTCCTTATTTCACTTTCTTCTTACTAACTGACCCCAGGTTTGCGTCACAAGGTCGAATCTAAGGAGCAATATCAGCAGTATCTTGAGGACCTCAAGCCTATTCGAGAAGAATTGGGCATCACTCTCAAGGAGGAACTTTTTGGCGAGGCCTAAGCGCCTCGGCCCTTGGCACTTGATTACACGTAGGCTTATAAATAATCTATGCATATATTTCTTGACTTATTATGTGACATGTTGTCTTTTTCCATTTTCCATTCAAGCCCTCCATTGATTCGTAGTTTACTTTTTGTACGTGGTGGTTCTCCCAACTCCCACCAATCACAGACATCTGTTTTGTGATTTTCTCTCTTCATCGACCATCATGGCTGGAAAGTTCTATCATCGTAAGTTCAGTTCCAAAAGCCAGTATTTGTGCTAATAAATATTAACTGAATGTTTAGCTCTTCATCATGACGATGCTATAGAAAATTACAATCGTAAGTATAGTTGTTGCTCGCTAATCAGCGAGCAATTATCGTTACCGCCGGCGCTTGAGCTGAGCACAAGACTGACTTTCTTCAGGAATGAGAAGCACTCTCCGATTGAATTTTTTCTTTAATAAGAAAAACACTAAATTCTTGTTCTTCATGTTCGGTTTGTTCCCTGTAGCTCTTGGTTATACCGCTTATCGACTTTCTGGTCAGCTTAATTTTGCTGGAAAGCGACGAAATGAAAGCGTTTGGCGATCAAACTGATCAATTCATTATTCTAGGCATGGATTTCATCAGGCTGAATATATTTTTGGCCTGCAAAACTCATATATAAGGTTGTTGAGGGCGAGAGAAAAGATGTTTTTCTGGCGTTTCCAAGATAGGCTTGCAATAAATATTTTTTAATAATGTGGGAAATGATGTATTGACTGCGTATATGCTTTAAAGGTATTGGTGACAACATGGAATCACTGCATGTAGTTTTTTGCCGTGAAACCTGGTGTTAAGGTGGAGTCGAAGGTGATTGAATCTCTGTCATTACAGAGACGCAGGGCCGACGTTTCCAGCGATTAGTTACTCTTGTTAGGTCTGCAAACATGTGTGATAACTCTCAGTTTATTTTGAAACTGTTAGTCCCGTATGTTTGTGTGCTGCCATCCGAGGTATATCAGTTTTTTTTGATTTTACTGACATGTTGACATCTATAAGACAATATTAATGTGGTTTATATGGGGCTTATGTGAGTCCAATGGTACTAGGCAATCAATAATAAGTTAGCCTCGAGATGACTGAGTTGATCTTGCATGATCCAATATGATGCATTTGATCTATCACTAGCCAATTTGGCAAGGTGATTTATCACATTTCAATTGGCCAAACGATCCAGGGTGATTAAGCGCGGAATAAAAATGTCAAGAAGCTGCGAAGGATAGAATGTAAGCGCTTGAGGGCATCTGGCTGGGATTTGTAGTACTATGATGTGATCCATCTACTTCTGAGCATGTTCAATGCTGGTCCAAAGCAGTCAACATGTCAGCGATTGGTAATCTACGATCAAGCGCCTAGATAAACCAGAACAATGACAAATATTTTATTAGGCTAGGCGAGGCGAATAGGAAGGAGGGGGTAGAAACGCCAGCGCCTAAATGAGCGTGAAATCCCCAGTACAAACTTATAAGTCCAGCATCCCGTCTACTTTCTATACCACATTCGGGTTATCTTGGTTTCCCGCATCTTCTTTTGTAACTGGAACATACCATAAATCAATGCTTCAGAAGTAGGAGGGCATCCAGGCACGTACACATCAACTGGTACAATACGGTCGCATCCTCGCACAACACTGTAACTGTAATGATAGTACCCTCCACCATTGGCACATGAACCCATGGAAATAACCCATTTGGGGTCGGGCATCTGGTCGTAAACCTGTCGCAAAGCAGGAGCCATTTTGTTCGTCAAAGTACCAGCAACAATCATGATATCAGATTGTCGAGGAGAAGCTCGGAAAATGATTCCTAGACGATCCTGATCGTATCGAGGAGCCGAAGCATGCATCATTTCGACAGCGCAACAAGCCAAACCGAAAGTCACTGGCCAGAAAGAACCTTGACGAGCCCAGTTGGCAATAGCGTCTAGAGTGGTCAGCGTGTAATCCAATGCATTGTTAGGCTTCTGTTGACTAGGCAGAGGAAAGTCGGTAGGCATAGAAGAGTTTGTCGAGAGACCAGCAGATACGGCTCGAGTGGTGGTGAGAGATCTTCGAGCAGCGAACCGCAGTCCCTGGTTTCCAAAGCTTCGCAAACCAAGCATTTTGTTCTCTAATCTGGGGGTTTTAGCTCAAGTAGATGGTTGCTTGTGATGTTCCCAGTGGTGAACTTTGTGTTACAAGTAAGATAATAAAAGTTTGTTGATTGGCTGGTTGCTTGGGAGGAGAGGTTAGCCAGTGATTGAAAGAGTGTGGGTAGGTGGGAGCCAGCGTTTACCAATGTTGTTATAGGATGGGGTTGGGAGGAGCTCAAGGAACGAGAAAGGGTGGAGTTCACAAAAGCGCGGGCGCCAAACAATCCAGCTGGTCTAGGTTTGGTAGCGCTGCGCGCGCTTATCGCAGCGCAGCGCACCCACTTGACTTGAGTTATAATAATATATTGATCCTTGTTATCAAACCTCATTCCTACTGTGATGCTTGGGGGCATCCACCTAAGATAAAACAAATAAAACAAAAACTGCAATGACCATAAATAATGAAAAAAAAAGAAGTGGTTTCTAGACCGGCTCGGCCTCATGGTATGGGTCCATTGCTGAACCCATGAGGGTATGACTGGTCCGACGAACCCATATCCAGAAATAGGCTGTTAAATTGATCTCGGTTTGGAGTGCTCAATCGTGAGAAGCTTTGGGGCTGAGAATATTGCGAATCTGTGCTGAAGACATGCCTCTGAGCCGTGCCTACCTCCATAGATTTGGTAATAGTTGATGATGCTTGGAATTCCTGGTTGTTTGGCGCTGTGTAAACCGCTGTGGAACTTGTATCTGTGGCACGTTGACTGTTGTGAGAAGTGTTGGCTGACAGGTTTTGCGGATGACTTGAATATAAGTGGTGCTGATCAACCAGTTGTGGGTGACGGGATACCGAAGCTGATCTTGCTCGTTTGGCCCGAGGCTTCTTCTTTTTTGACACTGCGCTTTTGTCTCGGCCATATACACTCGATGAGTTGCTCAAATTCACTTGGAAACTCGACATGCTGAACGACATGGGTCTTGTAGCTACTGACGAGTTCTGGCCTGCAGATGATGTAGCCCCAGGCCCATTGGCTAAAGACCGGACTGCTTTCCCCACATTAGCTGGGACACTGCGACTTATGAAACTTCCCTTGGCAGGCGAAGTATCGCTGGCTTCAGCTATCAGTTTGGTGAAACTGCTTGTTTTGACGGCTCGAATCGGCGTCTGGTTATTATAGTTTAGCCTTGTGTTTTGGCGAAGAATCGTATGCTGTTTCTGGTTCGACGAAAGCACTATTGTACTTGGGGTATTCACATCTGTTCCCCCCTCTCCTACAGACTTCTTAGGGGTGCTTAGGCTTCTGTATTGGTCGGCATTCTCCTTGTTGGCGGCACTGGTTGCTGGGGTTGGGACTCTGGCTGGTGCTGTAGGAGCTGGTAATGTTGGCGCCGGAAAATTCTGGTGCTTGACCGGTGATGGCTGCCTCCAATGAGAAGGGTCTCCATACAAATCGGCAGGAATTGATCGGGTGTTTCCATATAACAGATTATCATAAGGGGTTGAATTGTATACGGCAGAATTGTCGTTGGAGTCGTCTAGCAGTCCTATGGCTCCTATAGGCATGGATGTTGAAGGAATATATGGTTCGATTCCTGACTCGAGCTGGCGAGCCAAATACTCAACTTTCTCAATACTCAAAGGACTATAATCAAGGCCTACACCATTCACGAGTCTACTTGGAGTTTGTATAGCCTGTGGGTTACTGTTACTAGCATTGTCAAGCCACGCCGGTAGAAATCGATCTGAAGACGACGACGACGACGACGATGAATGGTCTGGATGTTGTTGATGATTCTGTTTGTGGATATTGTTATCGGAGCTTTCCATTATATGCGGTAGTAACATGTTTCCCATGTCGGCAAACATCATGTCGGAAACATTGAAGTTTGTCTCCATTGCGCTCTCGGGTGATGCTAAGTTGAAGATTCAGATTCGTTTGTTTACAAAATAAGGCGGCCCGAGCTCATGTTGCGGTGGTGAGGTGAGTGCGTGCGCTGGGAGCGGAGCCTTGCCAGAGTGCCCCACTATGTGAGTCGCTTTAAGTGTTGCTGTGGCAACCGTTTTATAAACAAACATCGTTTATATACATACACACACATGCGCCGGTCACCACCAGCTTTCAAGAAGCAACCACTCAGTCAAAGTATCTCAGGCAAGCTTCTTTTGAAATGGAAGCTGATCCTTTCAACGTTCCGGATCACTCAGTGCAACAGAGTATCCGATCTCATGATTATTCCAATCTCGATGATATCTTTGACGACCAAGGTCTTAATGAGGAATGGATTGATCAACAGGAGAATGCGTCTAACAACAACAGCTTCAAGCTGGACTATTCCAATTCTCTGAAATCTGGCTCTGTCAACAGCATAAACTCTGCTGGAGGCACTGCAACCAGCAGTTTGGGTTTCAATTTCGATACTACAAAGATCGAGGCTAATGATGTCAAGAAAACTCCAATGTTTATGAAAATTATCAATGCTCAGAAGGAAAGCGAGATTAACCCTCGAGCCCGTAATTTAGAAAGCCTTTTTCTTGCTCCCGATGGTTCAGCTCCACTTGCCAATGGATTTGCTACTTCTGATGTTAGCAGCCAGAGCCACAATGATTCGGATCCTATTGAGTCGTCTCAGGTGGTCTCTAATGAATCCCAATCTAATACCGGCGCTAATTACTCGACTGCTAGCCAACAGGTGGTCACTTCAAGACCGCGCGGAAAACCTCTGTCGCCTATGGAGTCCAGCTCAGGTCTTTCGGACGAAAACAAGCATACCAGGCTTGAAACTACACCGCCAGTTGAAGAACCAGCTGTTTCCGGTGGCATGGTCGCAGATTCAAAGCCCGAACAAGAATCAGCTGCTGCAAGGCTGGTCAAAGGCTTCGCAAAGAATCAATCTGCCAATGGTTCTGCACATCTTTCCTCTATGGGTGTTAGTACTGATGTGGGTTCTGGCTCTGGCTCTGGATCGGGCTCGATATCCAGCAAGCTGCTTCAGGAACTTACAGAGAACCAGTCTTTGACTGGGCCTCCCTCATCTCATAACCTTGTTTCCGATGCTGATATTTCAAAGCTCAAAAGCATCAAGCCAAATGTTGAAGATCCTAGCTCGACAGTCAGCTCTCCTGAGACTCCTTCAGCATCAGTGGTCAGAAACCATTCAGAATCACCAATGAAAATCTTTACAAGAGATAAGAACACTTACACATCTAGTCGATTTGAATTCTTTCTGAACCACATGGGATCCGCTGAGCAGCTGAAGGACTCTAGTTCGCTCAAAACGAGAAGTGCCAGGTCTCGTGGTAACGATAAAGAGAACCAGTTCCAGCCCAACTTGGAGACAGTTGCTGATTCAAGTAGTCATGATACTGAATCTCCGGACAATATCAGTGTGCTGGCAGATTCGCTACAAAACCTTAGTCTGAACAGCCCAGCTAAGAAAAAGCATATCAGTAGTGAAGAAGATCAGGAAGCCCAGCCTAATAGCCGCAAAGTCACACATGAAGACTATAAAGCGGATGCTTCCGATCTAATGAGTAAGCTTGTCAAAAAGAGAAGCTCCAAGATAGCATACCCTGTCGAAGAGGAGGAAGAAGATTCTACCAATATCTCATCCGAGCAGTCTGACGTACCTGACATGAGAGAAATGAGCTCTCGTCGTCCTATACAAACCGAAACCGAAACTGATAGCACTGACTCATTCGAAGAACTCAAACGACGAGAATCATTTGAGCTTGATGCAAGTGAATCAGATCGGTCAATTGAGGCTACATCAGTGAACACAGGTACAAGACGATCCAGGGCGAGATCACCTTCTATTCCTTCTCCAATCAGAGAGTCTGTAGGGTCAAAACCTGCTCAGCAATCTTTCAAGCCTGCTCGACTGCCCCCTAAGCCACCAATTAGAAAAGATGCGGCCATTTCTTCGCCAGCCAAACCGAAGCATCCGCGCTTGAATCAAATCACACCTCAAGAATATGCTCTGAATCCAGAAAAATTCAGTAATTACTCTGGATCAAATTTCGGGATGGAGTTCGATGCAAGCCATGGTATGTGGAGAAAGAATTCGCTACACTCACTCGCAAGTCGCCAAAGCTCACGCTCAGCTTCAATTCAGCAGATTCCAGTCAGCGATAAGATCTCTACGATAAAAATTGACGATATCAGCGATCTGATTGACAGTGGTTGTGAGACCACTCCTCCAGGATCGCCAGAGGTTGTCAAAAATGGAGACTCACTAATTGTATCCAATAGGATCTCATCCGGTGCAAATCTCACAGACAAATCCCTGGCACTGGCTCACTCTACTTTGGACTCAAACGCTTTTTCTACTTTCAACGCTACATTCAATGACTCTCAGAGCAGATCTTACTCGGAGGAGATTTATCAGGATACTTCAAGTTATGAGAGCTCCTCATCTTCAGTCATAGTCACCAATACCGGCAGAAGGGTTTCTCAAATGGGAGCCAGGGACAGCTCAAAAGCTAACAGAACAGTCTCATTTGTCAGCGAGTACTCTTCTACTTCTTCGGACGGATCTACTAACATTCGTCGTAGGGGCGAATTTAGCATGTTGTCCAATCGTGATCAGGTATCTTTCTCACAAGCTTTAGGCGAGACTATCAAAATTATGCCACTAGACTACGATGGGAACTTGTCGCAGATAATCAATTTGAATATACCACCAAACACAGCCTTGACTAATACCCGATGGGTTGGAAAGCAGCATCCTCGTCTAGAGATATTGAATGCTCCCGATGGAAACATTCGATACTTACATGAGCTCCCATCCAGTGTGAGAGAGTTACATCTACCCAATAATGCTGTGGATCAAGATGTCAACAACTTACACCGCTTAGAGAATCTTGAAGTGCTTGATTTGAGTAATAACAAACTCACCGATTGCAGCTTCCTGCGAAGCCTAACGCATCTTCGGGAACTGAATCTGTCGGGCAATAATATCAAATCTCTTAGGGGACTTATGGGATTGCGAAGTCTGCAGAAGCTGAATTTGGACGGTAATGACATCTCGCATGAGATAGACCTATCTCAGACAGAATGGACTCAGTTGACCACGTTGAGCCTAAAAAACAATAAGAACCTTGTTGTATTGAGTGGGCTACAAGCAGATTGTAAGATCAGGGAACTATGTCTGGACAACTGTGAAAAGTTGGTTCACATTGCAGGCAATTGCAACCATCTTCTCAAACTTAGTATCAACAGTTGTCCAGAGCTGACACAGCTTGACCTGCACAGTTTTCCACAGCTTCGCGTCTTGAAATGTGACAATAATCCTGGTCTAACCAAGTTTAAAGATGGATTCATCCCCATGAGACTGGAAGCTGTTTCTATGACACACCAGAACAAAGATTTCTGTGGAGGTGTTGAGAGTATGTTTACAAGTTTCAACGAGGTACAGCGTCTGAGAATTGCTAGCACACCCATTTTACATTTGGATTTCGGTAATGAGTTCTTCTTGAATCTTCATTTATTGGATCTTTCTAATTGTGGGCTTAAAAATTTGCCGGAGAACTTTGATGAAAGGTGTGTAAATCTTCGGGTGCTCAATCTCAGTGGGAACGAAATCAAAGATACTTCCCGGCTGGCAACTATACCGAAGCTTGCATCGATTGATCTGCGAGATAATGATATCAACCAGAAATGGTTTAAGGTGCTTCTGAGAACTATCCGAAATCTGGAGCATCTGACTACAATCGACACTCGAGGAAACCCAGTGTGCAAAAAACTTTACGGAGAAAGCGCAGAGGCCAATGAGGGCATAGACAAGAGCAGGAAAAAGTATCGCCAGTTCCTAGTTGAAAACAGTTATGGACTTGATTGGCTGGACGGAGAACCAGCTCCACCGAAGCTCAACGACCAAGATTTCAGTCTTGACGCTATGAACGAATGAATGAATTGTCGGGGAATGACGAAGTAGATGAACTTCAATGAGTAATGAACTAGAAATCAATCAATGAGATGATGAGTCTTGTAAGATCCGGGCGCCCATGCTCAGACAACCTTCTGTTTTTCCTAACACAGGCTTTTCAGCCTTAAGAAATGCTGGCGTATTGACTGCATGCCCACAGCCTCAATGACATTCTTGCGATGCCTGCCGGCGCTCCATTCTGCAGGGTCGAAAATTCTTTGTGGGGCCCAAAGAAGCAACATACGGACAGAGCAGCGAAATAAAGTTTAGCACATGTAAACAAAGCAAGGGGCAGAATATTCATATGATACAGCTATTTATTTTTGTTTAATAAAAACACTACAAGAAAAATATTTGGAAGGGCACAAGCAATAAATAAGTGGTACTTTTTTTTAAAAACCACACTGATTAGGATACTGACGATCGCTCAAAGGCTGAGGGAAAAGACCAGCCTCAACCAGGGCCCGGAAATCCCATTCAAGAGTGTTTTCCGTCTTATATCCCCAGAAAACCCATCCAGATCCCTGATCGTAGGAGTCGAGCTGTGCTTCAATATACTTTCGAGTGTTCTGCTTCTGCTCGTCACTCCAAAGAGTGACATTGTTGATATTGTCGCACGATCCAATATAAGGAGAGTTATCATACTGTCCATCGTATCGAGAGCTGTGTCCAACACCGTTGAGCCAGTAAGCGCAGTCGGTAAGAGCAGCAGACCATTCACCAACCACTCTCCAGAGAGTCTCCGTCTGAGTCTGTCTGCCCAATTCACATGCATATGAAATATGGTCATCAATAGATCTTTGCAATTCCTCAGTTGAAAACACCTGATAATGATGATGGTCCAAAACCACATTCCAGTAAGTAGGTAGATCCATAAAGCCGTCCCAGTAATTCATGTCTTTGAAAGCATCGTGAATGACAACTGCAGTGTTGGAGTCCGCGTTTCGTACATATTCAAATCCATCGGCATAGAATTGCTTCAAAGTATCCATGTCTAGAATACTTCCCAGAGGCTCATTCACCAGCTCAATGCCAACAACAACGTCATTCCACACCTCAATACCATAAGACTCGGCAATTCTGCTGATCACGTTCAACGTGATTTGCTGGTTATCACCATCTTGGAATTTATAAGAGTCTCGGAGACCAGAGTTGTCGAATCCATTCTGAGATCCAGGTGCTCCATGGACATCAATCCAGCATTTGATACCATATTGTCGAGCCCAATATAGAGCTTTCACCAGGTATTCTTCCTGGCCCATAACATAGGGATCACCTTCCAAGTGCTCAAAAGCCCAGTATCCAATGGGAATTCGAACAAAGTTGATTCCAGTAGAGTTGAGCCATTGAAAATCGTCCTCAGTGATCCAAGTAGCCCAATGGTTCTGCATGTACGACTCGGTAGCAGATTGGCCGTATTTGGCAGTGTAATTGCCAGTGAAATGATATTCATCGACAGGAACAGGGTCGAACTGGCTGAAAATCGAGGGATTCATATAAGGCTCCAAAACGAACCAACCTCCAAGGTTAACACCTCGGACTTTATCATTAGCATAATCGAAACCTAGGAACGAGGCGCTGTCACGCTTGACAGGGCCAGCGATGGCATTGCTAACAAAACAAGCAGCAGCAACGGCTAATTGTGAACAAACCGACAACTTCATAGTCTAATCTCTAGTGTATGACAACAAGTGGGGTTCGTGAAATGATGGTAGTAGTGATGACAAAGTACTAATCAGCAAAATTATACAGTCAAGGGAAATGAGACAAGAAATGTTTCACCACGACACAAAAATAGAAAGATAGTAAAAAGCTGTCAAGAACGTCGTTTCGCCGAGAATAAAAGGAATCCAGAAAGAAGTAGTCTATAGTCTTAAAGCCCAGCAAATAATTCACGTATTTGTGAGATAATGATTCCAAAAGAACGGTGAAGCAGAGAATTATACAGAGAAAAAAATCAATATAATCTGGTACCAGAAATGTTTAAATAGGCAGAGAACGACCAGAATACAACGGAGCCACCCTGGTTATGATTGTAAAATATAGCAGCAAGTTATTATTATGATACGATAGTCGGTGAATGGAACGAAGGATTTCGATACTAGAAAAAAACACTACAAGTGAGTCAACGATATCAAGAAGAACGAAATCCTGGCAGGCGCCTTATGGTTATATATAAATGCGGTAGTGGTATTATTTTAAATGCATGTGTTGAGAGATTGGATTTTATTAGGCAGCTTGGTGGTATTTGCAAACATTGCTTTTTCCCCTTGCATACACCCAGCGAGGAAGTCACCTAGCCCGCCTTCCACAATCCCAAAAGTAATGTTTGATGCTTCTTTGTCGCTGGGCGCTAAGATTACCTACATATACAGAAGTAGAAGCAGACGCTAAAGCTGAAGCAGCAGCAACAACCGCCGCCGCCAACTGGGGCCTGGTTTGTCTAAGAATAAAGATTGACCCATCCACAGAGAAATTCCGGTGTACGCGTCTGGTTTACCAAGCCTGGGCTTGTATGTGGTTCTAAATAAAGAAGAATGGCCCAGCCTGTTTCGTTCACTCCCGTAGTTGGCCCTGATTGATTCACGCACTAGGCTCCTAGTTCACGAAGGGAAGGGGCACCGAATAGAGGGCGGTGCGTGTTCGTGAGGCATCTCTCAGCTCCGCTTCGTTCTGCTTGCAACTGCCTCACCACATCACTACAACTAGGTAGATTAGGCGGGGTGGCTAAATGGATGATATTAAAGTTGTACATATAGAGAAGAAAAAAAGCCATTCAGCTAACAATTCCACTTTGCGCGATATTCCATCGCGATCGTATTCGATTATCCTGCATGTCGGCTTGTGTTCGTTATCAAGCTTTTTTCCGTTCTTACCTCCGGAAAAACACCTGAAATGTAAACAGGCTGGTGCAACAAAGGAACCACCTACTCATATTTGTTGTTTGTAACTGGCAAGTTACCTGTCGCATCGAGCCAGTCGACTGGTCCTATGACCAGTCACATAATTTCCTCTCTTCCTCCCCCGACCGCTCATCTTTCGTCTGGACACTCTTGTTATGATTAAAAGTCCCGCCCCGGCTCACTATCTCTTGCCAGCAAGCCTTCCAAGTTAGGTTGTGCGAGTGTTCGTGTTTTGCCTTCTAGGTGATTGTCCCACCAAGATCGTCCATGCAGCATCTCTCACGTTGTATTCCCCCTTGGGAACCCCTTTTCTAAGCTATTGTGGCTAATACGCAAACCGAGGCATTACAGGGAAATTAACTTCGAGGCTTTGAGATGACTTGCTAAAATGCGCCGGAACCCCATTACCTGTCATTTGCTCCCTCAGCACCATCATGCATGCATGGATCACCACTATGTCTAGCATGGCGATTGTCTAGTACTGCACTGGAATTATATACGACGATTGTTGTTTAACACATTCCGATTCGAGAGTCTTGTCTATTAGCCATTTTCGTATTTTGGTTGTGCGATCAGGTAAACGAGGGGCTGTCAACGGAGCGTCCTGCTCGAGGAAAAGCAAATATGGTCTTGTTTATTTGCTTTTACTTAATGGCAGCTCTACGCGTGCTCTTCCTCTTTGACCTGGCAGAATACTGGAGGAACCAACGGCGGTAGGCAGCATTTGCAGCATTTGCCGTTATAGTATAATGAGTTCAGGCAAGCAAGTCCTTAATGAAGTTTGCAGTTTCATCTATTATGATTTCTTGGCCGGTCATTCCAAATTGTATAGTTGCCTGTCCACTTGGCAAACAATTTGCAAGTGATTCTTTTAAAAAATTATTTTCAAGCTTATAGTAGTGTAGCACGCGTTTTTTTAGTAGTCTCTACGTATGCTAGCGCCCAAAGTTGATTCTCAATGGTTGAGCAAGGAGCACTCGCTACCCCTTTGAGCCTCAAATAAAAATCTATCTTTACCTGGAGTAATTCAAAAGCGGCACTATAGTAACAAATCTCTCTTATCACCAGGGTGAAATCTATTGCACTATGAATGTCTTGTTTGGCATTTTATTCCCTCAAGCGGCCAAACGCAGCTTTTTAATTGTAAGTTCTTGTTGGTGGTGAGTTGTTCTTGCGTGGAACTGGTTTATTTTCTGTCCGCTGAACTGGGCCTCCTAGCTACGGGATGCATGATTCAAAGCTGAAACATATTTTTCAACTCAACATCCAACCCAATATCCGCTAACATTATAATCGCGCACTCTATTATGTCTGTTTTCTTTACCCACTGTAGGTTATTTGCATATGCATTGTCGCATGTACGCGAAATCTTCTATGTATCTACTTCTACTGCCGCAGTTGTAAGTTTGTTAATTACCTGTTATTTAGCAATTGTAGCGAGACCCGCCAAAGTAACGGGAACCAGCATAATAATATTTTGTACCAGAGAATACAATAAATGCGCACTATTGGGCGTCGTAAAACATTGAATGGCAAAAAATACGTGCCGGTACGGTTTTGTGATCAATGACACTAATCTGATAAATATTGCCAGGGACGTGGCTAATGTTATAACCTCAATGACACCATTGATATTAACTGCAAAAAAAATTGGACGACACCGGAATCGAACCGGGGACCTCTCGCATGCTAAGCGAATGTGATAACCAACTACACCAGACGCCCAAATTGTTGAAATTTGAAATTATTTTGCATAACTATAGACTCAGTCAAAAAGTCGTAAAAATCCGGGTAATCAAAGAAAAGCCGGGTAACAGGAGGAGTTCTAACTCCTCTAGATATTGGGAAGCTTGTAGTCAGTATTCGGTAAAGGGCATTGTTGGAATATGTTGAAAATGAAAGCACATTTTATTTGCACTGAATATCTCACTGACTAAATCAGAAATTCACTTAATATTGAGTAGTCCTATTACAAGATAGCGTAAGAAGGCAACACCCAAATTTGGGTATACAGAAATCTTCTCCCAATCCGTCCTCTGGTACAAATTACATAAACAACACATTAGTGATATCCAGGTAAGTGCATGGACGTTAGCAAATGATTTATGATAACGTAAAATAGGCGGAGTCGGACACTATACACCGTAAACATATGAGTGATATCTAGGTTGTGCATATACAGCGCCATAGCTTCTAAGTCAGTGTTGTATAAGCAGAAGCATGTCTGAGATATCAAATAAATTTCTTGACCCAGGAGTGTTCGTATGTTTGCGATCACTGCTCACCCCACCGTATTGTAGCGGTAGCAGATTAGTTTCTGCGCAATCTTGCAGCAAAAGCATAAGCAGATCTACTAGTTATGCAGGGTCTTGCATTGGGTCTGGAAGTGGTGTACTTTTCATGGCACATCAGCCAAATCGATGGTCGTCAACCATCAATCATAGCCCTGCGCTCTCGGCAGACATCGACAGGTGATGAGCTGAGTTGCCCGAAATTCACCGTGAAAGCCTGAATATATAAATCAATACGAGCCCCGTAAAATAAGGGACTCGAAATTTGAAAAAATTGGTCTTTTGAAGACCACTTGCAGTTTTTATTATACTCAGAATGGACTTTCGGATCACATCTATAATGTCCATTAGTAGCCACTCCGGACATGGTTCTCACCAGCCGTTGAGATAGACTGTATGCCCAACCCTTTTTAGGCATCTGTAAAGTGACATTATTAATGTCAAATATAGTGAGCTGCCACGGTAACTGATAAACCGAAAAATGCAAATGATTATAGCCAAAGCCTAGTAGATTCTTTTGCTTGCTGAACAAAGAAACTTTGGCAAGGAAACTTGCCATCTGAATTTTTGAGCATTTTTTGATCACCGTATTTTGCATGGTCTTTCATTCCAGCAGATCAACACAACCAAATTCAGAATTGATCTGAGCTCCCTCATTTCTCCACAATAAGCTCTTGGATACATAGCTCACAAAAATGATCTTAGTTGCCGAAATTTTAGTTGCCGAAATGGAGCGTTCGCAATTTGATCTGTTGATAGAGGTCTCACCTAATCAGTTACACGGCCCTGAGTCTATTGATCGCAACGGCGCTCAAGGGTTTGAACGCTCACAAGAAATAATTTTTTCATCAAAGTAATTATATAGTTAATCAATGAACGAAATTTGAAGAAATCGATCATCTGTAGTTTGGCATTGAGCACGCGGCACCTCGCTGCTTGGCCCATAATAATAGTGATTGTGATGCTATGAGACGCCCATTCTCAGATTTGGAATAATCAAAATAGAGAGAGCTGAAGCTGAATCATTATTTGAGTTACGTGAAAAGAAACTATTACTGACACTAACATTATTTGAAGCTAGACGATTTCATGGCATTCAGCTGACATTTGGTAAAAGGAACTTCCAACAGCAAACAGTTAATATAGGGTTCAAATGACTTGAATGATCAAAGTTCATCGGATATACTGATAATAACAAATATTTATTTAGCATCTATGCACTGCCACATGGGACATCTTTGCAGTACGAAATTCTGAGCAGTTTTGCTGCCTATGACAGTTTCTTTTCGGTTGAAGCCACTCATATTAGACTTTGGTTGAATTAAAACGCTACAAATAGAACAGAAACAGCTGTAAATTGTAATCATGAGTATAGAAACATAGCTACCCCGTATCTCGCTCAAACACTTTCTGGTGGTGCGTAGACCTGATATGTAGTCCTCGATACCGATACGATCACTATGAATCAGACATGTTTTCACAGCATTAATATGATCCTATTTCAGGAATATTCAAGCCACAGTGTGACCGGCTTTTTTGACTCAGCTGAGCAACATTTCAAGTAGTAGGAGAGACAGAGCCTTCAAACCAATGGTCATAGTGCGAACGAAGTAGGGAGACATTGATGACCACCATGAAGTGAAAAATATTACGGCATAAAATCACTCAATGGGTTGCTGCTAGGTAAATAACTGCGATTCCGCTCCTCAAATTTTAGCCCATAACAAGAAATGCTTAGTAAGACGAGATTTCTATCAAGCTTCCGTCGGGATCTCGACAGTACACCGAGTGAATTACCCCGAGAGCACCATCTCTATCAGCAGGGCCCAGTTCAATTTCAACACCGAGCGACTTCAGATTATTGGCGACAGTTTCCGGAGGAGTGTCCACCAAGAAGCACAAGTCCGCAGTGCCATCGACGGCATTCTTGGCAGTAAACCATTCCTCTGCGGTGGCAGTGATAGGTCTTAGATTGATTTTCTGATCACCAAATCGAAGAATGTTCTTTTCAACTCCTCCAAAATTCGGAACAATCTTCTCATGCTTCATGCCAAGAACTTTAGTGTACCACTCAACTGAAGCTTGGACATTTCTCACATTTAGAACGAGATGATCCAAAGCTTTGACATTCATTTTACTCATTTTGCCTAAAACCAATTGCTGAGTATGTTCAACTTATATATGCCTTAAATTTAACATTCAATATTCACACAAAAAAGGTAGTTTTGTGAGAGCTGTCCTAACAAATTACCTAGTTTTGTTTGCTATGTCATTCGTTTCCAGGATCCTGTCCAGGCCCAAAAGAGCACGTGATGTGCGGCTGACAGAGAAGGCACCTCTTAATGGAAGAAATTTTAATTTTTGCGTCCCTTTGGGACATTTGGTCAATTTGAAACGATACAGAGAAGATTAGCATGGCCCCTGCATAAGGATGACACGCTTTACAAAGAGATTTAAACTGTTTTTTTTGCCAATTTGTCATTCAAATAATATTGCATGCTGAGTTTGATCGGGCTATTTCATTTCCGTGCGACTGCAACAGTGTTCGCACTCCAATGCAATGTGGCACTAGCCCCCTCAAAGACCAGTTTAGGACGGTGGTGGTTCGAATCTTGCATGACGAGTAGATAAAATTCAGCAATCTCCACATCCTGTAACAAACACTTGCTTTCACACCCACCGCAACCACTATCGTGAAATATGAATAAGGAGTATCCTTACATGGCTCCAGCTCCAGTAGCCGGTGTAGCACCAGTTTATGGTGGAGAATATGCCGCGGAACGGGCGTATGCTGGTCCCCAAGACTATCAGCTAGGCTACACGCCGGCGTATACTGGAGCCCCTGCTCCAGTGATGCCGGTCGCCGGTGGGGGATACTATCCGCAGGAATACTACCAGGGAGCACCTGCTGCTGGTTACTATCCACAGCAGTATCCTCAATATGGATACAATGGCTATGGTCAGCAACCGGGCTACGTTCAGCAGCCATATGGCAGAAGCAATGACGGTTGTTTGTATGCGTGCCTTGCCAGCATGTGTCTATGTTGTACAATAGACGCTCTAGTTTAAATTGCGGGAGCAGTGGGAAGTTTAGTCTTGAACAAAAAGGCTTGCTACTTCTTACAAATTATGAAGGGGGATTTTTTCTAATTTTTTTCTTGGTTTTATGATAAGTTATATGTAAGGATAATAAGGGAAGAGGAGGGTGTTCGAAGGCTAGCATGACTGGACAACATTTCGCTAGTGTTGCGAACCTAGCTATTAAACGCCCACCCCCATTTGTCAATAAGCGCTAGCACTGATGTAGATTTCAGATTCTTGAAAGATCTGTGAAAGGAACTTGAGAGAGCCGAACCGAGAAATATTTATAATAAGCAGTTGGAACGGAATTTAATTAATGCAAGTACCACTTGAATAACCTATTTCGACCAGGCCGTTGAACCAATTTGGCATTTGTATCTGACAATAAAAGAGAACTTTAAATTTTATAAAAAACGAGTATCTGCGGCAGCGGGTCGCCTATGTGCTGCTGCCCTGCCAGCCAGCCAGCCAGCCGGCCGGCCAACCAAAAGCCTATAACTGCTACCGTTATCTGCATTTATAGTTGAACTCAATAAAGTAGTAAATGAATCATTGTGAATTGCTTGCGAGGGGCCCAAATTCCGATTCGAATATTCACTTGCTAATTTTTTGATCCAACTCCTTCTGTTTAGCATCTGGCATAACTCTTTGCTATCTCCATTTCCTCCCTCTCCCCAGCTCCCTATTCTCAGGGGTAGAGAGACAGGGGTTGGACCTGGTGGGAAGTCAGTCAGCCCCCTGCTGCCTTGTTTATTGTGGTCTCCAGCAAACCATATTTTTATTAAGCAAGGTCGTCCTGCATGTAGGCATCTGCTGCTCAATATCCGAACCTGCACTCAATTAACGTCTCAAGCTCCATATTCTTCATCGTATACTCCTATTCAGAGTTCTCCCTCCTTGCAACGTTGTTTGGTACCTTCAAACCCCCCTCTCCTTCTCGCTCGATTCAGCCATTTCGCGGCTGCACCCTTACCCGTTTCCGTGCAGCAGCGCTCAGATCACATCTAGTGCAAGAGCGTGGTTTATTACTTATCAACATACCATACCCGAACAACAGCCAAAGCTTCGATTCGATAGGTAAAGATCCATCTGTCTAGGTGTGCGTTGAGTGACAGATCATCTAACTTGTATCGAGGGCTCGCCCGCTCAAATATTATTTTATCGACTCGACCCTGGCGTCTACGCGCCCGCCTTGATCTTCACAACGATGGCTGAAGTTATTCAAAATGAAACGCGAGGTACGCTTCGTGATGAAGATATACCCCCCACCCCTCCGCATTCTATCTCTACCACTTCTTCTGCTTTTCCCGGAGGCGCTGGTCTCTCTGGTGATACTCCAATTGAGGAAAACAATGTGCCTACGACCGGTGAAAACGAAATTGGCACCGTGTCAGATAGTGCTGCAAACGCCGTAACTAGCTCCAGCTCTGGAACTACTAATACTACCACCCCAACGGCCAGCGTTTCAACCGAAACACCAGCAAAATCGCTCTACAAGTCCTCGGTGCCTAGACCAAAGTATCTGGACTACCTCGACGATGAATTCGAGGATTATCAGCCTAGCGATGCCCCACAGACCCCTCAAGTACCATCCACGGGATTCGCTTCGACAGTTCGACTAGCAGAACGTAAGAAGCAGCTAGAAAATGATGAAACCATAGGCCTTCGAATCCAGGTGAAGCAATATCAGCGGCTTCTTCGAAATACCAAGCAGACCTCTGAGGATATATCTGGGTCCCCTATGTCTGGTTCCTCCGCGGTAAAATCTACTGCATCTCAGTCTCCATATTCCAAGGTAGAAGACGCTGACGAGCGACGGCGTCAATTGGAAGAGCGCCAAAGAACAGAAGCCTTAGAACGTGAGAACCAGAATCTTATGAACGAATTAGTGGACATGCGGCGGCAAGTCAATACTAGAAGTAATAATACTTATTACACCAACGGAGCAGCCAGTTCAATGGATGATCCTTACAATGGCGGCTATTCTCTCAATAATAGCTTTTCATCTGCACACTCATCTCCCATATATCATACTCCACATGCATATTATCCCCATGGGGGCCATTATGCGCCACCTGCGAACCATCACTTTGCAAAGCGTCTTAATTCTCCAGCATCCTTGGGCCGGGAATCGGTGCTTCGACAATCCCCACGAGGCCCTCGAAGAACCAATATGATCACCCATGGCCAGGAAATCCAGCAGAGAGACATGGACAGCATGGTCAGACGTAACCAGATCATCCAGGACGTCATTGATGGTGATGACCCAATGAATTATTTCGGCTCCTCTTCTGATACAGCACTTAATCAGCAGTATGTGGCAATTCATAAGATCATCGAGGCTATTATCCAATGGGATATTTCAGAGGAAATGCAGAAACGAGCCGAACAAGGCATTCTCAAATATAACGATCAATTCATGACATCAAATTTTGACAAGTCAGCCCAGACCGATATCCTTATGAGCATTACAGGCTGGGTCATTGCATCTCGTGAGCGTCTCATGAGGAAACTAGAAGATATGGTGATGGCTCAAGATTCTTTGGAAGACCGCATTGACTTGTTATGGAGCGAAAACCAGTCCATTCTTCCTGGTTACGAGCACTTGAGAGAGCTCTGTGCTCAGCTGCACGAGTTACTCGAAGCCAGATATCAGAATTATGACCCGTCCAACATTGTGGAGTATGTCGAGGATTGCATCAATGTTGCAGCCAGTCTCGAAGAGGAACTCAGAATCATCAGACAGCATAAAGGCGACGAACAGGCTGCATTTGATGATGTAGACAAAGGGCTTAGAGAGGAGTTGTCGCAACTTCGCATCAAGCTGGCTACTACGGAGACCAGGTACAACAAGATGGTTCAAGATATGGAATCTTTGACAGATGAAATGACGCAAAGAACAGAGGAACTATTGACAGCTAAGCAAAGAGAGTTAGAAGACTACAAGGCTAAAATGGAAAGAGAGTCGGGGGATCTGCAGGTAAAATACCAGCACCTTGAAGTCAAGCACGTAGAGGCTCTCAAAGAGAATAGAGACTTGGCTGACAAGATTGCAATACTGGATCAGAAGAATAATGAATTGAACTTGCTGCAGGTACATCATGATCAAGAAGAGTCGCAGCTGATTGCTGAGGTCAAAGCTCTCAAAATAAAACTAGAAGACCAGATGCAGGCCATTTCTTCTAGGCAGGTATCTGCATCATCGGAGAGCGGAGCAAGCAAAGATAAAAAGGAGCTGTTGCGTCTCAAGAAAAAGGTTTCAACGCTCGAGGCTGAGAATAGTGAGAACGAGAAGCGGCTGGCAGGAACCAAGAAACTTACATCAACCTTATTGTCAGATCTCATTGCAGCATTAGAGCCAAAACTCGGTGAGGAATGGGCTATCGATACAGCCCAGCGATTTGAACGTCTGCCAGACGGAACCCAAGAACAGGCCGAGATAAAACTCAAGGTGGCCAACCAGCTTGTGCTCTCGGAAATCAAAGAGATCGCCAACAAAAAGACATCAGTCAGTGACGAGGCACGGCTTTGGAGAGCAAAGTATGACGAAATGAAGAAAGAAAAGAAAAAGGAACAGGAGGACAAAGAGGCTTACATGATGGGTGCTAAGGAAACAATACGCATGATGCAGAATGAGCTGGAAGAGAAACAGAAGGAGGTTGAGAAGAACCGCAAAATTGGTATCCGTATCGGTTCTGTAAGAGTCCCTGATCGAGTCTCGTCTTCCCTATCGAGCCGTTCATCCTCGGGCTATTAGGCAGAGCAAAACTGCAACCAGCAAATCAGTGCTGCACCATGTTGCAAACCCGTCATTATGCATCATATTTATTCACTGTAAATATGTCAGAAAAGTATCTTTTTTGTATGTTTGAATACGCTGGTTTTTGTAGTAGAGTATGCCAGAATTAGTTTCCAACCGTTTGAAATTTCACCTTGATCCCACCCCTTCCCAAATCTGCACACCACCCATGAAGACCGTGAAGGATAAGAAAAGAAAGGTTTTCAAGGCGATTCTAGACTCGCCTTATGCCAAGCCCCAGTGGCCTGTGATAGACACACAGGGTGAGAGAATCATGGTGGAGAGCCTTGAAGCGCTTCTGCGTGACGGTGTTTCCGCCGGCCGCATCGTGGTGGGGTTCAACTCAGTCAATGAAGAAGCAGAAGCCTGCTCAGCGACAGGTCACAATGACGAGTCAGTTGCCATGTTTGTGTGTAGATCGGACATCGACACCCCTCTTGTGACCAGTCACTTTCCTCTTTTGAGTGTGATGTCCCGGATCAAGCTAATTCAGCTTCAAAAAGGGTCCGCGGATAGGCTAGCAAAGGCTCTACAGGCTTCTCCTAGGGACTGTTCCGTACTTCTCGTGAAAAGCAATATTTCTGGAGGATCTGCTCTTTACCAACAGATTGATAAGGTAGAAAACGTTTCTATTCCATGGCTGGAGAGACACGTGACGAAGATACAATCTTTACAGACCACTGCTGGAGTAGCCAAGAAAGTAAAGAAGGAGCAGAAAAAGGCAGAAGAGAAAAGGGAGGAAGAGAGAAAAGTGGAGGAAATAGAAGGGAAGAAGAAGGAAGTTAAGAGCAAGATTGAGGGGGAGATAAAGAAACAGGGTAGAAATTAGTGGAGCGCCAGAAAACTGAGTGAAGAAGGCTCTCTTGAGAAGATCAGAGAATAATCTCACGCAGTCTGTTTATTTTTTATTTGATGGACTGAAAATTAAGAGATGAAAAACTCTGATTCTATGGGTTCCGAAAAGAACGATGCAGTTGCTATTGTTCAAATGTGGTCCACGAGGTTGATATTTATGACTGCCTAACAAAGATAGAAAGATATTTATTTGAGAAAACACCGTTTTCTCCCTAATAATGCATATAAATAACAAAAATACAACTAACTATATAATTTTCAATGTTTTGAGGTGCTCAGAAGTTTTTTCTGGCATCATCTCGTCATATTGTAGAAATGATCGAGCAAAAGATTCGAGCTTCTGAGCATCAAAAAGTTAAAACAATGATCAAATCAGCTCTAACACTCATCAAATGCCTCATAGAATCCATTAAAAACGTCCATCTTATGCAAAATGCTCCACTGATCAAAATGCCCTCTTTTTAGCCCAGTGTATAACCTTATTGAATGCTTTGGCTGAGGCAGGAAGCTGGAATGCTCTTGGTAACTTGTTACGCACTGCTTGATATTCTTCTAGGTGTCCAACTGAGGGAGAAGTATTGCTGGTAGGTGATGCTGATATAGCATCAGCCGGAGGATTCACATTGAAGTTGCTGAGAACTCGCTTTGTTAAGAACCGCGATCTCGGATCCCCAGTCAGCCTGCCCTGGTTCCCGTATGCCCAGGTGACATTTCCGAGAGTGGAGCAAGAGATATAGAGCTTGTTCATTGCTCGGGTCATACCCACGTAAAGTACCCGACGCTCTTCTTCGATATCACTTTTCTCCGTGCCAAACAATTTCACAGGAAATGAGCGGTCAGATGCTCCAACAATAAACACCACAGGCCACTCCAATCCTTTGGAATTATGAACAGTAGTGACAATCATATTTTCAGGGTTTTCTGAAATATTCAAGAGCCGGAGGTTTTCAATAACACTCTCCAGTAGAGACAACTCTTTTTCGGAATTGGGGGGAGGAATATTGGCAGCTTCTCTGATAAATGAATAGAAGCGAGCAACATCAGTAGACACCTCGGCAGAAGGAAGTTCCCATAATTTGATGAGTTTATCGAGCACTTTAGTAATATCGTTGTGGTCTGTACAGTCTTTTAATTCTTTTGCAGCCCATTCAATGTATTCCAGCGCTTCCGCAACCTTCTTCTTATAAGCAGGGCGTTTAAATCGAGAACCAGTTTCTGAAAATACTTTCAAAGACTCCCAGACTCCACATTGATGCTCCTGTGCGTAATTCCAGACTTGCTGAGACGGCGCACTTTTACCTGCATCCTTAAAAACCGGCCCCGACGGCTTGCTTCGTAATAAGGACAAAAGAAGAACATCCAAAGAGCGATGAGACCCTCCCGATTGCACTGAATGTATATTATAAATGATTTTCAGAACCGTGCAAAGAGGATACACATCTGGACTGTGAAGCAATGCTGAAGCAGCATTGAACGAGATGGCCTTCAACCCATACTTATCCAGCCATCGGACAGCTTCTTGCACTCCTCTATTAGTTCTGGATAAGACTGCAAAATCCTTCATCTTCAGAGACGGTGTTTGTGCCATGAGCTTTTTGATTTCAGCTGCCACCCATTCCATTTCTTTCTTTACAACAGTGAACTCTTTGAAAACAGGCTTGCTATCGAAGAATTCACCCGAAATCTCAAAATCTTCAACAAGTATTGCGTTACTAGCAGTAACAATTTCTTTGGATGACCGATGATTTATCTGTAAGGCTGTAACGTCGCACTCAAGCTCTTCTTTCATTCTGGTAAATATTTGGCCATCAACTCCCTGGAATCCATAGATACTTTGATTAGGATCTCCAACAACAGTCAGAGCAGCCTGAGACTGGCTTTTGAGTTGTTTGATAAGATCCCATTTGACAGGTGAAGTATCTTGGAACTCATCTACAAGGATGTTTTTGAAAGGTAGAAACTCCTCACCGGCTAAATCCAATAGCTTTTTCCCATAAAACAGAAGGTCACTATAATCTACAAGATTAGATCTGCGAAGCTCTCGGTTGTAAGCCTGAGTAAGTGCCGACAGAGATTTCTTCGGATTCACCAGCAGTCCTCTCTTTTCCCTTTCAATAGAAGATAAAGCAGCTCGAACCGTTCCAGATATGTAATGACTGTCAAGGTTATATCTTTTCATATGTGTCACAAGCTGTTCTTGATCCATAGCATCGGCAATGGCCCAGTGCTGAGACCAGTCGACATCAGACTTATCTAGATAAGAAGCGCCATGATACCTGAGAATGGCCTGACAAAAAGCATGAAATGTATAAACCTCCACTGGATAACCATCTGGTCCAACCAGAGAATGAAGACGTGCCTGGAAAGTCCTCATGGCACGGTTGGTGAAGCTCAGCACCAGAATGGCACCAGCAGGAACACCTGATTGTAAAATGTGAGCGACACGCCCAACCAGAGCCAAAGTTTTACCGGTTCCAGGACCGGCTATTATTTGAACATCATTATCAATAGGAAGTTGTGCAGCAGCCAGCTGGTATTTATCAAGGTTGGTGATGCCATTGAACATGTTGGCATGACGGAGAGTTGAACGTTGAACATGTAGGCTTGGGTCTATCAAATATGCGAGTTAATACGGTGATGATTTGGTTAACCGATTAGGAGATAAAGGGGGAACGGGGATAAGACGAGTAATAGAAAAGAATGGCGCCAGTTAAAATAAACATGAGAGTCAGGATCAAATAGGAAATTACGACTGATAAGTTGACAGGTCAGGTTGAGCTGCAGAGGGTTGTGAATTCTAGTCAATTACATCATTTACAAACTTGTATTAGCATCACCAAGCTACTAATCCTCCATTTCATCATCGCCGTTGATGTCATTCAAAGCCCATTGTTTGGCTTCTTCCAGAAGATCTTCCGGAACAAATTCGTGCTTTCCTTTGGTCTCATTCAAGCTCACCCAGGTCATTTCAAGCTCAAAATCCTTATCCTTTGAATCCTCATGAGCAAGATAAATAATCTTAGCAGCCTCTCGAAGAGCTTCTTTGGCACTGAGATTCTCTAGGTCCAACTTTTCAAGCTCACTTTTGGCCAATTGGCGGCCCTTACCACAAGCAGCTCCTTTATAGCCCCAAGAAGCGCCCGAGGGTTCAATCATGTACAAATAAGGAGTGCCATTGCCAGCCTCATCAATGTCCAAACCACCAATGATAGTAGATACCCCAAATGGTCGCACCGAGTTGTACAAGGTGTATGCTTGGGTGAATGAAGACAATCGATTGACCAACGAAGGCGTTGGTACTGGAACCTTATAGATGGATCTCCACGAATCGGCCTCATCTCGTCCCCGATTAATCAGTCTCCTTCCATCTGGGATCAAGCCGGAGTATGCTGCTCCAATATGTTTATCGATGGTTTGTATTCTCTTGTTGCTGTTGGCCACCAACAACTTGGAGGTGACAATCTTCTCAACTGCGAGAACCACACCATCCTTGAACTTGATACCAATCGAAGTTCCTCCGTTCTCCACAGCTTTGGATGCATATTCTACTTGGAAGTTTCTTCCGTCTGATCATGTTAGAGTTCTCCTTGCTCATATTTGAAACCAATTTCCACCTTTGATGCTTATAGTGTTTTAGTTGACTGACTTCTGCGGTGATTGCCACTGCTAGCCTTCAAACCCGCCAGCCTGCCAGTCGAGAAAACCACTCTACCACATGAAGGCCTCGATAGAGCCGCTGGCTGCTACTTACCTGGACTGAAGACGCTGTTGGAAAGATCGTATCCGGTACCTATAGATGTCTGCAACCGATTAATATGATTGACTCCTTCAAATTGTGTGGATCCAATTGAATCTACTCACCATTATATGCGTTTGTGTTTTCTTAGTGTAATACAACGAAAGCTGAAATTCCATGTTGTGGCGCTGGGTGGAGACATGGAAAAGTCCCAAGCGCGGCTGGAACACCAGCCGCATCCTTTTCCTCTTTCTTTCCCCTCCAACCCACGTTCTCTTGCGAGCGTAGGGCTGGCCCGTCGGCCATTTTTGATCAAAGCAGGGCCTTTGATTTAAAAATTATCATCATCAGATAAACTCAGCAAGGAGCACTGGACATGTCGACGATGCGAAACTTGGTCATCTTGGGAGGAAACAGTCATCCAAAGCTAGTGGACTCGATCTGCAGAAGCATCAGCGCTGAAAAGAGCCTGGTCAGCTCCATGAAATTCTCCAACGGCGAGACTCAGGTTATGATCAAAGAATCAGTCAGAGAGAAAGATGTATTTGTGGTTCAGTCTGCCTGTGGAAATGTGAATGATACTTTTATAGAGCTACTTATTATGGTTTCGGCCTGTAAGACTGCCTCTGCTGGTAAAGTGACTGTGGTGTTACCTTTGTTCCCTTATTCTAGACAGCCTGATCTACCTTATGATAGAGCGGAGAAAAACTCTTCTGTGAGAGCTGGAGAAGTCAAAGTTGGATATCGACAGTGGACAGCTCAAGCTGGAACTTTGATAGCATCTTTGCTCACGTCTGCAGGAGCAGATCATGTAATCACCATGGATCTTCATGACCCTCAATTTCAAGGCTTTTTCGACATTCCGGTTGATAACCTGTACGGGAAACCATTGATCCAGCAGTATATCACTCAGAATATTCCTGATTATCAGTCAGCAGTCATTGTTTCTCCTGATGCAGGTGGTGCCAAAAGAGCTACTGCCATTGCCGATTCGTTGGAAATGGCCTTTGCTCTGGTCCATAAAGAAAACAAACAAATCGATTCCAATGCTTCCAACATTCTTGTGGGAGATGTTCAGGATCAAGTTGCAATCATCATTGACGATATCATTGATACTGCAGGAACTGTGATACGAGCTGCTCGGTTGCTCAGAGAGCAAGGGGCTACCAAGGTGTATGCAGTTGCAACTCATGGAATCTTCTCAGGAGATGCTTCACAGCGTCTTTTCGACTCAGAAATCGATCAAGTTGTCGTAACTAATAGCACTCCTCAAGAAGCTCACCAGGAGATTCTCAAGGATAAGCTCGTGGTGTTGGACGTATCTCGAGTGTTTGGGGAGGCAATCCGAAGAATACACAATGGCGAAAGCGTCAGCATGCTTTTCGATCATACGTAGTAAATTTAAGTAAAAGGTGTTGACATTTGATACAAGTAGTGAAAATAATATATACACATGTATGGATGTAGTGGCTGCTGCATGGTCGGTGTGGGTTCACCAGGTTGTCACTGCGCCGACTCTTCTCCAGCATGAGCTTGCTCAACCGTCACAAATGTATGCTCATGATCGGTGCTCTTGTGAAGATGCCCACTAGGATCCCACGTACATACTTGGAGAGAGCTGACCCATTTGTCGTTTTGAATTTCTGACAAAGTGGCTCTTTTCTTGACATCCACAGATAGAATTCGGCTGATGATTGGTCGACTCGCACTAGGAAGCAGTCGAAGAAGTCTCCAAGGACCTCTGATTTGACTACTGGGAGTATCGGGGGTGTATTCTTCGATTGGCCGATCAGGCTCACTAACAAACAGTTTATAACTGTTGTCACTGAGTTTCGGGGCCTTCCAAGGGAACCTTCGCAAAGACATGCAGCAGAAAATAATAGCCAAAGACCAGAGATCAGTTGGACCAGGATCGTATTTCTTTCCAGATAATACTTCGGGAGCAAGGTAAGGATCAGAGCCCACCACACCTTTGGCCATGACAATGCCATTTTCAAATGGATATCGGAAAACCGTGGCAGAACCGAAATCAATCAATTTCAGAATTCCGTCTTCGGTCATGACACAATTGTCGAGCTTCAAATCTCGATGAGCAAGACCCATGCCATGCAAATACGCAACACCGGCAAGAATCTGCTTAAAGCAACAGCCTATTTCAGCCCGGCTCATTTTACCAGTCATGACAATAGCAAAAAAGTCATACGGGCAATATTCCATAACCTCGTAGTATTTTCCACCATCCTTGATGATATCCAAAGTCTCAATAATGTTGGGATGATGCAGCGTTGATCCAATGCAAAACTCAGCAGTGACTTTTTTCGCATAGTCTCTTTCAGTTTCATTTGGATGTCTGGGTCGGAATTCTTTGACTGCAAACACTGTATTATCTGAAGCACGCTTCATAATTCTGACTGAACCCCCGGCGCCGGAACCGAGAACTCTGCCCAACTTACCGTACTTTTTGAAACCTTCCTCCATGAAAGGAACAACGTTCAAAGAAGACGCCTGAGAATCACTCTGATGCAAACTAGGAGGGGTGCTGGAACCATTGATAGAAGACTTTGTAGCAAACGACATCGAAGGCTTGGGTGAGCGACTCTTCTTGGACAATCCAGGTTTGAAGAATCGCTTGAGCTCTAGCCTGGAACCGCTTTTCTTCGGGCTTTCATCATCATGATGACCGTCCGAATGATGGTCTTTGTATTTTCCAAAAAATCCCCGGTGATGATGATGATGATGCTTGTCAGAAGCAGCTCCGCTTGACAGAGCAATTGAAGAAGAGCTAGGGCTTACGTTATTATGCATAGCCATGGCCGACAACGAGGTCGAGGACTTGTTTTTGATCATTTTCTTAGAAAACACAAAGCGAGGAGCAATGTCACTAAGACTAGTAGAGGGAGGATTCCGGTTGGTTCTTGAGTAAGGGTCATCAGCCGGGTGCAAATGATCATCAGCAGGCCGAGAAGCCGGAGCTGGAGAACGAGGTGAGCTTTCTTTGTCTTGATCCTCTATTATACTAGAAGCTTGACTTCTGGAATCATTACTACCATGGGAGGCATTTTCATGGAGAAAAAACGACGCAGTATGCGGGGGGACCCCAGAATTGGAGTCTCCAGGGTGAGAATGGTTACTATCACCACCAGAATTCGAATCAGAGTGATCATTGACATCTTCATTGACGAAAGATGGAGCTCTTGTAGACACACGGGAAGAAGATGCCGTGGTATTATCATCGTTTCCAGAGTTGGACGGGTGACGAGAAGCCGGTAATGAGTAGGTCTCATAGTGATGGGTTGATTCATCCAGTAGACGCTTCTGTTTCAGATTGATTTTGGCCAGGGAATTGCAGACGCCATCCGTCTGATCTTCTGCCGACATTTTTATCCGGGTTTAAGCGAGATCAAAAAGTCAACGACGTGGTGATGCGTAAGAAAATGAGTTGCTCCGGGCCGTTCGGTCGGGACAAAAGACTGGGTTTGTTGGAGCGGCGGACGGCTTGAACGAGAGGAGGGGTGGGAAGGCTGCACCGGTCAAAGGGTCTTTTGGTTCATCAGCTCGCGAGATGGAGGGAGATCGATCGAGAGACCAGAAGTAGAGGAGAGAAATGCTTCAAGTTTGATAAGCCAAGTCTCGATTATGATGTGCTGAAATTTGGGGGGGGGGGAGTTCCAAACGCTGGCTGTGGAATATGTGAGATCTACGCGGGCCTAATAGGAAGCGAAGAGTCCGAGTAGAAAGGTCTCGGCAAAAGGATGTAGTCGGAAGCGTACAGCGAGTTGATTTGGGAGAGAAGGGGTGGATTATAAGTCTGGGAACTGCCAAAGAGGACGCGGGATAGTAGCCGGAAATAAATGGCCAAAGAAGAATGACTGGAAATGAAAAGGAAATGTATTTCAATCGGCTATTGTAGGGCTCTTTTATTGATATGTGGAGATAGTAATCGGATATACGGCAACAATGAGGTACGGCTGAAATGACATAAGCCTTCTGGTACAAATTACCAAGCAATTTCTGACCTTTCTAGGAAGTTTTCTGTTAGCCCCATTTAAGCTGTGTTGGGAAGAAGAGCCCCGAATAGGAGACGAGTGATTTACATAAGCACACTACCACCAGCTCGACAGAAGCGTCCGTCGATGCGGCTTGGGCAATTATAGGCAGTTAGCTCAAAAAAGTTATACTTAACAGTCTTAAGTTCAGAGCGTTCATACGGCCAGCCAGAAACGCTATTTCACAATAATAAGATGCTAAGCCTTGTTTACATTGATTATACGCCAAATCCCTAAGCCACTAAGTGCTTTTAGGTTTGGTCTAGATGGTAGGTACTTGGTGGTAGGGCTCAAATTGCTTCTAGGACTCAGAATACTAGCCTGAAAGGGACATGGGCGATCAGGGACCCCTTAATAGCAAGATAAGGCATCAGCAACAAAAGGCCAGCAGACGGCCAGTTGTTAGGTACGACATCAAGATGTTTGAAAGGTAAGTGTAATCTGAACTAGGCTGGGCTAAGCGACACGAATGAACGTGCCGTACGACATGATGTTCTGAAAGGGACGATACAGCACGCATCGTCGGATTAGTTAGCTTTGTCAATAAAGCCCGCACACAAACACTGGCAAGTAGACGCTCGAACCAGTCCACGTCGGGCGTTGGCATTGGCGCTGGGTTGGGACCACACGCAGATACTTTGATGCAGACGCCTTCTCCCGCACCACCGGCCGGCGTCTACCACAAACTTTTTTTTTCTTTTTATTTTTTTTAAAAAAAAAATGGTGATGTTCTCTTTTCCCACCCTTTCCCGCTTACCCCTGAATGTTGTTGGTGGAAAGTTTCAAAGACGCCCAAGAACATTAGAGACATGTCTGACGCAGCTAGCAGTGTCGAGGCTTTCCACTATTTCTCAGCGTCATCTGTAGCTCCATGAGGTATAGTAGTGTAACGTAACGCGCCTTGTAGATGCTGCACACGTGTGGAATGACCAGGTACTATAAAATTCACGGCCTGATCGGCCGTTCCCCTGGCCCTGCTTGATGGTCCATCTTGATTCATCATACGCTAACAGTGTATCATCTGCCGATTATGCTGCCTTCTCTCACATGGCTGAAGCCCATCTTACTAGTAGAGCCATTTGCAATCCGGGAGCGTTTGCAAGATTTCTAATACAGCATCAGCTGTAGTAGCGTAGTCATCTAAGCAACAGTAACATTTTTGGCCCAGGCTAGTCATTGCCCACCCCTCTTCCTCATATTTGACCAACAGCTGCACTGCAGGTCAATGCCTATTGTGGAAACATATATTAACATTGAAACTGAGTGATAAGCCGAGGGGCTCGATTGAAAGGTGTTCAATTGTCCCCCTCCCCGGCCCCCCTTTTGTTTAAACCATTTATCGGGTCTCGCTACTATTGTCCAGCAGTATTAATCAACGCTGATTCCGGGTGCTGCTGTGGTTTGTTTTTCTTGGAGCCAACGCTATCGATTCCAGCAACTCCACTTTGTTTTTAGTACGATATATATATTTTT
Source organism: Zygoascus meyerae (assembly GCA_030561445.1). Taxonomy (NCBI): domain Eukaryota; kingdom Fungi; phylum Ascomycota; class Dipodascomycetes; order Dipodascales; family Trichomonascaceae; genus Zygoascus; species Zygoascus meyerae. The sequence goes on from JAKTXC010000014.1 coordinate 291,564, forward strand.
TCCTTCTTTCACACTCGTATCATTTCTCTCTTATACCCCCGTCCCTTCTTCTCTTCACTACCTTGCCTCGCGTCTTTCTTGCAGCGCAATAATTTTTCATCTTATTGCTCACCGCGTGCATTGCACCTTACCTTGCCTTTTATTTTGGCTATTTCCTATTTATCGCATTGGTTTTAGTCTCTTCTGATCTCGTCTTGTCTTGTCTTGTCTTGTCTCGCCAGGTTTGACCCCCCCGTCACGTCTCCACCCCCTCCTAGTTTGCTTTTTCTCCACCCATCAACCTAGCTGTGTGTGTAATTTGTGTGTGTGTGTGTGTGTTTTACCTGCCTGTGTGCTGCATAGGCCATGCGTTTCTCTTCAAACAAAACTTCTAGTTCCACCGCCGCTTTTGCTCGTCCTTTGACTATTTCTGTTCCTCTTCAGCACAGCTCTTCTGCTGAACAAGCCTACGACCAGACCTGGAGGGACAAGGAAATTGCAAAGGCCGCCTATAACCTATCATCTGGTACTTCATTGGCATTGTCTTCTTCTCAATCTCCGCCAACTTCACCGACCCTTTCAAATTACTCAACTTACTCTTCTTTCCATCCTACTTCCAACTCTAACTTCTCTAATTCTTTGAAAAGCCCCTTGCCTCGGACCGATTCTTCCTCCAGAAGAATGACTTCCTTGTCGATATCCCAGCCCAAGCTGGTTGCTGGCTCATCTTTTGGTTTTTCCCCTGATTCCTTTGAGTCCAACGAGAGCTTTTCCCCGACCTCGCCTGCTACCCCTGCTACGACCCAATCTCCAAAATTATACCATCATGGACATGAAAGTTCCCCGGAAACTGTCAAAGCGTTGAGATCGGATTCTCCTCCACGGGTAGGCTCTTATAAATCTTATCAGGCTCAGCGCAAATCTTACGGTGCTTCTTTTGATGATTTGGATCATCGTTCTGCTGCTGGTGTTGCTTCTAAAGGCTCTATCCGGTTGTCTCGACCCGTCGCAAATGTTCAACGCCAATCTTCTATGGCTTCTCCAATAGAACTCAGACGTGGTAATACTACCGCTACTGCTACTGCTACTCCCACCGAGTCTAAACGGTCTTCTCGTTTCCCTTGGAAGAGATCTTCCATGTCCGGGCCATCTGGAGGCTCTTCGGACAGTAATCATACCAGTTCTTCCAAACCACTGCGATCACGGAACTCGGTCATTAGCATTTCTGCTCCCGTGCTCGAATATTCCACCTCGGAGCTGGTGTCGGATTCCAGACTTACCATGATTATCAATAGTTCATCTCAAAATCATCATCCTGCTCCTTCTAGGCCTCCGACGGACCCTTCTACTCCTGAAATGAATTTTCCCAGTCCTAATATTGGTTCTTCAGCTAATGAGAATTTTGATTCTTCTATTGCTCCTGCGGTCCATACCTCTTTCAAAACCTCTCCTCGAGTCCCAGCGGCCGTCAATGTGACCCCCCATGCCTCGGTTAGAGAACAATCATCCATTTTCCAAAACCACGAGCATAATTCTGAGCTCAAACAAAAGCTTCAGGAAAGCGAGCAGCGGAGACACAACCTGCTGGTAGAATATCAGCAGAAATTAGACCATGAGAGGAAGCGAAGCATGGCTTTACAAAAACAACTCGAGGAGTTTTCTACTCAGAAAGAGAATGCATTTGACCAACAGGCTAAGATAAGACAATTACAATCACAGAGAGATGTGCTTCGAAAAGCTCTTGTAAATCTGAGAGAGACTAAAGACATGGAAATCAAAGGCTATCGAGACAAACTTGGCAAAGACGTGTTTGGAAATGCTCACAACCCGTCTCAGGAGACTGCCAGACGACTTGAGGCACGCCAACAGCGTCCTTCAGCTAATTCAAGCATTTCCACCATCAGGCAGACCCCTTCTCTGAGTGTGACATCGTCTGTTTCTTCTTATTCTTTGTCATCCGATACTGCTACCAATACCCGGCATTTTCATGCCGCCAATGCTGCTGATTTCTTCACATCTTTCAAAGTAGGAATTTCTCCTCTTTTGCCTATTGCATCTCCAGTTGATCTGACTCCAAAGAAACTCCGTCAAAGTGCTGAGATTATCGAATCTCCAGACTTCCCCACTGACATTGATCCTCCCCCTATCATGCACACTAACGAAAGGGGCCCAGGTTTATCCAATGTTTTCTGAACTTTTCCACAGCCCGGGAAATTCATAATGTATTTATTTATTGAGAATATATGTTATGCCATATATTATCGACAACATGAGACCACCATTGGAGCTCAAGAACTTTATGTTAACTATTTGTTTGCAGTGTAAACTCAAAGAAATCTACATAGAATGTTGCAACGGTAAATGAGCGTACAAATTCATGGGAAGCCAAAGAAATATCCGAGGGTTTGAGAAACCTGAAATGTGTGGTAATATAGTTTTAATAATAGGTTTTAATCTCATCTGCCTGGACATTCAGCCCCCGCTCTTCAGCTTTTGAACTGCGGAGAGAAATGAGTGAAATACATGAAGTGTTTTTATTCATGCGTAGGTGAATTCTTTAATTTAGTTCGGAAAAATTTGGAATTGAACTGTTCATCTCGACTTATGAAAGCTCTTAAAAGCACAGAGGTCTCACTGTTTTATCGATAACCATGATTCCTGAATCAAGCAAATGCTTATATCAAGCAAATGCTTGAACCAACGGCAACTGCTACGTTCAGTTAGATCATAGAATTTCCACAGTACCTGTGTAACAGCTTCTCAGCAACGTATACCCAACATTATTCATTTATAACTACATATAATAAACAATTTCAATTTCTGCTGGATCCAATGAGTAAATCAGGTAAATCGTAACAAAATCGTAACATTTCCGGATGAAATTCGTATTCTATTTATCAAACTTTTATGCCCCCTTATTGTACATTCAAGACATGGTGATTGCATTTTTTTGTCGCTGACGATGCTCTCGGTCCATAGTGATTCGGATGTCGCTCTTGGCAGACTTCAATAGATATGCTGGAATGGCAGCCACACATGCAATAACGGCTTCAAAAATCAAGGCCCTTCTCATGTTTCCAGGAGGGCTTCCTTCGTTGTCGTTGTATTTCAGGGCATTCATGATTATGATGAAGATAGCACCAAATAGCTGCCCACCCATCCATTGGAGTGACGAAGAAACTGCAGGATCGACGGGTGACGTTTGCTCTTGAGACCATTCCAAAAAAATAGGTAGTAACGAAAACGATAAAGCACCAAGGACAGCAGACACGACGTACGGGCCAGCCACATTAGCATCTCGGCTACACATGAAAATGGTAGCAATATAGCAACCACCAATGAATGGTACAAAAAGCATGATAAGCTCTCGATACCACTTTGTGTGACCAACTATTATAGATGTAATAATTGAAAAGACAATACCAACGAAGATCAGCAGAGCCCCTGCAATACCAGCCTCATCTGAAGAGTAGCCGTAAGGGCCCATGATTTGGATGGTAAAAGTGGAGAAAGCATTGAAAAAACCCACATAAACAGAGAACTGCAGGAACAATATATAATATCTCTTGTTTTTCAACAGCTGCTTAATCGATTCGATCCAGTGGAGCTTGACAATAGCTGCAGAAGGACAAGGAGGGTGCTCAGGGATGGCCGGGATCAGACAACACAATAACGAACATACAGTGGCCACAATTGAAGTAACAAGAATAAACATCGGCATATCACTGGGCTGAATGACCATGGCAGGACCAACCAATTGGCCGATGGCCGCACCAAGCGGATTGCTCAACGAAGCAATGCAGTTTGCAATGACACGAGTCTCTGAAGTAAACCACAAATCAGTATAAAAAGTGGGGGTACTCAAAGCAAAAGGCTGAGCGAAACCAATGAGAATTTGTCCAAACATGACTGCACCAAAGTTGTTAGCTTTTGTACCACCATATCGTACCCAAGACCCGACAATGGTCAGAGCAGCACCACCAATGATTGTGAAGCGTATGTTGAAGCGACCAAGAAGCCACCAAACAACAGGAGAAGACACCAAATAACTAAACATGATAGCAATAGAGAGCCAGTTAATGGGAGATTGGCTAGAAAGGTTGAAATATTCTTGAGTGGCATCGGCTATAGGAGCAAACGAAAGCCATGCCCACGAGGTGACAATATTCATAGCAGCCAAGCATACAATACCAAACCATCGACGCTTATAGACATGATAGTGAGTTACATCCATGTTATGCTCTGACGTAGCAGAGGCAGCAGTAGACTCAGTATTTTCATAGCCTCTCTTGTTCTCCGTAGGCGAAAGTTCGGAAGATTCCGCATAAGACTCAGTCAAAGCATCAGTGCCAGGATGCTTGTCGGTCATGATGAATCGGAGTTGATTTAAAGAACAAAAAACACTAAGACACAAAGGCTCACGCAAGCACAAAAGCTGAGTGTGAAGAGGCTCCGAAACAACAAATTAAACGAGATGAGCAGAAAACCGCACAAAAAGACCCACTGTCTACAAGAAAAGGTGCGCTCACTCGTTCCTTATATACCGGGTATCTTTGCTTCCTGCAGTTAATGGTATTAAAAACGGTTCCCTAGATGGTAAAGAAGCAGGGTGGGGAGAAAAGCGGGTTTTAAAGTTTCTTTTCACACCACACAACCTGGAACTGAAGCGGCGCGCGTGGTGCCAGTTGGTAGTGGTTGCCTACAGTGAGTGATAAGGGAGGAAAACCCGACTATACGATGAAAAACAGCCAAAGATATCAAGCTATCTATGGGAAACGGAAGGTCCCTTGAAAACATGCGGGGATGCTCATAAAATGGTCACCCGACTTACCACATTTCATAATGAGGATCCAAGAGGCTTGTATTTGTTCATCCTTCATCGAATCTTCCATGTAAGACCGACGGAAGGGGGCGGGGGTGAAGAAACTTCATTCTAACTGCAAGACTTACTCATTGCCCCCCCTTCCTCTCCCTACAAAGCTCAGCTTGGTTGCATAGAAACATACTGGGCTGGGAGTCTTTCTGTTGGTGCTGCCGCTTGCTTTTTCCCAAGCAGCCTGATGGTCCAGGCTAAGAGACTATTACGTTTGTTTTTGATTCGCTGCTATTGGCAAGGAAAAATATATTTGCATTTGTGCCTTTGTTCGATTTGAATTATCTTTTTTTGACACTTTAGGTTTGAGATCGACCGCGCCCTTCACCTTGGGCCACCTCTTTCCTTAATGAAGCACATGCAACCCGTTGCGCGTTGAGCACGTCAATACTGTAGCAAGATGGAACCGTTGAAACAAGGTTTGTCAGCCAAGGGGAATCAAAATTATCAGGGCGTATAGACATTACGCAGGAAGAGAACGAGAAAAAAGGTGATGAGGTAGAAAAGTTCAAATAGATATTATGCGAGAAGAATTAAAAATTATACAAGTTATGCGTGCATTTTTTTGATTTTGTGCTCACTGACGGGCCGGTTAAATGCCGATTCATCGAGCTTAGGGCCCTTCCTTAGCCGTGAGCCCTGGCTCTAAGCGTTGTTAATTGCAATGCGGTTCACACTGACCGGTGAAGCGACTACTAGCCAACAAGATTTTCCAGGCACCTCTATACACTAATTCCATTTACAGAAGGTTTAGTCGAAACTCAAGACTAAACCCATAGATTTCATTAGTGTTTTAGGTAATATGATCTTAGCTTAAGACAGGGGATCTTCGCAAGAGAACAGCAGAACTACCGCATTGGGTTACAAATCCTTAATAATAATATACAGATGAACACCATCTTCCACAAATTAGCGAAGTGGCCGGGTCTTGCAGCTAATATAAAGATAAAGTTCGAGGGTAGGGCTATAACTCGGTGGTAGATGCTGGCTGGTTCACTTTACGCTTCGCCATTCTGCCAGCTTTTTGGAAGACGAATTCCGCCTTGATCAGGGTCAGTCCCGCCGAACCCCACCCTTCTACGAGGAACAGGATCTTCGCAAACTTCACCCAATTCCCGCCGTTTTTTGTTTTTTTATTTTTCATTTCCGACAGATCCTGCCGCTTTTCGCCTGTTTCTTGCTCTAGATGTTTCGGCGATCAATTCCATCTCCTCTTGTCCCTCCTCTTCTTACCCCTGGTTCAATGTCTCATCTAACAAACCTAAGTGGCTTGGTGTGAGACTGCATAATGCCAAACAGATTCACCTGATGGACTTTTTTTGCGAATACCAATCAACAGTACCAGCATAGACAAAAAAACGTCTAGAGAACCTGGCCCTATGGATGCCTGTGCACTATAATACCCACCTTGTAAGCTGTAGTACTCATGCAGAAATTACAGAAAGCACATCCCTGCATGCCAAAAATACCTCAGTCTTTTTTGGGACCTTCTAGATTAGTACGTAAATTTGAAATCTAATCGCTTGCTACCCTCATCTTTCGTATTCCTTTGATAATATTCTTGTTCAGCTGGGGTCATGCTTCGCCATTTAAGGTCCCTCTGTCGGTTTAGCATACGGTAATAAAAAAATGCCACGATAAATAGTATCAAGGTGAAAACGTTGATGCCAAATAATGCCCAGTTTCCTTTGTGGTATAAAGGAGAGTCGCTGGTTCGATAGATTTGACTGGAAATGATCTGTCCAATTTGCAGTGCCATGCTATACAAACTGGCACTAACTGCTCGTGTTCTCACTCCGTTGCTGTTCCTACTGCACCAAGATACCTGAATAGCATGCGGAGCGAAGCATCCAACTATCAAAGTCGATACTACGAACTTAGACCACCTATTAGTTTCTTTAGTGAAAACACATAGCGATATAATTAGAGGCAATGTCCAGATCTGAGAGGTCATTGATACAAGTGTCGGTGAATTGCAATATTCCGAGATGTACGTTCCAACCACCAGAGATATTATTCCAATGACATATGCAGGAATCGTGAGAAGATTAGTCTCGAATGTGCCGAAGCCTATTGCACGTAGATTCAAGGTTAAGTATGAGCCAACAGTGTCAGACATAATAGGCCAGCATATTCCTATTAAATAAATAATCCACAGGTGATACTCCATGATGGATTTTAAAAGATCTCGTGCCCTCATTCCCTGTCTGTTATGCATAGTACCTTTTGCCGGATCATCCCTCATCAATCGCGTCACAAGGATGCTTTCTTCTCTCTCAGTAAACCAACCTCTTTTCCCACGAAACCATGATGCAGTGGTAGTTGGTGCCGATGGCATGAGGCCAAACGACAGTAATCCAATACACAAGGTGAGGAGCCCTTCAATAATGAATAACCATCTCCAACCTTGTTTCATATAAATATCACCCCCCAAAACGGTGTGGTCTTTTCCTTTCAAATGAAGGATCCCGAATCCAAGAAAAGCTGCGATAATGCTCGCAACGTTTGAAGCTGCCCAGAATATGGCGCTTCGAAGAGTAAGCTCTTTGCTTGTATAGAAGTAACTCAAGTACAAGACCATAGCTGGAACGAAGCCCCCTTGCAATATACCAAGAAGAAATCTTGTAATGTAGAATGATGTTCTACCGGTGATGAAAGCTTGACATAAAGCTACTATAGACCAGGATACAATTTGAATCGGTATCCAGCGTTCAGGACCGATTCGTTTGGAAATCAACTGTGAAGGAAGCTCTGCGGCTAAGAAAGTGCAGACTCCGATGGTTTTTCCATTGTTGAAATCGTCAGTGGTCATACCCACATTTTTCAGAAAATTATCCGAGTTAGCTTGACCGAGATTACTACGATCAAGATGGAAAGAAAAAAGCATGATACAAGCCCACAACAGAATTCTATAATCCAACTTTCGAACTACTCTGAATTCTTCTTTCCATGTCCATCGCAAGTCAGGATCAAAGCGATGTATATTCTCATAATCATCCCGGGGCCAGAATAGATTTCTCAGCTCGTCAACATCATAAACACTGGGCTGAGTGGCTACTGAATTGAGATCTATATGCTCCTTTTTACGTTTCCAGAAAAACTCTGCTTCATGTGATACTTTTGCCAAATTTTTGCTGTCTTTGTCGATGAAAGGCAAGCCTCTGATCTGATACCATTCAAGTTGAGCATCGTCTAAACTGACATCCGAATGAGCCTCAGCTTCGGAGAACTCATAGGTTTTGGACATTTCCATTCCGGATCAAACTGTCGTTTATTGTGCTACTTTATCAGATCTATCTGATTATGGGAAATTAGTGCGATATTTATATGTAAATACCTCTCCGTCGTGCAAAATCTCTCACACTCTAGATTTTCTGGCTCATTTCGGAACGGGTTTTGATTTTCTGTTGGTGTCTGACAAATCCCGCAATAATCGAAAAGTCAATTAGCCGAGAATAGCGGAGGTTATCAGACAACACAAATCGATCTATTTTTGCTTGTTGATGCGCCTACTCCCGACCTAATTAGGCAGTTTCCAGTGATAATAGTAGTTATGCGATGAAACCTAAGTTTGTCGACAATGGCTAGAATAGTTTCAATATTTGGTCTAAAACATATATTTTTGATCGTGAAAATGGTGATTGGAGTATTTTGTTGCAAGGTTAATCCGAAAGCCTCATGATTTCATCTCATGAGTTTGTCGCATAGGTGCAATAAGCGACTTTCATAAGCTACAGCGTTTGCTGTCTCGAATGACCTTTAGTGTGGTGCTTGATGGCATATGATATACGGGAAAACGATTGTATCGCAATTCACGCAATTCACGCAAAAAAAAAAAGGATTCAACAATCATGTAAGATTTTCTGTAGAAACGTGATATATTTGGCCCTTGTTATAGTCATTTTTTCTCCTATCTACGTGCAATGATCGGACTGGCATTCTAATTTTCTCTACTGCAAATGATTGTCAACTTATGCCCAGCTTGATCGATTTTTCTATATTTGCTCGTTGATAAATCTATGAACAAACTATTACAAAGTATTTGTAAAGTATTACATCGCGGGGCTTTTCAAGTTCCACACAGTGCTAATGTGATGTTTTCATAGTCTGCGTATTAAGGCATCATGTGGTTCAGCAGTAGCCTGATCTGTAACCAGGTCCATGAAATCTTCACCATAAAAGAGGTCAAATGACAATCACGGTATGCAGAGGAATTTTATCTGATTCTCGAAGACAAACGTAGAAATGCTTTGAGTTAATACGACCAGCAAAAAATCAGATTAGAAAGTCTAGAAGATGAAATAAATCACGCAGATTGATTACATAAAGAAGTAAAATCAGTTGAACCATCCAGATTATTAAATCACGCACAGTTGACAGGCTGATCAAACGATGCCGAATCTTTTACATAACTCGAAATAATAGTTGATGGATGCCCATATATTATAGAAGAGGATTTTTGGCTCCAGATACTGCCTATTTTGCCGACCTAATAATGGGGGAACAAACCCTTACACTATTTCCGTCAAGCGCCTTGTTTAGATATGGAGAAATAAAAATTAAAGCTTTTTATTTGTTGCGTTCACTTATCAAACGACAATTTAGTATGCAAAGCGGAAATCTAGTCGTTTGCTACCTTCATCTGTCGTATTTAGCTTGTAGTCTTCTTGCTCGGCTTTGCTCATGCTGTTCCACTTGATACCTCTTTGTCTATTCCTCCATCGATAATAGAAAAATGTGAATATGTAAACTATAATAGCAAACACATTAACAGCAAATAATGCCCAGTTTCCTTTGTGATACAGAGGTGCATCTTTAGTTCGATAGATCTGACTGGAAATGATCGAAGCCAGCTGCACAGATATGTTATACATACTGGCACTGACAGTCCTAGTTCTTACACTGTTACTGTTTCTGCTGCACCAAGCTACCTGAATGGCATGTGGTGAGAAGCATCCCACTATCAGAGTAGTCACCGCATACTTGGACCACTTGCTTGTTTCCATTTTGAACACAGCTAGTGCAATAATAAGCGGCAATGTCCATATTTGTGATGTCAATGCTACCAACGTCCTCGAGGATACAAGCTCGGAAACGTATGTTCCGACAAGCAGTGCTATGATTCCAATGACATTGGCAGGAATGATGAGAAGATTGGTTCGAAAGGTACTGAATCCCATAGAGCGCAAATTCAAAGTCATATAGGCACTAACAGTATCAGTGACAATGGGCCAGCATATTCCTATCAGATAAAGGGGCCACAAGTCATATTCCATGACTGATTTCAGCAGATGACGAGGTTTGATTCCTTGCCTATTATGCATAGTACCTTTTGCTGGATCATCTCTCAACACGCGGGTCACAATAATGCTTTCTTCTCTCTCACTGAACCAGCCCTTTTTTCCACGAAACCACGATGCAGTAGTAGTTGGTGCCGATGGCATGAGACCAAATGACAAAATTCCAATGACAAAGCTGAGAAGTCCTTCAATAAGGAACACCCACCGCCAACCCTGTTCCAAGAAAATATCACCACCAAGTACAGTATGTACTTTACCTCTCAAATGCAATATTCCAAATCCCAAAAATGCCGCAGCGATATCCGCAATTACCAGCGCTGTCCAAAATACACTACATCGGATGGGAAGTTCTTTACCTGTGTAGAAATAGCTCAGGTACAGAATCACGTCAGGAATAAATCCACCTTGAAGGAGCCCAAGAAGAAATCGTGTTATGAAATATGAATTTTTGCCGGTCAGAAACATTTGGAATAGGGCCACCAGTGACCATAAAGTGATTTGAGCAGGGATCCAACGATCAGGCCCAATCCTTTTAGAGATCAGCTGCGATGGAAGCTCTGCGGCCAAGAAAGAGCAAAAGAAGATAGTTCGACCGTTATTAAAATCATTCGTAGTCATATGTAAATCATTCAAAAAATTATCTGAGTTGGCCTGTGAAAGGTTGGATCGATCAAGTTCTAGTGCGAAAAACATTACACATGCCCATAGAAGAATCCTAAAATCCAGCTTCCGGATTATTTTGAATTCTTCTTTCCATGTCCATCGCAAGCTAGGATCAAAGCGATGCAAATTCTCGTAGTCATCTCGGGGCCAATATTGTGGGGCCAATTCTTCAACATCATAGACACTGGGCTGAGTGGCCACTGAATCGAGGTCTATATGTTGTTTCTGGCGATTCCAAAAAAATTGTGCTTCGTGTGAGACTTTTGCCAGATTTTTCTCGTCTTTGTCGATGTAAGGGAGACCACGAACTTGGTACGAATCAGGCACAGATTTAACAGAGCTGGTTTCCGATTGAACAGCAGTTTCGTAAAGACCCTTGCTTTCAGACATATTGATATCTAATTAATGACTATAATTGACAAGTTGTCCTGCATTTATACATGGAATTTTTAGCAGGTCAGCGGAGCTCCGGGTTTTCAACATACAGCGCGGCAAGCACATCATTGTATCAGCCACCGCTTAGGGGGCCCTGTCAGATAGGAGGCAGTTCAGTAGTTAATTACTGACAGCCATTGTTCCAAGGTTATCCTGTATTCTGGGCTCTCCTTAAAATAAAAGACATTTGATTGCGCACGACGGTGATTATCTGTGCAGTTTGACAATAAAATAGACCAGCAGATTCAACAAGCGCTCTGTCATAACCGATGATTGAAAATCTCTGATTATGACATGCTTAAGATTGACGTGACAAGGGTGGCTCCTTGTGGCTGTCAGCCCTAGAAAAGGAGAAGCTTAATTTCTACCTATCAATCTTTGACTCTCGGCAGTCCATGATTTTAATGATAATCTAAGATAAGATGATAATTGATTTTCTTTGATATCAATCTTCTAAATTATTTTGTGACATATTTGGCTTAAAGGAAGATGTTGGACCTGAGCTATGACGCAGATTTGTCGCAAAGCTCTTCAGAACACGCCTGATACGCTGCCGCTCAGCCGCCAAGAGAGGAAGACTGTGCTATATGAAAATATTGCTTTTTTTGAAAGAAAAATTGGGCTTAGGGCCTGCACTCTCCACAGTTACAGTCAAGCTGTACTTTCCGATATCGACATTTATCGTTTTCATCGTATCTTACGTGACCTGGAATGTGGCTTCTAGATAAATGCTCATACGCTGCTTGTCGATCTCGACATTAGCTACCCTTCATCTCCATTGTGGATTCTTTAACATGTCTAATGCATGACGACATCCTTCATTTTGCCAAATGATTCGACAATAATCATGAACGACTTAACTTTATGAGAAGCATATGCTTCTTAAGTGCGAAATTCATGATGATGGACGAAAGTTGTGATGATAAGATAAGTTTCTCGTGAGGTTTCATAACATCATGATGAAAATCGTAAAGCAAGTATTTCTATAAATCACAGAAATTTCTATAAAACCAAAAAAATCTATATAAAAGAGTATCTCATAATTCGACAATTCTTCGATAAATTCCGTCGATTGGAAAATCATCAGGTACAATTCTGAAACACAGTAAAAAAGATTACAAAAACTCGCATGTAGCAATGAAATCATCATAATCATGTTGAACTTAATGCCGAAATGATCATGTCTCGCACAAAATTTAATAAGCAAACCGGAAATCCAATCTTTTAGAGCCTTCATCGGTGCCATTTTTAACATAATCATCTTGTTCCTCAGAAGACATAGACTTCCAGATTCTATCTCTGATACGGTTTCTGTACCGGTAAAAGAAAAAGACAGCAATATACAAAGCAATATTGTAGATATTGACAGCAAGAAGTCCTTTGTTTGCCTTTTTGTAAAGAGGTGCATCATCAGCTCGGTAAATTTGACTGGATATAATTGAAGCCAATTGCACCGATATGTTATAGACACTCGCACTCACAGTTCTTGTGCGCACGGTGTTACTATTTCTGCTGCACCAAGCAACCTGAATAGCATGGGGATAGAAATATCCGACAATCATGGTAGTAATTGTAAACTTTACCCATTTGTTAGTATCTTCTCCAAATGTTTGTAAAGCTACTAGCAATGGAAAGAGCCATATTTGGGCGAAAAGTGCGACCAAGGATCTAGATTGCACATATTCAGAAAGATATGTACCAAAAAGCAGTTGTATCAGCTGAAGAACTGAAGCCGGAATTGTCAGCAAATTGGTCTTGAAGGTGCTAAACCCTAAATCTCTCAATGTCAAAGTCAGATAGCTTTTTACGGGAGAGACAGGAATACTGTAAGACAAACCAATCAAATAGATGGGCCACAAATCGTACTCAAGAACTGACTTGAGAATTTCTCGGGGCTTCAAACCCTGTCTGTTGTGCATAGTACCCTTAGTAGGATCATCTCGGAGCACTCGAGTGACCATGATACTCTCCTCCCTAGGAGTAAACCAGCCTTTCTTTCCACGAAACCATGAAGCAGTTTGGGTAGGTGCTGAAGGCATGAGAACAAATGCAAATAATCCAATGAACAAGCTCAAGAGTCCTTCAATAAGGAAGAGCCACCTCCACCCATCGGCCAAATCGGCACCATTTGCAAGAACAGTGGTAACTTTACCTCGCATATGCAAAATACCAAAACCCAAGAAAGAGGATGCGATATCTGCAATAATCATAAACGTCCAGAAAATACTGCATCGGAAAGGAAGCTCTTTTCCAGTGTAAAAATAACTCAGATAGAGAATCACATCAGGAATAAATCCACCCTGCAGAAGCCCTAATAGAAAACGAGTAATGTAAAAAGTACTTCTGCTAGTAATAAAGAATTGGCAAATGGCAACAAGAGACCACAAAACAATTTGAGTGGGAATCCATCGATCAGGTCCAACTCTCTTAGATATCAACTGAGATGGAAGCTCAGCAAACAAAAAAGAGCAGTAAAAGATGGTCATACCGTTATTATAGTCATTCGTAGTCATTTTTAAATTTTTGAGCATATTATCAGACAATGCCTGGCCGATGTTGGCTCTATCGATTTCCAATGCAAAAAACATGACACAAGTCCAAATTAGAATCTTAAAATCGATTTTTCGAATAAGATTAAGCTCCTCTCTCCAACTCCATCTCAAATCAATATCAAATCTATGCAGATTTTCATAATCAGCTCTGGGCCAGAATAGCTCTCTTTTTTCGGGAACATCGTAGACACTAGGCTGGGTAGCTACTGAATCAGGGTCAATGTTGTTCTTCTTCCGAGAAAATAAAAATTGGCCGTCTCGAGAAACGTTTGAAAGATTCAATTTCTTGGTATCGATAGGAGGAAGACCTCGAATTTGATAGTCTTCTAGGTCAGTAGTTGCACTCGACACAGAAGCCTGCTCTTCATTGACTTCATAGAAATCTTTCGTAGCCATTTTCCCGATTTGACAAGAATTAATTTTCAACAGTGGTCCAGAGCACTTCTATTTGTACTCAGAAGATTTTGAATCATTTTTTGCGAGTTCCCCATAGCCGGATCGCTATCTGCTCATCTCTTGATTTCATCATATTGCGACATAGGCCGAACTTGGAACTGTGTGTACGTCACGTGACATCACCTATCATCAACGAGGACGGCGCGACATCATCGCATTCGCGGCCACTATCAGTACCTGACGGCCACACACTTGTGGCTAGCTGTGGCTCGCAGTCAAATTTTGCAGCTCATGCCTTCAATGTTTTAAAATGAGCAAATCTGACAAATGCCAGGTCCGAGGTATTGCTCAATGAAGAAGCTGACACCAATACTGGTCGATAGATAAACGAAAATCCCCAAAGCAAATCTTTTGACGACCAGCAGGTCTCCCACTGATCGTGCAAATTATGATGCAATCTGGTGGTGAGCAAAACCGAGGCGATGTCGCAACTGTGGCAGCACAAGGGTATGGAACTAGCAGCACGATAGCCACCTTGATCATCGGATAAGTGAAAATTGAAGAGATGCCGGTTCCCGAGAGATCTGTATCGATTGATCTCTCACTATTAGTTTTTCTTATGGCTTGAGATTAGGAGTGGCTGGCGATCCTAATACATGCGTTCAGAAAGAATATAATGACCATTGAACAATCCAATATTTATCATAACGCACAGACTAGTATGTCTGGAAATAGACTCAAAACGAATGCAACTAAGCCTCTTGATTTGTGCAGCTAAAAAGCAAACTTTTTCTTTTTTGTGCATTTCCCCGGTATTGTCGGATATAGCCAAGAATGGACCAATGAAAGTCTTATTTCTGAGTAGGATAGAGCAAGCGGAAAGCACACCAATTGAGAGACTTGACCGCCATGTTTTGGTCGGCAATTGACCTACTCTAGACCCATTTGGCAAAAATAGAGTAAATGGTTGTGCTGGCATGCAACTCTTTAGTATGCGACCATCAGTCTAAAGCACCCGACGCCTATTGTCGATGATTCTGATGATAAAGTCCAGTTTATAATTGGAGCTGAGATCGGATCATAAGGAGATAGTCGTAACCAGGGCTATTGCATAATATGACTTGGAAAGGCCTCTGGCCCAAATTTAAACATTGGGGTGACAGATATCCAGCTTCAGAGTATTCAGATAGCTCTTTAACAAGGCTGACAAATGACAATTCCAATTTGCCAAACAGGATATCACAGAACATTTGCGCAAGAAATTATACCGTCTAGCATGGCATTGCTTCACCTGTCATATTGTGCATCAGATCAGCAATCGCGTATACTAAGGAAACCACCACCAGCCGCTTCAACACCGGAATCAATTGTCAATCCTCATTCCCCTTCACCTCTTCCACCTTTGCTATGTAATTGACCAGTAAACTCTGCTTTTAATTTTCAGTAGTTTTGATCTGGCTCACTTTACTCAAGTCGGCCAGTGGTGCCGCACGGAAACGATCCTCACGATAGCTCACATCACATGTCAGCCTTATCACAGGAAAAGTCTCAACGCATGCACGGCATGAAGTCTTCTTTCTGACCAGTCAGTCGAAATGAAACACAGGACTTATGTTGTAAGTATCACAGCTATCGATGATTATGTCAGGGTTTGACAGCGACGTTGAGATTTCTCATAAAATTAATGCTCCAGTCCATTCTAGTGGCAGGTATGCTGATATCAGGCTGCGCTAATAGCGTCCTGACGAAATACCAAGATAATCAATGCGTAGGCAACTGTTCCGCGGTCAGCGAAAAAGAAAAACAATTTTTTGAACAGCCGGTTTTCCAAACATTGCAAATGTTCGTTGCCGAATTGTGTGTCTGGGGGTATTGGATCTACTTGCAGCGTACTAGAAAGGGCCTCAACAGCAGTTCTTATACACCTGTGGGATCAGAGCCACCAAGTAGTAGCAACAGCTCGACGTCCAATTATTTGCTGGCCATACCCGCAATATGTGATATCTGTGCTACCACATTAATGAATGCTGGTCTACTGCTAACGCCGGTGTCGATCTATCAAATGACTAGAGGAGGGGTGGTGTTATTTGTGGGGGTTTTCTCCGTGATTTTCTTGAAGCGGATCATCACCAGACTGCAATGGATGGGTCTTTTCAGTGTCTTTTGTGGAGTATTTGTAGTTGGATTGAGCTCGCAATTCTCAAAGCATGCCAAGGAAGCTGCCAACTTGTCGGGCAATACCCCTCAAGAAGTGATTGTTGGGATGGCGATGATATTCCTTGCTCAGATACTCACTGCCTCTCAATTTGTTGTCGAAGAGTTTTTCCTCGAGCATTACTCTTTAGATCCCGTTCAAATGGTGTCTTTTGAAGGTGCCTTTGGTTCTGGGATTATTGTGGTAGGCTCTATGGTAGTCTATTACCTCATCAAACCCCTTGCTATATTTGATCTGAAAATAGCCTTGACTCAGATCTTATCGCATCCTGCGTTATTCATTTCATCTATTTTCATCATGATTTCCATATCTACCTTCAATATCTGCGGGCTCACTGTCACTCAGGAGATCAGTGCAACCACCAGATCCACAGTCGATACGTCTAGAACTCTCGTAATTTGGCTCGTCAGCCTTATACTCGGTTGGGAGAAATTCAATTTCCTACAACTCATCGGCTTTGGACTTCTTGTTTATGGAACATTGCTGTTCAATGGCCTGATCCAACAGACTGAGGATGGGCCTGTTGCTGTCAACCCTTTACATGAAGATCCAGAGCATACGTGATGTACTAGCCGGTAAGGATCTGTTCCTGTTGTTTGAATTATTACACAAGTTTGAACAACCAATAAAATATCTAATAATCTTTGCACTTCACCTAGATTTTCGTGATGTTTCTACCTCGACATATTGTCTCTCGTCGCTACCTTCGACCTCTCCCATGATCGTTTCCATTTCTTCGATCTGCTTTTTCAAGTACTTCTTGGCCTGATTCATATTATTATCGTACAGTTCCTGATCGGGAACTCGATAAGATCCTCCAATTCGGTCCCACAATGTGGTATATTGACCATAATTATAGTTAAAGTACAAGTGGTGTACAGTATGGCATGCAGAACCATTAACCACTGGGTTTCTGCTCAAAAACTTGCCGTCGTGGATCATGACTGACCAGACATTGACAATGGTGAACAGACCCATATAAGCAAGTTTATGAAGAGGGAAAACAAACACAAACATGTGATAAGGTAAAGACTGCAGATAACCATCCATGGGGTGGAAAGCATGAGAGGCAAAAGGAGTAGGAACAATCCATTTGTGATGAGGCTTATGCAAATGCTTGTAGATAAGCGGGTGGTGGAGCCATCGATGAATCAAGTAAATGTGGAAATCCGTGTACATTAGGAATAGGGGGAATTGCAGGCAGAAATAGGTCCAGCCATATTCCTCAACGTTCAGATATAACTTTGAATAGCCTTTGAGTTCTGCAAAAAACCACGGGACTGTAAAAGCACTCATGATGGGGATAGCATAGAAACTCTGTTGGAGTTCTAATCGAACCTGATTTTTTAGATATCTCGGATGAGAGAAATTTATCGGATCGTAAACAAACAGATACTGCAGACCAGCAGTTACGAAGTAAAGAATGTAACCAAAAATCCATACGACAAAAAATAGCGAAATGAATAATCGCAACACGCTATCTCTGTTCAACAGAGAAGCATAGGTATATTGGCTAGGAGCTAAGCCGAGGGTGGTGGGCATGCCCGGAACGCCGTAAACTTCATCAGGATTGAACTTGAAGAAAAACTGCCATACCGGAGTGACGTACTGAGTACTGTAAGTGGAGTTGAGACCATGAGCAATGATCTCGGGGGTATGCAGATTACTGGACACGGAATTCCATGAAGGGAGAGCCCGGACCGTATTAGTTAGCATGCTATTTCCATCCTTGGGTAGAATGGTGGCATACACCTTGTCGAATAGATAGGAGTCGAGGGTTTCGAGTATCAAATCCATGATGATGGGGTTCCTTGAAGAGTCGACGTTGGCGGAAGTGGGAGCGGCCCCGATTTATATCTGTTGGTGCGAAAAAAAAAAGTGGTTCTTAGAGATCGCATGTCGTCGTTAAAAAACGAGCCGTACGCGACGAAGCGAGTCGACCCAACCGAGGAGTAGACGGGATTATGGGATGGGATGGGATGGTCCGAGAGAACAAACCCCAATGTTAACTCTACAAGATGAATGGAAATTGTATACGAATATCTCTGATAGATACGATAGCTCATCCGAGCCAGGATATTTTCTTGAATTTTATCTTCCTCGATAAGATTTGCTCGTGGTGCTCTCAACTCCTAAACACCGTTCCGACAAGGGTTGAGGCTATTTCGCCCCGGTAGCAGTAATTCTCGTTCTTGTCGCTTCCTAAACGGGAGCGCCACCGAGCCATTATCAGATGTCATATAGTGGTGGTATGTGCCATTATAAACGGCAGATCACTGCGGCGGGGCCGGTGAGGAGGGCTATGCAAGTAAAACATGCGATGGCCATATCACAAAGTCAAGAATGGTTCGATGTAAACGGCGGGTGGCCCGAGTTATATAGTAAATAGAGGGAATAACATAGGTCGCGTTATTTGTTATAGGCCGAATTGTATTGGGGCCCAGCAGCCCACAAGTAGAGTACGTGGAGGGGTTTCATTACTGAGGTCATGTTGTGAGCTGAGTGGAGCTGGTGATGAGTCGGATCCGCCTGTAATAGATATGGGGAGAGATAGCTAGATTTGCTTGAGAAGCAAGAAAAAGTAGACTTGAATTTCTCAAGAAGTCAAGGAAAATTAGCTAGATTGCTCTAAGGAGTAGATACGGAGGAGTTCAGAGTAGCTCGAATCAGCTCTTGCAGTACAGGAGGAGTACAGAGTAGCTACATCTAAAGAAAGTAATGGAAGAGCACATCGCTTGATCAAATTGTATATTTATTTTCTATCAGGTTTGACATTCAGATTTCATTCCTGTGAATTTCAAAATTGAGGCCTGTTGAATGGCAGATGTTTTGGCAGGGTTTTTAGCCCCTTTTCTGAAAATGAAAGGTAAATCGTCATCATTCGTGTCTGTTGAAGCTCCATGAGCATGTGTTGAAAATGCAAAATAAATAGGGTTGAACGTAGATTCCAAGCATCACAAATGCCTAGTGAAGACTCGCTATGAGTCAAATTAATTTCGGGCTCGTGAGGTTGCAAAGTATTTGGCAAAACCATCGCTGGTGTTCCTCTCTAATGGACCATTGGCCATGACCTGAGGAGCAATTTCATCCCAAGTGGGCTTCTGTTTTCTTGTGCCTCGTTTTCTGAAATCCTCTTGAAGCCAATTAAGAGCCAACTTCAAAATGGAATCAACTCCTGTATCGGTTCCAATTAGCTCCCGAGTGGGACTGACACTGAGAATATGACCCAAAGACATGTGGACAATGGTTGTAGGCCAGTCAGTCAAACCATCAAAAATATGAGTAGCATAAACCACTTGGCATTTTCTTTGCTCAGTCTCATGTTTGAGAAATGATAGCAATCGACTTCGTACAAGAACATCAAGGTCAACGGTCACTTCGTCAAGAAGTAGAGTATCCCAAGGCTTTAAAAGACCCATAGCCAGCTGAACTCTTCGTCTCTCACCATCAGACACAGCATGCATATGCCATCTCAAATCAATGTCCAAAATATCAACCAGTAAGTCTCGACGCTCAGGATAAGCATCACCACCAACAGAGCTGAGCAAAAGAACCACGGGAATATCATGACGAACAATGGGATTAGCGGCCCATTCCGTACCAAGATAAGTCACTCCGCTCAAATTATCCCGAAAAGGATCCTGGCCATTAACATGAACAGCACCGGTCTTAGCCAGAGTTTTACCAGCCAAAACTCTCAATAAAGTGGATTTGCCTCCACCGTTGGCTCCAATCAGCAAAGTTCGCCCATTCTCTGGAAACTGGAAATTGGTAGGGTGAATTCCTACAGTCCCGTCAGGAAACACATAAGTCAAGTTGTCAGCCTCGATCATTTTTATCTGGTTTTGGCTTTAGTCTACTATTTGGATAACGTCAAAATCCAAAACTCCCAGTGACCTCACGCATTATCGTCATCACACTCTAATCAGACGATAGTATAGCAATGTCCGCCGAACGGATCTTTCGATTTGATTTGCCACACCTGTCGTCCAATACGCTGCGTGCAGCTGGCGTGTATTTATCAGGAGCTTTTGTAAGTTGATGTAATTGGAAGAGAGAGAGAAAGGGGGGGGGATGCCATGAAGTAATGGCTCTGTTGATGCCTACATTAGCTAACTATCCCAGTACGCCGCTGGATTCTATGCCATGCTAGACTCTGCACTGTTTTCAGCTCATGGAAATGCATCGATCGTTCATGTGACATTTGCCGATTGGATCCCCTTGATACTTTCATCACTAGGCATGATTGTCATTAATTCAGTCGATAAGGCCCGACTAAGCTCCGAGTCGTCTTTCTCGTTTGGAGGCTCTTCATCCACTGCAGATTGGCAGGCTAAAGTTGTACTTTTTCTCGGTTTTGCATTACTTGCTGGAGGAATTTCCGGCTCAATTGTCATTTTGATACTTAGATATGTCATTCATCATTACGGTTCTCCCACCATCAGTATGGGCATTGAGAATGTTGTGGCAAATGGATGCGTTATTATTAGTGGAATAGCTTTGTGGCTTGCTCAGAATCTGGAAGATGAATATAGCTACAGTCTTCAATTATAAACGAGGGCTGGTGGTGCTGCCTTGGGCTACCTTAGATTACATTGGGTGTGTTATCGGATAAAGCTCTGGACACCTCAAGTGACGAATCATTTGGCCTTGAGTTTTGGAGATTGAGGGAGGGGGACGGTTATTTTCAGATAATTCTATAACTTTGTATCGATATATTTTATGACATGTCATTCTACCGTGGTTGTTGACAAGTCCCATTTGCAGCGGACATGACATCCATTGGTATACGTCAAGTTTTCATCATAGAGCTCATTCATTTCTTTATCACCTATGATGCGCATATAGGTGAATATACATATGAATCTGTGTATATAGATACATATATATATATAGAAGATATACAAATAAAACTGACTAAGCGGCTCTGGATTATTTGGTCTAATCATTTATTTCCAGAAGTCGCTCATTAGACCAATTATATTTGTGACTTGTAGATCACTTGGATATGCTGTTTCGT
Source organism: Zygoascus meyerae (assembly GCA_030561445.1). NCBI lineage: Eukaryota > Fungi > Ascomycota > Dipodascomycetes > Dipodascales > Trichomonascaceae > Zygoascus > Zygoascus meyerae. The sequence goes on from JAKTXC010000014.1 coordinate 312,997, forward strand.
ATTTCATCAGCAGTCATAGGAACAAAGTTGTCCACATCTATTCCACTTTGTCTTAGATTCTCTAATGCATGAGGTGGAATGATTTTGGCGTTGAGTTGAGGGGCAATACTGAGCTCGAGTCTGGTGAAATTGAACAAGGGCGGGAAATCTCGTGGGGGATTCTCGGGGTTTCGAGAGTCGGGATACTTGGCATTAGGATCCCGAAGCTCGTCAAAAAATGGATGGGTAAGTACCTCAATGGCACTAAGACGTGAACCAGGGGAGTATTCAAGGAGTCTGCTAATGAGATCAATAGCATCAGGGGGTGCACGTCGGAACACCTTGCTCAGGGAATGAGGCTTGATTTGAGGAAACTTATGTTCCATGTAATTCGGGTTCATGGTTCGGATTTGTTCACGAGTGGGAGTGCCGAGAACTTTGATGATCTCAACCAATTGATCAATGCCCGACTCACCGGGGAACAGAGGTTGTCCTAGCATGAGTTCAGCCATGACGCATGATGATGACCATACATCGATTTTCGTTGTGTAATTAGTGGCACCAAAGATGAGTTCAGGGGCACGATAATATCGGGAGCAAATGTATGATACATTAGGTTCACCAGGAGTGAGAATTTTGGCACTGCCAAAATCACAAAGTTTCAAAATGCCGGTACGGGGATCCAAAAGGAGATTCTGGGGTTTGATGTCTCGATGACAGATGCCCAACGCGTGTATATATGCAAGCGAACGGAAAAGTTGATAAGTTAAGAGACGAACATCGATCATAGGCATGGTCATTTTGAGTTTCGAGAAATACCTGCTTGCTCTGTAGACGGTTTCAGGAACATACTCGAGAACAAGATTCAGATAAACCTCATCCTTCTCAGCAGGAGTGTAGAAAAACGCTTTCAAATCCACCACGTTTGGATGAGAGACTTTACGCATAATCTCCAACTCTCTGTTTTTAAATCGTTTATCTTGTAAAACTCTTTTGATGGCAGCATCTTCACCAGATGGGCATAGTTTGGTATGGAAGACCACACCAAACGATCCAGAGCCCGCCACTTTATACTGCGTGTAAGTGAGTTCTCTGGTATCGCCAGTGCGACCATCCTGAACCATCTCCTTGACCAGAGTCACGTTCTTGTCTGACGAAGACGAGGACGCCATTTCAAGGGGAAGGGAATGGAATCCAGCAAAAAATTACTAGGCAGCAAAGCAGGCAAGGGCAAAAAGCGGCAAACGGAAGCGGAAGCGGGGTGTCCGTCTACTTGGTCAGATCAATGCGTTTAATCAGAATCAGCCAGTCAATTTGGAGTGTCGTGGAGTCTCTTCAATTTCTTGTCTGCCTTTCTCTATAGGTTTGGTTAGCTTAGACAATGTCAGGTTGGTGGGTAGGTGGGTTGGTGGATGTGTTGGTAGATGGCCACAACTACAGCAACCCACTCCCAAGCAAAGGTCACCGGACCCGTTCAACAATTCAAGCCATACAAGGAAGGAGCCACGGGACCACGCAGTAGCAGCGGCGGCGGCAGCGGAGCGACAGTGAGAACACAAATGCACAACCACCAAACCATCGAGATGAAATTTGTATAGATTTCTCATAACTAATAGTGAGAAGGGTCTAAGAGTCTGTACACGTGAGTGTCCCCGCTGCCTAATGGGGCATTGGAAACCAGTCTGTGAAATCATCAAGGCTCCTCCCCCTCCCCCCTCCTTCTCCGTTTTTGGCTTCTAAGGGGTGGGCTGGCTGCTGCTGGTTGTTCCTTGCAATTCCCCGCTATTTGGTTGTATTGGCGAGTCGGCTGTTGGAACCAATTCAGGTTTACGCCATATTTACCATGTGACCCAACTGCTGGCTGTGACATGGTTTTGATCACCAGACGTTGAGTTCACAAGGGGGTGGAGTTGAAGCAATGTGAATTCACATGATGAGGAAAACCCCGGAATTGAAATGAAATTTGATATCACTTTTTGTGGGTGGAGGAAGTATACTTACGTTGAAATGCGATTGTCCTTATGACATGCAGTGATGTTGGTTAGTTGAAGTAGTGATCAACAAAGACAGTAGTAAATCAGTGTTGTGATGAAATGGGACAAAAGTGGCGCCAATAGTAGGGCTTTGAGGGATGAGGAATGGAACAAGAGAAGAGAAGAGAAATACAGTGACAGGAAGAAGTTGGAGTACAAGAAAGTGTAATTGGCAGTTGATATCAACGGCTTAAGCTGTGATGTTTTTTTCTGGTAAATATTTGTAGCCCACGTTCCACGGTGTATAGGTGAGCAGAGAGCAGGAGTGATAAAAGAAGGGAGAAAGGAATGGCTGAAACGGGTTTACGTTTCGTGGGGGAGTTGGGAGGTGGGGACTCTGGGGTGTGGAGTGGGAGTTGTGGAGTGGGTGTTGTGGAGTTGGAGTTGTGGAGTTGGAGTTGTGGAGTGGGAAGTCGTGGAGGGAGCTAGGAATTTGAAAGGTGGACGTGGTCGAGGGTGTGGAATTGGGTGGAGGCTATTTGGAGGGAGGTTGTTCGGTAAGAAGCTGTTTGTTAGAAGGCTGGCTATTAAGAGAGGCTGTCAGCTGGGAGAAACAGCTAGCTGGGAGACCGAACTTCACTGGCTAAACCAACAAGGCTGGCCGCGGAGCTCTGCAAGGCTACCACTGGGAGTTTGCCTCCTTATCAGCCAACAGCGGGCCAGGTTTTTAGCTTCAACCAACTATCGTGAAAGCACCGGTCTATAGACAATGCAAGTCGTAGAATGGGTATTTGGAAAGCGCTTGACGCCTCAGGAGAAGCTAAGAAAGGTGAGTGAGATTTATTGGTATTGTTATTGTTATTGGTATAAGATCTTTGAGGTGATTGGTATTACGTTTGATAGAATGACTAGTACAATGACTGGTAATGCGACTGGTAAAATAATTGGTAGTGCGATCGGTAAAGTGACATGTCGATATTGGTCGTAACGAGTCGAGATTGGTGGACAACCCACGGACTACTCCACTAGCAGCATCAATGATATTGATGCTACCGTCGACCGGTTTACAACTACTGTTGACAGCTCCTATTACAGGCAACGCTTGGAAGACTGATTATCGCTTCTGGTTTAGCAAACTCTAACAATTCGCAGCATCAAAGATCCCTGGAAAGAGCCCAGAGAGAACTTGACCGGGAGAGGCAGAAACTGGAGTCCCAGGAGAAAAAGCTCATCGCCGATATCAAAAAGGCTGCCAAAGCAGGCCAGATGGGTTCATGCCAGGTCATGGCCAAGGATCTGGTTCGAACTAGAAGATACATTCAGAAGTTTTATCAGATGAAAACACAGCTTCAAGCTGTTAGTCTACGAATCCAAACAGTCCGATCCAACCAGCAGATGATGCAGAGCATGAAAGGTGCTACCCGGTTGCTTGGGTCGATGAATAAATCCATGAATCTCCCGGCTCTACAGAAAATTGCCATGGAATTTGAAAAGGAAAATGACATCATGGATATGCGTCAGGAAATGATAGATGATGCAATTGATGATGGAATGGAGAACGATGAGGAGGAGTCGGATGAAATTGTCAGTCAGGTGCTGGATGAAATTGGAATTGATTTGAGCCAGAGTCTTGGAGCTGCGCCCAACAGCATTGAAAAAGAATCCGAACCTGCGCAGCGAGTGGCTATTGGAGAGGGTGATTTGCAAGCCCGATTCGATAGTTTGAAAAAACCCATATAACCTGGGGCGTGGCTTGTGTTTGGCTTCACTGTTGTGTCTTTACACTGATTCTTTTATTTATGGCTACTAATTCTATAAACAAATAGCATTTTCGCTTTCTGGTCGTCTATGAGCTGTTAATTATTCATTCTACTTGCTTTTTATGTATCCCTTGTTGACCAAATATTCGTAGATCTCCTCAACACATTGCTCAATGCTCTTCTGATCGCTTCGAATATGAAGTTCGGGCTTGAGAGGGGCCTCGTAAGGAGCAGAGATTCCCGTAAACTCGGGGATCTGACCAGCTCGGGCTTTTTTGTAAAGTCCCTTGGGATCTCGTTGTTCAGCTACCTCGAGAGCAACGTCAACATACACTTCGATAAAAGGAAGCTTGGCTTCGTCGTGAAGCACTCGAGCCCGATCTCGCTCAGATCGGTAGGGACTAATGAACGAAGTCAGAGTGACGACTCCAGCATCGGCAAACAGCTTGGACACCTCACTGATTCTTCGGATGTTCTCATTTCGATCAGCCTCAGAGAATCCCAAATCTTTGTTCAAGCCAAATCGGATATTGTCACCGTCCAATCGGTAAGAATTGATTCCCTTGTGCAACAAATGCTGTTCAAGAGCAGTAGCAATGGTGGATTTGCCCGATGCACTGAGCCCAGTGAACCAGAGAGTCAGGCCATTTTGACCAAGAAAAGATACTCGCTCATCGTGAGTGAGGCCGGAATGCCAGGTGATATTAGTAGCCATTGAAAAATATATACGGAAAGTGTCATTTTCCAACGAGCCCTGACTTGCCTTTTTAGCTGAATCTGCCTGTGTATATGATGTGATGTCACGTGGGTGTGTGGCCATGCATCCACCAGAACACATACCAAAGTCTTTCAGGGTCTTTTAAGCTTAAATCGCATCATGTGAGAAAAATTAACAAGAACAAGTGGATTCTTGGCACACTATTCTATATTTACAAAATATTTACACTGTTTCGGCATAATGAAATTGATGTGTCGTGACAGATCATACTTTTCGCACTCAGCCTGCAACTCAACCTCAAGCTGCATGACACTAGCCACATGTGGCTATCAGGGGATTGGATCTGCTTTGGAATTCTACTCAATACTCAGGTGCCCATAATTTTCTAGTCTCAGATAATCTTTTGTCATGTTTGGTAATCTTTGATCATTCTGAATCATTTGAGACCTCAAGGACATCTGCCAAGCCGTTCAACTGGACGCTTCTGCACTGGTTTCAGAGGCTGAGCTCTCGGTGCTTGGATGCTCCAATTCATAGCCGGTTTGAATCTCACTTACGTAAGAATCCACAAGACCTTGGATATTCTTGAATGATGATGCAGCTCGGTTCACCAGAATATCGTTGACTTTAGTAGCCTCATTCTCGGCACCCAGGTATTGCAGAGCCTTGATTCCAAGACTCAGATCAATAATGAAAGCAGGTAATCCTTGCTCAGGAATTTCAACCTCGGCAGATAAAATCCTCTTAACATTTTCCAACGCCCACACGGCCTTCTTTGTGATGTAAGCCTTTTGAGCCTCGCTCTCGGCATTCTGGATCAAGCCAGTCAACCCGTACAGAAGAGACAAATTGACGTCCAAGTCGTTGTCCTGAGACTTCTGGGGAATTTTTTTCCAAGCTTTGAATAGACTGGATTTGTTCGAAGCAACCTTTGCAACCCCTGAAGGATTCGAAGCTCGAACTGCCTGGATTCGAACCATTTCCTTCATGACTTGCTTGTTTCGAATAGGTTTGAACTCGTAACCAGTGAGCACCACACTAGCTGCAGAATTATAGTGACCAATACGAGATGCTGAACGCAAATAACGAATGAGATGCGACGACTGGATGTTACCAGGCTGATAGTTGGCATAGCCCTTAACTACCTTTTGAGCCGACTGAAGCTGTTCAGAGGTCTCTACGAGTTCCAGGAGGTCCGTGAGATCTGATTTGCCTGGAATACCCTTGTAAATCATCGGCTTGAGTTCCTGGCCTTCCACTATGATGGGATTTTTTCTAGAAAGCAGTTCCTTGGCTCGTCGAGGCCGGAAAACAAGTGCTCGGTTGGCATTATTTAGCTGTTCATGAAACAACTGTGTAGACAAGTCTTCGTAAAGAGATTCAAATGATCTTGCATGCGCCGTCTTGGAATACGCACGACTCTGGGCGGCGATGGCCTTCTTCCAACAATGCATGGTTTCTTAATGCGTGGTATGGAGGGTGGAATTTCGTCAGTGAAAATTTCTGGGAGTTGAGAGAAGGTCGACAACAAGGTGGTGAAGTGTTGGAAAACAACAGGACGCGATTTGAGAAAAGAGGGAAAATAGATTCGAATAGCAGATATATTAGAAAGATATACAGTAGGGAATTTAAATGATATCAAGAGGGTGAGATGCTAAGGAGATGGAAGCTAAAAATTGAATCACGTGTAGTAGTCACGTGATCAATGAACTCAGCCAATACTGAGTTCCAATCTTTGGCTTTATTATATTATTCGAAAGACTATTTTTTATATTCTCATCTTTTATGGCTTGCTCAATTCATGAATAACTCTTCATCTCGTCTGTTGACCTTCATATTCTGACTCAAGCCCGGACATGCCGGTTTTTTGTCGCGTTGAAACTTGAGCCTGTCATAGCATCTCCCTATCAACATTATACAAATATTCTGAAACATATTCTGTTTTTACTCGGAAAGTTTTGAAGCACTTTTTGCTCTCTTTATTTTTCGCCCATTTTTTCCAGTTTTGTCGTTCAGTCCGAGGCTGTTGATCTGTAGTTGATGGTGATTTGGGATTGCCGATGTCTCTCCTCCGTCACCAATGCTAGGATCGGAAGCTTCAAGTAGGCAGCTGAGCAGGCGTTCAACGCCAGTGCACTTACAAGAGCTGGATGATGAAGGGCGAGCATTGCGGCAAGTTGCAAATCCACCTACATCCTACATGTCTGGCAAGCTCAGTACTTGGAGTAAAGTCAAAGTGGTACTGTGCTACATAAGCAGTGCAGTAATAACTACTATTTTTCTGACAATTCTCATGATATGTGCCTTATTCAAGCATTTCACTACGAGCTCTACTGGGGATAAGAAGGTAGATACGTCGAAATTGGCCGGTGCAGAGCGCAAACTGGTAGTCGACCTCCAGTATTATCTTCGGCTCTCGGGCTTGGATCTCGTGGAATACATAATAACCACAGCAGACGGGTTTAATCTCGTGTTGCATCATGTTGTGGACTCAAATGAGACGGAGAGCCTGCGAAGCAAGCGATACCCCGTTCTATTAGTGCACGGGTTGATGCAGTCGTCAGCAGCGTTCTGTACCTCAGGAGATAACAGCATTGCTTTGACCTTGTTCAGGGATGGCTACGATGTTTGGCTAGGTAACAACCGGTGCGGATTCAAGCCCAGTCATCAGATCTACAATAAGTACAGCGTGCATATGTGGCAGTGGAGCATTCATCAGATGGCTACGTTAGATCTGCCGTGTATGATTGACTTCGTTTGTCAATCGACTAAGCGCAGCAAAATCGCACTAGTAGCTCATTCGCAAGGTACAGCTCAAACATTTCTTGCATTATCCAAATTTGGAGCTCCTGAGTTGGCTGACAAATTGTCGAGCTTCACTGCTCTTTCTCCAGCAGTATACTCAGGGCCACTTTTGCGACAAAAGTGGTTTCTACGATGCATTGGCCCTATGAGCCGGCATACTTATCACATTACTTTCGGGCATCATAGTTTTATTGGACTAATGGGGATGATGCACCAGGTCATGCCTGAACGATTATATACTTATTTTGGATACGTCATGTTCAACTATCTGCTAGGATGGAATGATGCACTATGGAACAATAATTATAGAAACCGGCAGTTCATTTTCTCGCCAGTTTATGTATCTGCCGAGCTCATGTACTGGTGGCTTGGGCCTACGGGATTTGCAGCATCGGGATGTATATTTGACCAGAATGATGATAAATGGTTTGATAACTCGCGATTACCAAAACTGGCGATTTTCGCACCAGGAAGAGATAACTTGTGCAATGCTGAGGCTCTAGTGAATCGTCTGCGAAGCTACGAGGAACTAGATGATGAGAAGCTCAAGGTATATGACTTGCATAGCTACTCGCATCTTGATGTCCTATGGGCAGCAGACGTGTGGGAGCAGGTAGGCAAGCCGTTGAGTGAGTTCATCGGAGCTTCGTCAGTCAACTAGAGAGATGAAATTAGGAGATGAGGAAATATAGAGTTCATGCATGGAAAGATATATTATAGTGGTAAAAAATATGAGGGAGCTACGGGTATATTACGAGGCAGTAAATATGAGGTAACGACATGACGCACGTATAAGTCAATAGCAAGTGTGCTTGAGCAGGTATATCACAATGGCAAGTGAAAATGAGCAGGTATACCACAATGGCAAGTAAGTGTGAGGTAGAAGTAAGACGATCATGGCAGACAACTGCAGACCAACAATAGAAGCCGAAAGCTCGTAAGGTCAATCTTGACGGCAACTAGGTCACTAGAGTAAATCTCGAGACTACTACAAACTCTGTAACCTCTCAGCTATGAACAACCTCCAAGCCACCACCGACTACCAACTCAACCATAGCACACATGGCAGCATATTCGGACCTTCAGAATAAATTTCGGTATCAAATGTCACCACAAGCTTAATGAATAAGGCGATTATTCACTTGAGGGTCCTCTAACGCAAATTATATCATCATATAGGCTGATTGAGTCCCCAACTGACGGCATCGTCCTGTTGGAATCTCATTCAGCGGGCCGAATTTGCCCTAGCCATGTCTGCTATTGCTGCTAAGCTTAGCTGTTGCTGGCTTGCACATTTATTAGGCTTTTCAACTGATCAAAGTCCCAAAAAGCAGTGAGTGGATGAGTAGTGTGACTGCTGGAGAGCTGTGCGTATATTGGGGTACAAGCACCACTCACACCCACTCTTTACTACTTTGCCAATTTTCCCACCATCTCACATTCACCACCACCAAAACACATTAATCAAGAATGAGCACAACTGTCGATTCTGTTAACTGGCGACTTGTTGAAGTTGGCCGAGTCATCCTCGTCAACAAGGGTGTCGATGCCGGCAAGCTCGCTGCCATCGTCGAGATCATTGATCACAAGAGAGTAAGTTTAAGCTGAAGCTTTCTGGAAATGGGTTTTTCAACCAAAGCCTATATTCAACCAAATTATCATCATCAACATGACAACTAACAACTTTCCTTTAGGTTCTCATTGACGGTCCTAAGACTGGCGTTCCTCGACAGGCTATTTCCCTCGGCAACGTTGTTTTGACCCCTCACGTCATCGCCAAGCTTCCCCGAGCTGCTGGCTCTGCTGCTGTCGCTAAGCGATGGGCTGCTGTCGAAGAGAAGTGGAACAAATCTGCATGGGCTCAGAAGATCCAGCAACGACAACGACGACGAGACTTGACCGACTTTGAGCGATTCCAGGTCATGGTTTTGAAGAAGCAAAAGAGATTTGCTCTTAAGAAGGCTGTTGCCAAGGCTTAGATGTATATTTATGGAGAAAAATATATGCAATTAATGAGTTATACAAAAGCCCTCTTTCATTCCCTTTCTAATTTTTTTTCACAACTGTCGAACAAAAATCTCCGTTCCTGGTTGGATCCTTGATTGGCTCAGCTCGACTTTACCTTGTTGTGCCAATGTCATCACATGAAGAAAAGTCGATGCTAAAGCTGATCGTTGGGAAACAACTTTGGCCTGGGCTTGGTTGGCCAATTCCGCCAGTTGGTTCACAGTGATGGTGATTTTGCTTGTGGCAGGTGGTAGAAATCCCAATAATAGAAATGGATGGTAAGCATCTGATAATTCCAATTCGGTATTGAAATCCATGTCAGTATCGATATTGATATCATCCATATTGTAGTCGTAGTTTTCATCTTGGTAGGCTGTAGTCGATATTCTCCGTCTACTGGGTGTCATGCTTCGTCGAGAATCAGGTGTGGCCAATTTCAAAGACATTTCCGATCCAAAAATCGACCGGCGAGACTGTGAGACTGTGGATGTTCGTCGTCGCTCTATTTCTATTGATGGCGGTGAGTTTTGCACACGATTGTTCGGTAGATTTTGTGGAGGTTTGCCGACACTTTGCCAGATCAATTTCGAAGCTTCTAATGTTAGTTGGGCCAAGACGGATCTCCGCACTAGGGTTTTACATCTATCAACATAGGTGGCTTCTCGGGTGTTTATAAAAGCAGTAGTTAGAGTAGTAGACACATCTTCTTTGATGGGACGAGGCTTTAGGATTCTGGGGGGGTTTCTGATTGTTTCCGATGTTGGATCAGACGGCCGCTTTCTTATCGGTGTTGACGGATTCGGAAAGGAGCTATCAGCATGGGCTCGGGCCTGGGGCTCTGGTGTCATTTCAAAAGCTCTAGAGAATGACTGATTCAAACCAAAAGAAATATTCAAAGATTCATTTCCAACTTCAGGTTCTAATTCTTGATTAAATTCCACACGGCTATCCTGTATTTGACTCGACACTTCTCCGTAGTTTGATGATAACAGATCAGGTAGCCTGTTATCCAGTTCAGGACCCTCATACGTTTCTAGTTTTTCATCATTATAGTAGGGTAGCATCCCAAAAATTATGTTGAAATTAGGATCATTCGATAAAGTTAGGGACCTCGAGTTTCGATGTTGACTATCTCGAGTATGTAGTATGGACTCTTCATTATTAAAACATTTAATCCGACTGATCAAATGAGATATCAATACTTCAATTAGCACTAGATCAAATGTGACTTCTGATACTACGTACCTTGGGAATGGCGCACTTGTAAATTGTAACAGATCACAATACCATACATAAGCGTGGCTACGAGCCTGAGACTGCAGGTTTCAAGAATTAGCCTGATATCTTCTAAAGCCTCTGTAAGATTCAGTTTTTTTGCAAGTTGGCTAGACAAAGCTTTTAGATTATTTGCACCATTAGAACTTCCGATGGTCCAAGCTGTTGATAGTGATGGAGAGAGATTCGGAATCATTAGAGTAAGACTAAATGGTAGTAGTAGCTATCTGATTGTTTGTTATTAGTATATCACTTGGCAGGTCGACTTTCAGAGATCTGTCTCGTAGTATAATTTCCAGGTACAGTCTGAGGAAATATGAATGTCATCACTGAAATATATTTACAGGGTCTTCAAAGCATTATATAACAGCACAGCAGATGGCTGTATGATGTAGATGAGCAGTAAGACGATAAGTAGGATTGGAGTGTTTTAGGAAGGAAGATCATTGCACTGGTCATATTTATGGAGAATTGACATATCACATAAGAGACTTGATATGTCATATTCATAAAAAATGTGATCTTCACCACCAAAGCCAGTTCCTCCAACCCAAACTTGAATAGCATATAAACACATAGTGTTAAAAATCAAAGATCCGAAGAAATACCAATTATTTCTGCGACTTCTCCCATTCCTCGGGGGTCTTCGTAGACAACTGCATGGCATGGATGCCATTTGCTTGAGCCATCTCATCCTTAAACATGCCGTAAATCAGTCGATGACGAGCAGGCTGGTTCATTCCCTTAAACTTGTCAGTCACAATGGTCATTCGGAAATGACTCTCAGTGATGTTGTCCGAGCCTCGCATAGCAGCATGATGAGCATGTTTGTGGGAATCGTTCTTGATCACCAAAACTTGGGGATTCAGCTCGGCAGTGATTCGCTCTTCAATGAGCTTGCCGACTGGACCAGTACTTCCACTTGTCATTGAGCTGCTCATCCCCCGATAAAGTGCTGGAGTTTTAATCAAAGTCCTGAGCATGCGCGCTGCTGATATTATTTTTAATGGATGGAAAAAGCCAGGCCCACTCCCCCCTTCTTCCTTCCAAGGCAGTGTTTATGTCAGCCGCGATGGGGTCAGCGGGAAAAGTTCACCAGTGCCACTTCACCATATATTTAGAGCATCTTGTTTATTCTTATTTTTAGTTTCACTAACAACTAAACAACTTATTGAATTTATCAGATACAATGTCGTCCATGACTCCTTATGATCCACCAATTTCGTCGGAAGGAACCGGCAACAACAAGACTGCTGCTATTCAGGCTGTAAGTACGGATATGTTTTAGAACGTTTTACCGATCAAGTCATCATCATCAACTACTAGGCTGCTAGGCTCGCTCGGGAAGCACGGGTTTTTGGTGGCAAAGTGGTTTGAAGACGGAGGGTTATATGATCTTTCCGTTATTACCTATTTAGGGGCTAACATGGATTATAGCAAATCGATGATACCGTTGGTATTATGCGAGAAAATATCAACAAGGTAGCCGAGCGAGGAGAACGCCTGGATACTTTGCAGGATAAGACCGATAATTTGGCAGTCTCAGCTCAAGGTTTCCGAAAGGGAGCCAACCGAGTTCGAAAGCAAATGTGGCTTAAGGATATGAAGATGCGTCTTTGCGTGCTTGCTGGTATTATCATCATTATTGTTATTGTCATTGCTGTCCCTGTTGCTATTTTGAAATGATGTGGTTCATACTTTAATATTATGTTGTGATTTGAATTCCCATAAATCCGCTTTGCTTTTCTCTACTGGAATGACTGGTTAATTGAGGATTGTGCCTGATTATTAGTTTGTGTGAAACCCACGCTGATATCTGTTACTTGACATGTATCGTTGTCTTTATTGTGACTTATCACATTTTTTTTTTATTCCAATTCTGGTTGATTTCATTTGGATTTCTACTTTGCGCTATTTGTTGTTTCCATCTATTGTTGCAATAAAGTGATGGTTGCCGTCATTCTTGGCATCATAAATGACCTGTAGTATTCCAAAATTGCCAGCCTATTTCATTATAAAGATTTTTGGCCTGGTTTTCGATTGAACCTTACACTTAAGAATCTTTCCTGAATTACGGCTTAAGGCCAGTTACATGATCGTCTTTTTGACGTCTATTCTAAGGCTTGAACTCAAAGTTCAATGTCTCTGTAAACCAACTTGTGAACCATTGACATTGTGACCTATCACTTGAAAGTGATACGTTTCGAAAATACTACTTTTGGAATTTTTTATTCCTGTTTATAATGCATATCAAAAGATATATGTGAAAACCGACATGTTGTCACCAGTTATGCTGTAGCTTATTCTACAAGTGGTATTTAGGATGCTTATATGGTCCAACCATCACATTTGTTCATTTCCTGTAATATTAAGTTTTTGATCATCATCTTATATGACGATTTGTAGATGATGCAGAATATTTGTATATTTATTCAGCTACAACCAGAACCACAGGGCACAAAAATGCTTTGAAGCTCATCTATTTCACAGCTTCAATAATCTTCTCCAAACTCAAACTCTTGGGTCGCTCAATTGGCAAACCAAGGATTCTATCCCAGATAAGCTGTGAAAGAGGACCAATTGATCGAGAAACTCCAAATGTTACAGTATAATACAGAGTCTCAGTGATACCATAATGATGGAAGAGAACACCAGAAGAACTGTCGACATTAGGGAAGGGATTTTTGGTCTTTCCATGCTCGGTAAGTACTGCTGGAGCAATTTCTGAAAGATTTTGTACAAGCTGAAATACGGGATCTTTGGCTATTTCTGGCCGAGAATTGGCAAATCCCATGAGAGCAGCAAACCGAGGATCGGGTTGTCGAAGAACAGCATGACCATAACCAGGAATAACTCGTCCGCTTTTAAGAACCGACCAAAGATGTTTTTGAACATCTTCAGTGGTGTAATTTTCGGGGATGGCCTTTTTCATATCCAAGATGAATCGCAGCACTTCTTGAGCTGCCAATCCATGCAAAGGCCCAGCAAGACCCTGAAGACCAGCAGAATAACTGAGATAAGGATCCGATAAAGCCGATCCTACAAGATGAGTGGCGTGGGCAGAAACATTTCCTCCTTCGTGATCTCCATGAAGAGCAAAGTAAAGTCGGAGAAGATCAACAAATCCCTTCTCATCGCCTTTGCCCATCATATTAGCATAATTCAGCGACCAGTCGGCTTTAGGGTCAATTTCTCCTGGTAGAGCTCCACCGCCTCTATAAGCATTTTGGTAGATTTTGGCAGCAATTTTGGGCAATTTGGCAATCAGCTCAATCACATCGTCAAACACATACTCCCAGTAATCAGATTTAGGAATTCCTTTTTCATAAGCTTTTGCGAAAACAGAATTGTGATTCAAAGCTGAAACTGCAATGCTGAATTGAGTCATGGGATGAAGATCCGCGGGTAAACCATCGAGTAATTTGGTGACAAAGTCCGGCAACTCGCCTCTAGAAGCAAATTCCGCACTCAATTGTCGCACCTGTTCCGTAGTGGGAACTTGGCCAGTAAGAAGAAACCAAAACATGGCTTCTGGTAGCATTTCCCCGCCATCAGCGGCTTTAGGAAGTAGATCTTGGCATTCGGCTATGGTTTTGCCATGGAATCGAATTCCTTCATTTGCATCAAGAACCGAACCTTCCCATAGTAGAGCTTTCAGACCTCGCATTCCTCCAAGAAGATTGGATACTTGGACTTGTCCGAGACTTTTGTCGGCATACTTGCTCTTTACCTCGGCTAACAGGGCTTTTTTGGCAGGAATCGCTTCCTTTAAAGCAGACTTGAGCGAGCTGCTATGCCTGATATTTCGGCCAGTTTGAACAGAAATTCTTTGTCTGAGAAACATATTTAATCGTGGATCAAGCAGATATCATCAGGGGACAGCTCCACCTTTATATACACTAGTGATTGTGCCCCGAGTTTCCACCGATGTGGGGTGAGTCCGAAACTCGGTTGAGACAGGGCACATGAAGACCAATAAATATTTCGGATGACCGGAATAACCAATAGATTTTTCAGGAATTTTTGTTCCAGATTTGAGATATACATAGAGAATTAATGTTCTGGAAATGCTTGAAACGAGCGCTGCCGGAGCTTTTCAAGTAGCTATCAGAGAGGAAGAAATGCGGGGTGTGCGGCTGATGGTTCACGTGACTGCACTCTGATCAACAGATATTCAATTAGACTTTTCTTATTGGAACAAACCAGATCGAATCTTAAGTAATGCATGGATAAACTATAAAGTGAAATTATGAAGCTAGCCGTTTCTATTGCTGTGTTTGTAAAACTCGTTCAGGAGTCCTAGAACACCTCCTTGGTCGTTATCGAACAAGGCTATGTCTTCTTCGGGCTCCTCTCTCAGAGCCGATTCGAATCCGCCGGCATCATCTCGTTCAACCAATGGAACCTTATCCCGAGTATCATCTACTTTTTGCAAGTTGTAGGACTGGATACCCTGGTTTACAGAGCTATGTAGCCCTGGATTCCAGTGTGGCTTTCCTCTCCATTTGTTATAACGGCCCATCACACTGTGCTCAAGATCATCTTGAGGTGCTGGCTGGCGCGATGCTACATGATGAGCATGATTATATTGTCCATTTTCCGAATAATGGTCGAGAAAATTGAAGTAGCTCTTCATCATCTTACCATCTGCAGTTTCATCTCTCTCTCTCGCAAAAGATCTGTTTCTGGTGTTCTCAAAATTGAAGACAGCAGAGCTACACACATAGCCTAGACCATCAACATGGACAGAGTTCTCTCTGAAAAAATCAACAATCTTTTCACTGCTTTTCGACAGTGAGAAGAACAACACAAATGGCACTGTAATCACAGATGCCAATTCTTTGAGGAGAAGGACTATGCGCAGCTGATATAGTTTACTGAACTCCTTCTTGACATACTCTGAATGCAGTTTTCCTTCCCATTCTGCCGGCATGTAATGAGTGAATTCAGCGACATATTTCATGCTCGACTCTGGATCGAATACAAACGTCTCGGCCGGTATCATCCCTCTGCTAACAGCGAGAATGGTACCAAAAACACCAATATAAAAAAGGACTGTTTTGTCTTTGGTTATTTCAAACCCCAGAAATAATTCTGGATCAATCAGGGAAATAATACCGAGAACTGCTGCAAATGATCCTGCTACAAAAGCAACAAAACGAAAGAATATCGCGGACATTTCTTTTGGGAACTGATTGACATAGCGAGATGCAGGGAGATAACTCAAATTGAGCCGCCTCTGGAAGAGATGGTATAGCTCGTTATATTCACGCATACGCCATTCAGAATATGGTGAGTATTGTCGAGTGCCAATTGCTGAAGGGTCTTTGTGATACTCGTTGAAATATCGAAAAAAATAGAGCAGAGTCAAATAGACAATGATAAAAGGAGCACACAGAATGTTCATACATCCGGCAAATATAAATCTTCTTCTCAGCCCTTCACTGAGCACCCGGCGATGCTGCTCTTTTAAGAAGATTGGACGTAACTGGCCTTGAGAATTGAAGACAAAGTCCATGGCACAAAGGCCAATATTCCATTCCAGAGCACCGGTGTAAAAATGTCTATAATTCCTGAGGTAAGGAAGCGGAATACGCAAATCCATCACATCTTTGTTTATGAGGGCAATCATGTAATTTTCTTTTCTCATAATCCGATTGGCAATATCATGTGCATCAAGCCTTTTGGCCCTGGAGGTAGCATGAGATCGCAGAGCAGCCATATTAGAAGTTTTCAGCTTATTGAAGCGAGTAGTAATTTGCTGCCACGAAATTGTCTGCATTTCAGCATCACTAATGCCCAGTAAATGCCAATAGAAATCCTTGACGTCCAATAACCTGCGTACATCCTGAACATACTGAAATAACTTGAGAAACCAGAATAAAGCTGTCACCCAGAGTAAAAATTTGTGGAAGCCACCGATTTTCGCCATGCACTTTGGGATGTAGACTTGGTCAAGACTAGTGCTGGAGCGGATCTTCGAGTAGTCGATGCATGAATAAAGATAAGTAGAGAACCCCACTACAAATAGAATGGTGGCCATGTTGACGATTCTGCTGAGAATAATACAATACATGCCGTTTCCAAGAAAATATGCATATATTTCCTGGAGAAAAATATCCATGTTTTCCACATTGGACCATTTCCAATAGGCTCTTTCTTTTGCATCGAGTAAATCCAACATTTTTGGTGCATTCTGGTGATCGCCTTTTCGAACCCTTGTACGAAGATGGTTCAAATGGTCAATGCCACGTGATATCCCATTCCCAACTGTAGCGCTACCCCTTCTAAGTTTCTCGCCCTTAGCATTTTTCGAGGGTTTAATTCCTGGTTCCAGCAGCAAATTGGCCGCCTCATCATCGTCATCGCTATCTTTATGGTGTTGCCACATTTGATGAGTATCGCTCAATTGATCTGGCATTTGAATGGCCATATGTGACGGTTGTTCATCCTCACTAGCGCTATCTTCATCTGAATTGACGGTATTTCCATTTATTTTAGATGTTCCAGGAGCTGTGCTGACGCCGACTTGCATCTCTTCGTCGGCCTCACGAAGGTCTGCAACATGACGGATGTTGCGAGGTAAAAAGGAGTCCTCAACGGATTGAGGAACCGGTTCATGAGAGTCAAGGGACTGATAGATACTGCCTGTGCCAAAAGTGCTACCTATCAATCCTTCTGGTCTTGCATGGCGAGATGTCATGCTGTCATGGAGATGAGGGAGGATAAGAGGATAAGAGGCGGCGGGATGGAAAGCGGGTGGTTATCTGATCACGTGATAAACACCTCTCATTATCAGTCTCGGTTCCTTGCACTTTAACTGATCCTGCTCACTATGGTAATTAAATCTGAATGTGACATTGGTTCTAAAAGACTACTTGATATGTGGCACCATATAAAGTTCGTATAGTAATAAAATGCAAAATCAGCTTTCAATAGGGTACTGCGGAAAATTAGATTGTCATGCCGATATGATCTCTGAGAATACAAACCATAAAAACCAAGAACTAGAGAACCAAAAATCACCTTAATCATATTAGAAATGAAACAGAATACTTGGGGTGAAGAGAAAAACATGGAACCTATGCAGTGATTCCTTTGCGACTGTCGCCGGAATTTTGGCACTTCTTTCGACGGCCCTCTCGAGGATCTTCCTCATGAAAAACAAATGCAAAAGCTACGAGGGTTTTTAAGATTGCGGAAAGAAGAAATCCTAGTGATGTACTGCTATACTTGAAGCATAGCGCTCCTATGATGCCCCCAACGTACATGAAGATAGCATTGGCCAATCTCTGACATAACGCACGATCTTTGTAAAATTCCAAGATATTAGGAGATAACAGCAAATCTGAAATGGGAGCCGTCACTATCATGGTGGGAAAATGAGAGATCATACTTTTGGCTACACCGATTTGAACGCCAGACATGAAGCTCAAGATCGTTATATGGGTCAAAGCCTTGGTCCCTGTTCTAGTGGAAGGAACCCATTCAAAGATAGCAGCAACAAGGAAGAAAACGCTGCCTTGTAAGAATTGCACTAGCATGAGCCACCAGCGACGTTTTTGTACACCTCCATGCATGAGCTGGGCACGTCCGACGAGAGTTACTCCCAAGAAAAAGCAGAAAAAGCTCATTATTGATCGCACCATTTGATCATGAGCTGTCAAATTCTTTTCAGATGAGGCTGGCTGTAGACCGGCAGTAAGCATGGCAAGGTAGATCAGGTTGCCGGTCTGGTTGGAGATGAACATGCTGAACTGGTTATAAGTAGACCCGTCGATAATGCCGGCTGCTACGGCAAGAACTGAAAGTTCGTAATCGATATTGCTAACATCGACATCATCAAAGATCCAGTGATGCCAAAAGTGCAGGAATCGCATTGCGGAACGAATACCAAGTACCGGACCAGGCCTTATTGATGTCCCATATAAGTTTGGGTATAGTTGCTGAAAACGGTGGGAAAGCAGTCAGTATGAATAAATCGTGAGACGAAAAAAGATGATGGCGAAAAATCAAACTAACAAGGGATCTAATTTTATGAATGTTGATGAGTCGCTCGATAAAGAAAAGTCTAAATGGGCAAGTTTTTATAGAGCAAGAAAATCCGTGGTGATCGGCGGGAGGAGGGAAGACGGTGGGGAGAAAACCTTATCTTATCATATCTTATACATCGCACAATCACGACGGATCTTTGGCTATTATTATTTCAAGCTAAATTTTACTTAGTGGGTGCCTTTCAATCCCACACTGAGTCCCTTGGTGGTTCGCTGAACAGTCAAGGCAGCAATCAAGGCCGCTCCTACACCGGAACCATCTTCAGCAGGAACAATCTTGATGGGATAGTCTTTTGGATTGGTGTAGGTCCAGTCAAAGATCTCCTTGAGAGCCTGAGCTCCTCTCTCCTTGAAGTTGGGATACTTATTGAAAACGGATCCGTCAGCTCCTGCATTGCATTCAGTCATGCCGGTCTTCTTACAGATAGCAGCAACACCACAAGCAGAGAGCCGGGCGGAACGAGTTCCAATAAGCTCAGCCAACCTTCGAATGAGTTTTCGTTCAGGAGTAGTGGTATCGAGCTTGAGATCATTCTGGAAGATCAACTCAACTTCGCTCAAGTTCTCAAAAGGATCCTCCTCGATTCTACTGAGAAACGACGAGTCCAAGGAGTACTCCTTTTTGAGCAATGAGACGTCTTTGTTTTCGAAAACAAATCCAGCTTCATGCAGATCGAGAAGAATCAATCGAAGAACTTCACCCAAGTACAGACCGGCAATCATCTTCTCAAATGCTTGCTGACCGGGTCGGGGACTCTCCTCATCGATGATAATATCGTACTTGGTTCGTGGAAGAATCTTATGCTCATTGTCAAAGGCACCCCATTCACAGTTAATGGCCATGGGAGTATCCGGGGTAATGTCATCAGGAAGCTTGCCTTCAAGCTTGGGAATATTCTTGACAACATCAAAGTAAGCGGCATTGCATCCTGTTCCGAAAATACAGCCCATTTTAGTTCGAGGATCAGTATAATTGGAAGCGATCATGGTACCGGTGGTATCGTTGATCAAAGCAGTGATTGTGATAGGCACATCATGCTTCTTAAGAGCAGCTTCAAACATAGGCTTGACATCGTTTCCTTCAACACCGTCGATGTCAAAACCCTTGGTCCATCGCTGTAAGACACCTTGATCAATGGCATCCTGAGAACAGGGATAGGAGAAGGTGAAACCCAATGGGACGGAATCGCCTTTATTGATGGATCCGTTATCTTCCAAGAAGCTCTTGAGACATTTAGCAATGTACTCCCAGAGCTCCTCAGAAGTTCCAGTCTTGATATTCTGGGGCATATGATACTTGGACTGGGTGATATCAAAAGATCGCTTACCATCTAGTGTGATCAAGGCAACCCGCAAGTTTGTTCCGCCCATATCAAGAGCTAGATATTTACCAGACTCTTTGCCAGTAGGCCAATCCATAACCCAGGTGGGGATCATAGGAATGGAGCCACCTTCCTTAGAAAGACCTTTGCTAAGCTCGGAGACAAAATGATCGGTGATTTCTTTGAGTTTCTTCTGATCCACGGTGAGAAGCTGCTCAAATTGAGCAATCTGCTCCAAAAGATCTCTGGGCACATCTGCCATGGAACCCTATTAGACAAAGGTCAGCAAGGTGAAATTTTGAAAGCACAGACAATTAACATAAACATTACTCACCTTTCGTACAGGGGGCTTTCGAGGACCTAAATTCACCATTTTTTTCTAGTTGTATGTAAGAGGGCAAGTTTAATTATTGCTTGTTGGGGTCACCTGGTGATGTGAAATATCTGGTGTTTTTCCGAGAGCGGTTATATATGTGTGGAGTCGGCGTAGCAGCCCCTTCTCTTCTGACGGGTAAGTTAGGTAGCGTGAGGGAGAATGAGGGGGAAACAGCAAGATAATGACGTATGGAGAAAGGTTCCAATTAAATAGCTAGTATTAAACGGCTATGGGCTTAAAAATGAAATAAGCTGTTCTGATGTGACCGGTCTTATACTTCAAGCAGCAAGTCGAAGCTAGTGCTGTTTGACAAGCTATTTTTCCGGGGAAGGGGGAAGAGAACGGTATCGGTCCTAATCAAGCCCTCATTCCCTAACGTGACGGCTACTTCGGCTGAATGGGGTGAGAGACTGACATTTTTTGGTGGTAGACTGGGTCACTTGAGCTTCACAACCATTGACAATGACGGTAGATCTAGTGAACCAGCAACTTTATGGAGGGGCTATTGAATCGACTATTCCTCAGGGATTCATAGATTTGAGTGATCTGAGAGAGGTCCCCGACACCCAGGAGGTGTTTGTTACTATGGAGGATGGCCAGGATGAATCTTTGATCTTTGATTTGCTTGAGAGGATAGCTGAAAATGATGATATAAAAGCTCTGGCTGATCATGTTAGTGAAATGGCAGGTTTGAATGAATCATCCGATGGCTACAAATTGTTGATGATCAAACAGCTGGAGGGGACTAGTCATTATGTGAGTATTTCGGTGTCACACGCAAGAAAATGGGGCAGAGAAAGCGATGCATCAGTTAAACCGATTTTGCTGGTCATCAACGGATTGATTCGATTGGAAAAAGTAACCACCGATGTTTTGATCAGCTTCAATATTCCCACTGAGGGAGAATCTGCGACAAAAGATATGGAAACGATTATTGATCGCGAATCGGCACACACTCTTCCCCTCGATCACTGGACTGGTGATGGATCTACTGCTTTTGACAAGCGTATTCTCCGTGGATTGGAAGTTGTGGAGTCTGCAGTGAAAAATTTCAACGTTAAAGATTGGGGACTATTTAATTAAAAGCAGCTGCTGATGCGAGTCTGGAAGCTGGGGGATTTCGTTTTTCATTGTTGCTAGGCTTCTAGTAATACGATTGATAGCCCATGCTTGGCCGAGATTGCCTCGCTAGTGGTTTCCGAAATTTGCTACTTAGCGGATTGCTCACTAACCGTCGGTGCAAGCGCTAGGGGGATCGAGCGTCTATAATCGCTCATCGCTCTGTGGGGAATGACCTGTTCTCATGTTACCGAGGAAACCAACCTTTGCATGTCCTCCCTCACGATCGATCTTCTATGACACCCGAGGCGTCCATATTGGCCCCAAAATGCGGGGAAAAGTCCCCTCATCGGTAAAACACCTTGTTAACTTTTTATTAAACGTTTAATATTCACATCACAAAGCAATCGCAATTTCGCAAGCCTTCTTTACATACATCAGGCCCTGTTAAACAGCCTTTAGCAAACCTATACATAATATAAGGCATTTTATAATAAAGTAAAACATTATATTACAACATTTTGTAAGAAATGCGCAAAACAAGCCTACCTTTGCCATGATAAATCAAATCCATTTAAACTTTACGTAAAATACAGCTAGCAAGAAAACGTCAATACTAGCCCAGCAACGACCGAGTCAGGAAATGGAGCATTCTGAGTCAGACGACTCGGTAAACGCAAAGCAAAGAAAAACCAAATAAAGACGTGCATTTGAATATTGATAGGTATATGCTAAAAAGTGTTTTCTGGAAACCAACAAATTCGTTTTCCACCAGAGTATTCATACCATTTCTGGTAATGTCGTTAAATAAATGAGTGTGTGTGAGTGAGATAATAAATAAAAGAAGAACAAAAGCCCCGCTCATTCAAACCAAAATGAGCACAGCATTCATCAAATCGCAGCAACTAGTAGTCCCCAAAGTCCGGCTCGGAGATTTGTTTAGTTGTTCGTTGAGACTTCCTTGTCAATTTCAACGATAAAAGGATACTGGGGGTTGTTGCCGGATGTGGCAAACTCTTCAATGACCTGTGGAGACGCTGTAACAGCAAAGCCTTTGATTACAGTATTATATTCGTAAGTGATTAAAGCACCAATTTCTTTGAGCTTATGTTCAGCAGTTCGTAAAATGTTATCAGGGGTGTCGAGACCCTTCTCGAATATCACAATGTACTTGGCAAGGCCATCAGCGTTGATCGGGACTGCTCCGACCTCGGAGACCAATAAAGAGATCAGACACAATCCAGAGTAGAGAATTGAAGATAGCTTGAATTGCATGATAATTTTTGCAGCAGTGTTTGCGAGAGTAGAATGGGAAAAGGATGCCGAGGGGAAGCAGAGGCGCGGTGCGATGAGTGAAAGCCGGCTTTGAAATAAAACGGTATGCTTAAGAAGGGGAATTTGGAGGGGGATTGGAAGAATGCCTGGTTTTATAGGGGCATCGTTGGCGCGCGCTAACACTTTGTCGTGTGCGGACCTCATACCCGATTTGGCAAGAATGGGGTGAGGCAGTGAAGAAGCGTGAACGTAAGCTCCTTGCCCCAGAACAGATGGGTCGGAAGGGGTCTTACCTTTACCTGCTGAAACTTAGGAGGAATATCAAGGGATATGAAGTAAGTGGAGCAGGCTCCCGTTCGGCGTGGTAGTTCTAGTGCACAGGCGTGACGTCTTATTGACAGTCAACGGGAAACGACAACAAATACATTACACAGGCTGATGTTTCGGTCCATCTTATGGGTCCGTAGGTCAATGGGTCATTTCTGTATCCGAGAAGTTCCGGATTTATAGTCTGTTTCTGTCATATTCGAATAAATACTCACTGGAAACCCAATATTTCTGGAAGCCTCATTCCATTTCGTAAGATACTCCTAACCGTGAGGGATTAGCAGGGCTGAAGCCAAAGCCAGCCGATGAGACATTAATGCAAAGAACTGGCTGTTGGGTGGTACGCCGTAAGGAAAGGGGAGATAAATAAAAAGCTTGTTTGCACTCTTTTTCAAAAAGAATATTGCCCCTTCCCCAGCGGTAAGGTCAAATCCGGCAATACATAATAGTGCTTTAGAAGGCAGGAAAAGGCGCTTGAGAATGAAAGACCTGGATTTAGATGGAGGCAATGCTTCAGACCAATGTGGCGCTAAGCCCCTTGAAGATTCGATTCTCGGAGCGCGAGCCTGCGAGCACTTTTTGTTACTGGATATTCATGCGTGATTAACCGCAAATCTTGTTCTTTCGCAATGCGTAGCAGCGCAGGTGCACCACCGAGCCGGAGTCACTACTAATGCTAGATCAATCAAGAGCGATTTTCATTAGATAGCCTCAAGGCTGGGCAGGGCGCCAATTCAATCAATCTCCTCCCCTAGGAGCTATTGTGGGGCATGATGGGTGAATGAGGATTACCGGTAGGCGCCCTCCCTGGCTCTGTTGTGCACGTTATTGTGTATCACTACAGCGTGTAACAGTCAATCACCTCTGGGCGGCGGCTGCCTACCCTACAGGAAGCCATATGTTTAATGGTCTATACTAGCCTACCCACTTTCCACATAGCAATCTCAGCACATGACTGGATGGCTGGATGGCTGGCTGGTTGACTGACCCACCGGCCCGCTGGCCAGCTGACTAGTGCTACTTGCACATCGCATCGCAGACGCTTGGGGCCTTGTCGACGTCTTCTTTTGTGCTGTCATCACGAAGATGTGTGCTGATCTCCAGCACCACACAGCAACGTGCAGGTACTAAGCACCTGGTGCCCGTCAAAATTGGCTGGTGCACCAGCTGAGCCAGGAAGTAATTGGGCCCGATTAGGTAGTAATAGTCTCCCCTAGCGCGTTAGCCTTGATCCCTGTATTAGTTGATCGGGTAACGAGCCTAATTGGGAACGGCGCTCAGCACTAGAGTGTGATACCAAGTGCTGCTCCTCACCACCTCGGGCTATTAATTGCGTTTTTATGTAGAACCATATTTGGTATCTGTATCTCCAACTTAACTTCATCCACAAATCACATTCATTCCAACAAGTCTAACAGTTGTGACAGCAGTTTGCAGTCTTTATTTCGCACGTTCTCTGTGTGCTTCTCAACTCTTTTTTTTTCATTACTCCAGTCCTTCATTATTTGTTATTGTTTATCTCGTTTTCCTTCCCCCTCCCTCCCTATCTCAATCTAGCACCCTTTAATTGTCCAGTCAGAAGCGGATCTGATCAATTGGAAGCGTATATCTCATTGTGCGACTACATTTCCTGCCAGTTTTCCGTTCCTTATTGCAATAGCTCTTTTGTTAACCGCTAGATCAGATTCTAGCAGAGTCCACCACCACTACCGCTACCGCTTCGGAACTGCTCAACCGAGTTGTCCTGTTTTTTCCTCCTGAACCACTGTTTGCTGGCCTGTCCGATCTTCTTTATTTTTTGAAAGTTCGGCTACTACCCGTGTGATCCCAGCTGGCTCTCTGCACTATCCATCTGGACTCCCAAGTTGTAATCAGCTGGTGCTATACCTTTTTTTTTTTATTTGCTTTTTTCAATAGCTGTCATTCAGTAGCTGTCAGAGTCAACCTGTCAGCCTACGCAACCCCCCGGATCGACTGTGGCTGCAGAATTTTCAGTTTGGAACCCAATCTGGCCAGTTCTTGACCAATTTTGCCAATAGAGTTTTTGAGGCGGGCTTGCTCTAGTCCCCGTGCTTTTTGGTAGCTTCTCTCTCACTGGTAGTGGCAGCTAGCTACGTTTACCTAACACTGCTTGTCTAAGACCCACCGGCTTTACGGGTGGCCCAACTGCCTATCGAGACCTACACTCGCTAGAATTGTGTTTACATTCTTATCATCTTGAAATACTCCCTTAGTGTGAACTTTCACTAGTTTGGCTGGTGTTGTTGTTCACTTTCAAGTTCCTATTTGATTAATTGTTTGCTTTTCTTCCTGTCTCTCTCTTTATCTTTGTCAAGCAAAAAGGTTCCTGTGCTCGTTTTTTGATCTCTTCCCCTGTTTGATTACTCTCTTGATCATCTTCCATTATTTTGACACTGTCGTAATAAACCCTGGCTATTTTCGGTCACTGCTCAGCGCTGACTTCTTTTCATTTCTCAGGACTGACAAGCTATTCTTTTTTTTTTATTTTTCTAGTCACAATCATCCCGCTCACCTCACTACTAACTTGCCCCTGATTTCGTCAACCCTCCAGTATCCACATTTGGACCGATCGTGCTGTGCCTTGCCCAACTGGTATCTTGCAGTTGCATAACACGCGTCCAAAAAAAAAAACTCTGTTTCTTACTTTCTCTTTTTCTGTTATTCATATATTGTTTTCCTCTCTGTGACGCCATCATGGACGTCAAGAGTTTGGTATCAAGGTAAGTCCTCCCCTACTAGCAATTGATCTTTTCCTTGCTACATTTTTATGAAAATTCGACGATTATCTACCAGCCCTGCTCAATTCCTTGATCATTACTGCGTTGGCATTTTGTTGCTGTGAAATTTAGTATTTGGTTGATGCCTTTTCAATTTTCTAGGCGAGAAACGACCCTCCCCCCCCTTTTTTTTTGGGCTCGCCTGTGGTGCACCTCAACTAATGCTGGCTGGGACCCGCTGTGAATTCTTTTACACTGGGGCTTCTAGAAATCGCTTTAAATCCTTTTTTTTTTGGTTTTGTTTTATCTCTGTTCCTA
Organism: Zygoascus meyerae; assembly: GCA_030561445.1. Classification (NCBI taxonomy): domain Eukaryota; kingdom Fungi; phylum Ascomycota; class Dipodascomycetes; order Dipodascales; family Trichomonascaceae; genus Zygoascus; species Zygoascus meyerae. The sequence goes on from JAKTXC010000014.1 coordinate 338,983, forward strand.
ATACTAACTTATTTCTTCAAAGCGCCATTCCTAATACCTTGATTGATTCTCATCTGGACTGCAAGCTAACATCTGGCGCCGCTTCTCCTAGATCTGTAGCTGTCGTGAAGAACCAGCCGCCAACACCAACATCCCCCAGCTGCGCTTCAGATCCTGTTGGCACTATGAGCGAGCTCGTCTCTGCTGCTGGTGATGCAAATGGTAAATGTGTGAATGCCAGTAATTCGCCAGAATCCGCTGCTGGTTTGAATGCTGTCAGTTCTCCTTCGACTTCGACTGCTTATGTTGCAACTTCTCTTGTTGAGCATAATCCACCAGTCAGCACCGACCACACAACAAAAGCAGAGTCATCAACTAACGAGACTGAAAACAACAAGATTTCCGGATCCAATGAAACAAAAATTGAAACTAATGACGTTTCTATTAAAAGCGAAGCGCAAGAGGAGTCATGCAATGATATTAAACGGGAGCCCAAATCTGAGCCAAGGTCTGAACTTGAATCTGAACCTGAGCTTGAGTCTGGTTCGGAGCCTTTAGAAGGGCGTGCTAGCTCAGTGGAGCCAAATACAACTTCCAAACACAAACGGATGCTGTCTACCGTAACCGAGGATAGAGAAATCAAGAGGCCAGTTCATATTGTGACATCCGTTCCTGAGCCTTCCCGAGCAGTTCTTGCTCAAAATGCTGCTGCTGCTGCAATTGCGAGAGGTAGCTCGGCAAATGATCAGGATCAGCAAGCCAAGTCACCACCGCGAAAATCACCTGGTCTTCCGGTCTCACCGTTCAAAGCAACTGAGCCTCCAATTGCTCTATTGTCCTCGTCAACTATATCGTCGACTTCATCGTCTAATAGAAGACATGCTCATATTCTTTCTGAGCAGCGTCGAAGAGAGAACATCAATGGGGGATTCCAGCTTCTCAAGAATTCAGTGCCTTTCTGCAAGGGAACACAAGATAGCAAAGCAATGATTCTTAAAAAAGCTGTGGAGTATATTATGTCGCTTGAGCAAGAACTTGCGCAGCTGCGATACCATGAAGGAATGGCTCACCAACCTCCTCCACCTCAGCATTCTCCAATCTCACAAATGGCCCCAAGCCATCATGCACATCATTATGGTCATCCACAGAGTGCAGGATTGCCTCCATTGGCTATGGATCCGCGATACGCTCCTAGCTACGGTTCTCATGTTCCGTCTCTACCTCCACCTCATCTACCCCCTACTGCTACATCTCCGGGAGTCTCTCCTCAACACCATCATCACGCTCCTCCGCCTGCATCCAGTCCAAACTCTCTGCCTCCTCCTACCCCTGTTCACTCAATGTCATCGCCTATATCCTCTAGAACACCAGGACCCATTCATCATGGTGTGGGTCATCTACACCATGCTCCCCCTCCCCCTCCTCACTATGCGACAGGGACTGGATACCCTCCACCTATTTCAAGGCCCACTAGTACACCGCCGTTTAATTCGCATTCTGTATTTAATTCACGGAGGAGCCATCCATTGCCTACCGCAGATGATCCCGGATCCAGATATCCTGATCTCGGTCGGCACTGAAACTTTCCACGGACTAGTATAACGATCGCTGCTTCTGGTCTTGTTTATTGTAATTTAATCTAGCTATAATTTTTAATGCGGAAACCGCCTATTGCTGATAGGGCTTACTCACTAATAAAGGTATTAATAATAGGGACTCTTATGATGACAATAACAGAAACGGTTAATTTATTTCACGAGGGGGCTGTTTGACTTGAATGAAATCGTGAGTATTAGAATTTCAGTTGTAAATTTATCATTTTCAAGAGTCCAAAATCATTTATGGTGGTGATGTTTGAGGCTTGAACTAAATATGTGAAATGACTGATATCAAACTCGGAATTTTCATCATGGGCATTGCAGTCTAACGTGGATCCCCAATACTATTTCAGTAGAGTATGAACGTTCAAAATCACTTCAGCGAATTGAGACTATATAATGCAGTTGTTTATTCAATTGTAACCAAGGGTTAAGATGGCAATATTATGGTTTCATTATAGTCCCATAAAATTATATAAACTTATTTTCTGTACTTTCTTAGCCAGCAGCTTTGATTCCTTTTTGCAATATCACGAAGTAATGCCTAAATAGGCAGATTATTCAATTCTGTTATGAAGTATATTAAGCCAGTTATTAAGATATCTGTTATATATGAATGCAGGACTGTCAATTAATTCATCTTTATGAAAGATCTGAATCCCATCGTCTCAAACTATTAATCTCAAAAACTGGTTTTTTTTCATTATTCATTCACTCATTCATCTTTAATTATCAAAAAAAACAATTGACAAGAAGAATGCCGATAAAGATGATCTTCAATCATATTATAGATGCAAATGCAAATCATCCCATCGTCTCCTAATGTCAGTCACAGATCATCAACTCTGTTCAGGACTGATGACGTTGATAGTGTCTAAGGTGTATTGAAGCTCCTCGAGAACACGGCGTTGCTCATCAGTAAATTGGAGCAAAGGAGGTACCTTCACATGGCTCGGCGTGATGACTATCTGCATAGGAACAGTTCCAATATGATTTTCATCCGTAGTACGACTGAGCGTGAGACGCCCGGTAGCACTGGTAAACGTACGGGAAATAGTCATATTTTCAGAAGGTAGCCGATCTAAATGAGCCGGCTCAGGAGCAGGCAGCTTGTCCGAAGAGACTGATGTAATAGACATTTTTTCCGAATCTAGTGGAGGATTAGGAAGGGTCTTTTGGAGAGAAGCAGGAGTCCACCAATACATTGGATAAACAAGGGCAATATTGTTGGTGAGACAGCCCATCCCAATAAAAACAACACCAATAGACATCTGCAATGGTAAATAATACCATCCGAGTGCTCTTATCTGAGAATCAATGCACGGGAGCATGGCAGCAGCACCACCAGGAGGATGAACAGTCTTGGTAATCATCATTACTACCGAAGAAATGGCAGTTGCCAGTGCACCACCAACCCAGAACTGATCTTCACCAGCTGAGCTGAGATTGAAAAGTTTCATGACAATAATGCCCACCAAAGAGGACAAAAAAGTTCCGAAAAAAGTATTTCGAGGTTGAGCCAAAGGAGCTTTGACAGCATTGAAGACAAGGATGGAGCCAGCAGCCCAGGAAGGAACTAAAACTGGGGAATCATGATCAATAAAGGATTTACCATATTTACACATGCACATGGTGACAATCAAACCAGCAAATGTGTTGACTAATATAAATGCATTGGTGATCCAATATCCGTGCTTGCACTTGAGAACCGGGGTAAACGTATCAGTTACCCCATCGAAATCAGGTGCACGATATCCAAGCCAGCGGGAAAGCGCTGGAGGAGCACGGTTCAACCGGTTATAAGGTATATACCTATTCAAATATTTGTCGATATCAAACATGCACAGCAAAAGGATAAGGCTTTGGATGGGAAAACCCTAGCTCGGGCGAACCGACTTTCTTTATATGATTATGCCATTGTTCGAACGCCGCACGCCGGCAACCGATCGGCTTGATAGGAGCTTTTGATAGGAGACAACATTAGAGCTAAAACTCAACAGATTGGGTCCGAACCCGAGAGATTTTTATGATAAAAGAGCTTCTGACCACTCTCGAACCGCTCCAATGGCGGCAGAATATCCATTAGCAAGTGCTCGCTTAGCACTGAGAATTCCAAGTTGCTTGCTAGTACTAGTGGGATTTACGACAAGTGCGGCTCCCCCCAGCTGCTCTACTAATGTCAAATTCATCGGTGTTTGCTGGACTCGGTCGAGTGCAATCAGCCGCATATCGGTCATACCGAGAGGAGGGCCAGCATAATGCTTTGGAGCAATACGAGAAGAGAATTGCAGATAGTGAGCAGCTGATATGTTATGCTTGACTATCATGTCATGGATGGAGACAGCTTCTAGAGATTCAAACGCCTTGTATCCGCCGTAGTTCTCTGAGCATGGTACCTGTGGCCGCCAGTTGGGCTGGTCTTCGCGGTGTTCAGAGAACGAATGCTCAACATCGATTCCTACGCAAAGTGAAACACCTGTAGGCTGTCTGTTTTTTCTCCAGAGACGATCAGCTTCCCAGGTATAGGCGTATCCGTCAGGATTAGCAACGGGAATAACATAGATGTTTGCTCGAGACAAGAGACCAGTCCCAGTCACAGCATATTCCTCGGCCAAAGAGTGCAGTACATAAAGAGCACTGAAGATGGATACCCAGTCTCGACCCTGGAATCCTCCGGTGATCAACAATGTGATTTCGGGTTTCTCTGAAGCACCTAGTTTAATGGCTTCTAAAGGCCTGTCTTGATAGGTTGTTCCCAACGTTTCTTTGCTAGCAAAGTTGTACCTATTGACCAATGCTTGCAACCATTCCTGAATGGTTTTCAAGTCCCGGTATTCCTCAAACAAACAAGCCAAATTGGTGTCAAAATTCAGACCCTTTGCACCGGCTCGATTTTTCAAAGGGTAACTGCTGAAAACTGCACGCTGCATGTCACCAACAACTTCTTCATAATTTTTACGCATTGTTTTTGGAAGCAATCTCAAAAAACTGCCGAATCTTCGCCTGTTGATTCTCACATTGGCATAATCATTGCCGAGCTCCCAAATATCCAGCATGAGAATCTCACTTGCTTCACACAATTTTGCCCGCTCTTTATCACTGTTAATGGCAAATCGGAATACTGCTTCGTCTTCATATTGTGAAATATCGACGCTGAATGATCCTGACTCGGTTTCTTCCATAGAATAAGACCCGTCCAACGGCTCCTGCTCTATAAAGTTTAGCTGAGCTTTATTTCCCAGCATAAAAGGAAACTGCAGTCCCTTGAGAAGATTGAACTTATACCATCCATTACCAATACCAGGTGCTGCAAGCTGTTGTTCTGCTGCAACGGATTCCTGAGAATCCGGAGCTGGACTGGGTGCGCTCCATGGAGTATCGGCATCGGCTGATGAAAAAACTCTTAGATAGGCTAGAGATGGGTCGGCCGAGACTAAGGTCAAAGCTAGCCAAGTGACCAGTAAAGCTAAGGGCCGAGTCATCTTGAAGAACCAACAATTAGAGGTTCTCACAGGCTTAGCAGGAAATATTCAGTCAATTCTGAGACGAAACTGGCTGCTGGGGGAAGAGTTTTAAGAGGCTTCGCCTCTGTTGATTAAGTGCTCACCACTCTATCTGACTAATATTTCTTCTTTCGGCGGACTGGGAGGACCTTCCTTGTCTCGAAACCGTCTGCTTGGTCTGCTGAGCCTTTTCCATAAAAAAAAAAAAAAAAACCTACTATTGGTTGCTTGGTTTGATTTCTTTGGTTAGAATTTGCAGATTGGCTTTGCAGTCAACACTTGCATAGTGTTATTACTTCTATTGCGGTGCTGGGTTGCGTCAGACCATGAACATCATAGTACGCAAGCGTGCATGATATGCTGTTCGATCATACGTCTTCAATCCCCCCTTGTTAAAAGATAACAATCGCGCGTAATAGGCAGTTGCGATCGCCGGGCCTGCGAAAGATCTACACATGTGGGATTTTTCAATGGGCTCGTGATAGTGCGGAAAGAGGGGAGGTTGCTTTTGATTGCAGCCCGGGTTATACCCAAACCGGTAACTAGGGGGTGCATGCTTAGCTGGGGAATGAATTATTGCTGGAGGGTTAGAATTCGGGTCTAAGGGCTATGATAATCTACCGGCTATATTATTTTTTAGCAAATTGTGTAATTTCTAGGAATTCGAGAGCTTATCAAGCGGCAGGGGGGAGCCACCTCTGAAAGAATTAATTCTTCGTAGTGTATTATTCTTAATAGGTTCCGTCAATCACCGTCACAGCATTGCCTGCAACTTTGATGGCACCATCAGAGTCCACTGTAACTTGTACCTTTCCATCTCGTGCCAATTTATGGCCCTGGTTGATCAGAAACTGCCCAGTGAATCCATGAGTGTCTCTCAAGTATGCCCCTGTTGCACCTGATCCTGATCCACACACAGGATCTTCTTCCACCACCGCATCCAAGGTTCTGGTGACATATGACCGATCAGCTTGTTTGCCCAGAAGTTGGAACCCGGAGATTTTGTTCTCTCGACAATAATCAGTAACCCTTTTCGAAGACGATGCGACACTGAGCACATCGGCTGCATTAGGGAGTTCGACTGCAAACCAAAACGGACCGACTTCGTATATAGCTGCTCCGATATATTCGCTTTTTCCGATCACATCCAATAGCTTGTCCATTTGCTCCTTGGAAGGCTCAGTTCGTCGTGCATATGGCAATTGAAACTGAATCTTGCGATCACTAGAAACCTCCAACTGCACAAGACCACCTTTGCATTCTTGTACAATTTTCCCCTCATGAGATTCAATAAGTCCAGCTTCTAACAAGGCGAAGCATGTTCCGATGGTTGGATGTCCAGCAAAAGGCAATTCTTCATCGCGAGAGAAAATACGAACTCGGTAATCGGCGCCCGGCTGCGTAGGCTTCAAGACAAAAGTAGCTTCGGACAAGTTGGTCCAAGTAGACATTTGAGCCATTTCGGCAGTTGAAAGATGGTCTGCATCGAAAAAGACAGCCACGGGATTTCCCTTGAACTTCACAGCAGTGAAAACGTCGATTTGCTTGAATAAAGGCATTGTAGGTTGTAAAGTTTAGTCTTAAGTGATAAGCTACCTTGAGTGTGGCTCGAAACCCGCGGCGGTACTCTCGAGTTCAAGCATGATCCGACAATGAGTCATGAGAGTGAAACTGTAGGAAGATGGATGGAAATAAACTTGAAATATTTGCTGTTTTTGTCAATCAATGGCATTTCCAAAAATATTTTTATTGGTGTTCAATATTACCAAGGTTTCTGGAATACATACATTTTGATCAATAACTAAATCGGACGTCTAACTAAAATACCGAGGTTCATCAAAGACATGATATCTATGTCCTCGAACACCTTCTCCTCGGAACAAAGTGGGGAATCGATATCCTTCTTTAACGTGGGCTTCGTCGATTCGAGTTTCCGTGCTGCTTTCAGGATCAACATGAGCATCGTCAATGACAAACTTGCCGACCTGTATTTCGGTATCTGTAATAGTAGATCTGGAAACCCTTGCATAACCAACTCGTTTGATATGCTTATAGAGAATGTACTCGCACCATCGGTCCCAGTCAGTAGAATCAATGTCATGCATACCAGACTTGTCACTAACATATGTGTTATAATTACCTTCCAAAGGTCTGGTCACAAGGTATGAAAGAAGAATTAGAGGATTGGAAGACGACCCCATAATCTCTTGGATTCCAAGTGATTGCAGACGACGATCTTCGACGTCTTCTTCTTGTCCAGAGTGGAAAACCACCACATCAACATTTTTGCCATATACATCAAGAGTTGCGTGAATGGCTGGTGCAAGCTCTCCCACAGGCGATGGCAATAGATGGTGAGTTGAGTTGAGAATAGGGAACTTGGAGAGTAGGCAGCATCCCCAGGTGTGCTTGTTAGGACCAGGTCCAAAATCTGCGTAGTAACCAAGTTCTTCAGCGATCTCTTGGGTCAAATCTCGGAAACCCATGATAGCTCGTTGAGTATCGGACTCAAGGAAGCCAATCACATCAATCTCTAGCTCATCTATGACATTGGCCATTCTTTTTTCACTGGCCCACATATCATTGTCCAAGCCGAAGTGAACAGTCCAGATTCCGGCAGTCATGACCTTGTCCTCGGCGTGATAAGGTTGAGGAGCATCTCTGTGGAATCGCTGGAAAGTGACTGCAGTGGAGATTGTGATCAGTATAATAACAACTAAAACCACTTTTTGACGGAATTTTGCAAGAAGGCCTGAGTCATTTGAGGGCGTTTTCAAAGTTTTAGAAGATCCATGAATCTTACCAGCACCAAAGAGTAAACTCAATCCAATAAATCCCTGTTGCAACATGAGCAAAATGTCGCTTCGTTCTCGTAGGAAGGTACCGAATGGAACGAATGCGTATGCTACCACGTAAACGTGCAACACATAAACGATACAAAGAATAAGAAATCCAAGGCCAAATGTCTTAGAAGGTGAATGCTGACCAGCTATGGTGAGAATTTTGGGGGCAACTGCAATCAATTGAATGCCACAGACAAGTCCACCAATGTAACCGGTCCATTCGTTGAAAGCATAAAGCACAGCGGCACCAATACTACCAACAATAAAGAAGAGGAACGATCCTGCTATTTCAGGATAGGCAACACTCAGATAAGATCCAGCAGCCATCACGGCAATAGTGATAATTCCACCGTGAGGAACAGGTAAAGGCCCACGCACAGGATATCCTTCCCAGACCCACAAAGTCAAGGTGGTAGAATCACAAAGAAGCTGATGAAGACCAAACAGAAGGCCAGCTACACCAAAAGCTGCAGCAACAGCAGATCCTCCCTTTGGTTTGTGGGAATCCAAAACTTTGCTTTTGGTTGTTGTAGCAAAAGCACCGGCGATAATAGCCAATGTGAGACCAGTAGCATTCCATCCACCAGTTTCAGCTCTCATAAGTGGCCAGAATGGGTTATTAGTCCAGAAAGCGAGCTTAGCAATGCTCGAGGTTGTAAGGCCAAGCGTGAATGCAGCGCCTTGATAGATTGGTGGAAGAGATGAAGCAGCACCGGCAGCGCTGGAGAACTGTAAAGCTAAAGCAATAGCCTGGAAGGCGCATCCAGCAGCTGTGCAAACAAGCCTCTTTGTAGGATCGACAATAAGGTACGAACCGATAGCCAGGGCACCACTCCAAAGAACAAGCTGATAGTATCGGGCCAAAAATTTATGAAGAGGCTTGATAGCAAGAATAACAGGAGCAGTCAATCCGAAAATCACAGCTTCAAAGCCAGAAATATCCATAGCCCAGAGAGGGAAATGCCAGATGAGAAGAGGCAAAGAAGTCAGACTAGTCCAAAAGAAAAACGAGTTGATAATGGCAATAGTAAAAGAGAACCAGCTGAATGTATCCTTTTTTTTCAACGAAGAAGAAGTATCAAGGGACTTTTCGTCAGAGGTGAGCGTGGAGAGAGATACGCCTTTGATATCGACGATCTGAATCTCGAGGTAATTGAAATCAAGCATAGTGACCGCATCAAAAGACAGGTCTAGGATGATCAAAGCCCATTCAAAGAAAGCATAGATACTATAGGCTCCGGCAATTCTCTGGACCTTATGTTGGATGAAGAAATAGATTAAAGGAACAAGAGAACCAAAGAAAGTGAAGGCAAAAATTTTTCGCCATTTCAAAGCTTGCTTCTGATCAGCAGGAGTTGTGATGATTCGGCCCGCTGTCCAGGGAAGAGTCAGAACAATATAGGAGATCATGAAGATGTCATGCCAATCATGATCATCAGTAGAAGTGACATAAGTCCATCCACCACAAGTCAAAGTTCTCAATAAACCACTGACTAGAAGTATCTTGGGCCAAACTGTATTTGGAGCATTGGTCAAAAGATATGTGAAGAAACAGAGAATAAAACGCGGGCCTGAAGTCACAGCGATGAAGAGCTGGAAAACAGATCGTTCCGGATATCGATCTCCTATGGTAGCCGAGACCGAAGGAAACCATTCCTCGGGAAATCCATAGAATTCGTTCTCGACAATCTTATGATAGTGAAGAGCGCATCCTACAATCAGAGCTCCCAGGAAAGCAGCTGCATGAGTTAGTAAATGCACTCCTCATCGGTAGATGACATAGAAGCCGAGGCAGGCCACTCATATGGAGCAAAATCCCATGCATCAGCTCAGGGGATCATAAGCATGACATATCGCAGTTTTCAGCAGGTAAAGAGCTATATCTCGCGAGAAACCTCGAACAATCCCGATAAAATGTCTCAGATCATGACGATCCAAGCATTAAATTGACAGAAAGGTATCGAGGACTTGGTATTATATGAGCCGAGTCAGTGATTCCGAGTCGAACGAGCTTAAAAGGTCAAATACAATGCTAGACTAATGATTTACTTGGTTGAGCGTCCAATTGTACCGGTTGTACATGATAATTGAACTAACCTCGGCTACGATCCCCCCTTACTATGAAAAAATAACAGCAGGAAAATACTTACTAGCAGCAGCAGCGGTATGAGCATAGCTGATCCAAGAACCGCTGATTTTCACCAGGGGAGTTCCGGGCTTGACGCGCTTGGTAATGGGTTTTGACATTTTCGCGACAACAAGGTGCTGAAGGCTAGGTGTTGAAAAGCTCCAGCTTGAAAAACTGGGGTGAGTTCCGCCGCTCATCCCAGAAGCCACCGATTCTGGGAGGTGTCCTAGCAGCACGGAACTTTAAGTGCTAGGATAAAGCGTAAAAGAAGAAGGGGGAGTAGTGAGGGAAATTTTGAGTCAGAATAGGTCTGATGATGTTAATTGTGTGGGAATATAATTGTCATTATATATGAAATGGTAGCCATGGTCAGTAGAACGGCCATTCAACTATACTTCAAACTCACGGTCCAGTTCATCAAGCTCAGCGTCGGCATCGACATCGGCATCCTGGTCAACATGAGCATAGGACGAAGTGCCGGTTTGCATAGCCTTTCTCTTTCTTAGAATGCTGTGTGCGATGACGAGACCCAGCTCACCAAAGATCAGGGCCAGAAATATGGCAATTCCCACAAAGTCAAAGCGGACATACAAAAGTGAATAAACTATTAGGCTGCAGAAGGCTCCGATGATTTGTATCATCAAAGCCAGAGGCATGAATGCTCCGAACGAGCTGTTCAATGTCAAATCTCGATCATAAGGTAGCTGTAAAAGACCAAACAGAAAAGAGATGCAGCCGGCAATACCGACTGCAGACAAAAAGTAGACTCGTGGGGTGCCAGTAAGGAGTGCAAATAGAATAAGACCAACGATTTCCACTACTACCAGACCACCAACAGTCATAACAAAAGGCTTATGAACAGAGCTTTTCAGAACTTGCAGCAGAATCTCCCGAGTAGGAGTGCCGGCAACAAAGGCATTTTGGCCGGAAAATACTTGCTGGAACCAGCAGAAAAGAGACATGAAACATACAAGAAACCATTCGACAGGTAGAGCAATCAGATCATCTCTCACTTCAAGAAAATAGAGACCTAAAAGGCCTCCTCCTATTGACCAAAAGCACCATAATTTCCAAGGAATTTCAACACCAGTAGCTTTATTTCGATAACCCTTATCTACTTGCACTAGTAAAGGGAATAAGGTCGGTATTAGGGCAAAGACCCCGAGAATGAGTCCTGCGATCTCCATCTAGTATTATTGATGGTGAAAAGGTTATGTGGCTGGTACCAGTCAATCGTGGACCAGATTGATAAATACAAATTGGGTAGTGCGGGATAGTGGGTAGTAATCGTGAGACTGCCACCGGAAGAGAAGAAAGAAAACGAAAAAGAGAGGTAGCTGTAAGAAAGGGGCCGTTTCTTGGAAAGCGGGGATACGATTTTGAGAAAGCGGATTTTTTGAAATTTTTGAAATTGGCAAGTATATTAGTATTTTCGACTATCTGGTGGCATAATTGAATATAGCAGTTCTCAACAGTCTGAAAGAGAGTGGGGGGATCACCGGTCCAGAAATCACGTGGCGCCGCATAATACGCGGCATATTCTACTTTCTCTCATCAGATCCGGCGACGACATGTGCAAACCTCGAGCCTACATATTGGCAAAGATCTCCGCTGGGCATCAAGTGGCTCCCTAATTAATTGGGCTTTCGGATTTTGAACACCCGTTTTCGCAATTAACCCCGCAGAGCGATGTAAAGGAAAGGCAGCAGACTCGGTGACAGTTTCTTGCTCGCTCACGACTTCCACAAACAGCTTTAAGCGCACCTTGCGATAAGCCGAGATTGGGTACGCCAATAATAATATATAGGAGAGTCAAAAGAAGCTCTTCACTTCACCAAGTGATCTCAAGTGAAAATGAAATTTTTGTCTGCCTTGTCAGTTGCCTCTGTGGTAATTTCATGCTTTGCCGGTGCTTCTAAGCAGGAGCTTCAGAATCTGGAGGATAAATGGGGTTTGGACTGGCCCTTCTCTGGTATTGCTACCTTCGCTCATCTTCCCTCGGACAAATGCTTATTGAATCCTGATGGTGATTTCGACATCGGTATCATCGGTGTTCCATTTGATACTGCTGTGTCTTATAGATCGGGTGCTCGGTTTGGTCCTCGGGCCATTCGAGATGCCTCCCAGCGACAGTCCTCTCTTCGAGGTTTCAATGCTCGAGCTGGAATCAACCCATACCAGGATTGGGCCAAGGTCATCGACTGTAATGATATTCCCGTCACTCCCATTGACAATAAGCTTGCATTGCGTCAGATGACTGAAGGCTACAATGAGCTTTTGAAGCGGCCTACTACAAACAAGAATCTCAAGGTGCCTCGTCTCGTCACTCTCGGAGGAGATCATTCTATTGTTCTCCCTGCTCTTCGAGCTTTGAAGGATATCTGGGGACCCATTACTGTGATCCATTTTGATGCTCATCTGGACACTTGGTTGCCTAACAAGTACCCTTCCACCTGGGAGACTGAGCCTGGCTCAAATCATTTCACTCACGGAACCATGTTCTGGATGGCCCATCAGGAAGGTCTTCTTTCAAATGACACTTGCGTCCATGCTGGTTTGCGAACCCGATTGTCTGGAAAGGACTGGGGTGATTACGAAGAAGATGCGAAGCAAGGTTTTGCCCGAATTGCTTCCGATGATATGATGACCAAGGGTCCCGAGGGTATTGCATCGGAAATTCTCGAGCGAATTCCCAAGGACGTTCCTGTATACATTTCAGTTGATATTGATGTCATTGATCCTGGTTTGGCTCCTGGTACCGGTACTCCTGAAGCTGGAGGATGGCTTACTCGAGAATTGATCCAGTTGATTCGAAACCTTGAATCTTTGAACATTGTTGGTGCAGACATTGTCGAAGTTTCTCCTGGCTATGACCATGCTGAAATTACTGCTCTTGCTGGTGCTCAAGTTGCCTATGAACTCATCACCAATATGGTGATCAATGGTCCTGTTGAGAGCGAGACATATCGCAGCATCAAGGATGAGTTGTAAGGTGGGTTGATCAAGCTAGAAATGAAGGAAGAGCCAGATCAAAGAGCCAGAGCCACTAGGGTTGGAGCTTCATTAACTGGCAACCGACAAACACAAAATTAAAAGCCAAAAATCTACTACATAGCTGCTATAAACAGCCTAACCACAATGTATATATCTTAACCACTTTTTTCAACATCTATCAGGGTGTTTGATGATGTCTTCCCTTCAATTGGCCTGCGCCCACACAATGTGAGTTCCCACATGACTTTCAATCCATTGGCCATCAATAACATCAGTGTCCTTGACAGATTCTTTGTATATCTCAAAGATATCTTTTCGAAGGGCCTCCTTCTCTTCCTCGGAGAGCTTGGTTATATAGCTGCGACTGAGCCAGTAATTCCAGATATATTCAGCACTAGCAGGGATCTTTTTTGTGAAACGAAAGTGCTCTTCATTGTAAGGAGTCTTGAAAAATGTCTGGTTTTCAAAGCTGTTCTGCCATTTTTTATGACGATACTGCGGCACTCCACCGTCCAGCGACCAGACCCTGGAGGTTATACGTCTCTGCCAATTGTTTTCAGGAAGATTCTCAATATCGTCATAATTCCAGATCAGTCCAAGATATCCAGTAGGTTTGAGAACTCGATTGATTTCCTCGAGAGATTTGTGATCTGCAAACCAGTGATATGCCTGGGCAATCAGCACTGCATCGGCTTGCTTATCAGGGAGTGGGATCGAGTACGAGGAACCTTCAAGCAGAGGGATTTGCGGGAAGTTCTTCTTGAAAGAATCGTTCATACCTTCTGAGGGCTCCACAGCAATAATATCATATCCTTTATCGGCAATTGATTTGGTGAACTTGCCAGTACCACTGGCGAGCTCTACAACTTTGGATCCAGCCTTGAGCTGACAGCCGTTCACTAGAGCGGTCACGGCTTGGACCACAAAATCGGGTCTTACCTTATCATAAAGCTTGTGGTTGGAATTGAAGGAATTGAGGGAAATTTTATTGACGACCATGTTCGCTTATTTGGGGTGATGGGTTAAAATACAGCATTTTGAGCTCCTTTTATATACTTACATGTTGTTTTAGTCCGAGTTTCGGTCACGCAGTTTGCTTCGTTAGGTACGGCAGCGCGGCTTTGCTTCACAAGAGGCTGTGGGGTGGTGTGAAAAAAGCTGTTGAGCTGCTTGGGTACAGCTCCGAGATTCGGGGATGAGTGAAATAGCTGCATCACAAACAAAAGCACTGCCATTGGTGTGGGGTTCATATTGATATTGTTGATTTGTTTACTAATTTCGACTACTTTTCAATTTACGTGATCAACATAATCCCCGTCTAATATTCCATGCTTTCCTCTATGATGGTGGTTATAGCAGCTCGAACCCGTTCATCGGTGGAGCTGTGGATCTGAGGTGCAAGGTTCAGCACTCGACGCTGAGGGAGAGCTCCATCAACTAGGCTATTAATATCAGCAGTATCATATCCAAGATCTTTGAGACCCCGTGGCTGCTTGGATCCCAGCTTGTTGTGCAGGAAATCCATGAGAGTTTCAGAAAGAAGCTCACCGGCGGACTCCCGCTTGACATTTGATATGTCTGCTCCAAGAGCCTCTGCAGCCTGCAAATGTCTATCGGGAGAGCTAGCACCGGTGAATCGGAAAACTGCCGGGGATGTTACAGCAACTGATACTCCGTGGGGTACAATGGGGTGACCAGTCATCTCATAACCATGATGCAAGTAGCCTTTGTTTTGCGAAGCAATTGGATATGAGATTCCATGGCAGAGATGGACCCCTGCATTACCAAAGCCTATTCCGGCCAGAGTTGCAGCAAGCAGAGTTTGTTCCTGAGCTTCATGATCCTCTGGGTCTCGGACCGATCGAGGTAGATATTTTGCGACCATTCGTAATGCCGCTAGTGAGAAAATATCACTGATTGGGTTAGCTCCTTGGTAGGCTGGTCTCAGAATGGGATCAGCAGGTCGCGGAGTTCTCTCGTTATAAGGTATGGCAGTGTAACTTTCAAGGGAATGGCATAATACATCCAAACCTGAACTGGCTTTTACTGAAGCAGGCATAGTTCGGGTATTTTCAGGGTCTACGATTCCAAGTGTCGGTTTCAATGCTCGTGATGCAATGCCTGTTTTGGCTCTTGCACTTGTCAGATCAAAAATAGCTGTTCCTGTGGTCTCGGAACCAGTACCTGCGGTGGTTGGAACTGCAACCAGCGGCTTCAATTGCCTTTTGATGG
Organism: Zygoascus meyerae; assembly: GCA_030561445.1. Taxonomy (NCBI): domain Eukaryota; kingdom Fungi; phylum Ascomycota; class Dipodascomycetes; order Dipodascales; family Trichomonascaceae; genus Zygoascus; species Zygoascus meyerae. Next base: position 354,260 of record JAKTXC010000014.1, read on the forward strand.
GTAGACCTTTTCCAAGTGGAGCGTTGACAAAATCAAGCAGATCGGCCTCAGGATAAGCCTGGAACAAATTGGCTATTTTCGCATAATCCATGACTGATCCACCTCCAACTGCTAAATAAGCATCAGGTTGAACTTTTCTAGCCCATGCCATGGCGTCCTTAACACCGTAGTCTTTGGGTTCGACAATAACGTCGGAATATACTTCATATTTGATTCCATGCTGGTCTAGCGATTCCAATGCCCTCTTCGCCGCTGGAAGCCCGAGAAGATATTCATCGGTGAAAACAGCTACATTTTTGGCCTTCATATGCTTGAAATCAAAACCAATTTCGGCCGTTACTCCAGGTCCATATCTGATATTACTAGCAGCCATTTCAAAAGCATATTCCTTTTCAGGTGCTGATGTTGCTTGGCTCAAAGCTCTCATGGCTTTTGAAATTGTAGCCGGGTGCATGCCGACGGATCTCATGGAGGAGCATCCGTGGCACGGACAGGCAGCGCCATGGCCTTGAACAAACGACATTACCTGTCTTGCGACAGAACCTTTATTTTTTAGTGCTCTTATGCTCATTGTTGTGAATTGAATAAGTTTCTTGTCAGAAATACAAGTCTTAGTGGGGGGAGAAAACAAGTTTGATTTGTGGGGTAAAGCGAGCGGTTGGTCGGCGTCCCCGGCGCTTAGCGCGGGGCGCCTGTTTCCCCGGCGGGCGACATGGGAGAAAAATGTTACGAGTGGGTGATAAAAAACGACCCGTCGTCAGCGACAGCGTCAAATCCGCGGAGCCGGAGCAGAATCTACCCAATTGATACTTAAGCGCCCTGCAAGAAAAAAGCTCGAGCTGTCAGCGCGACGCACGGTTGCAGCACCCGATAGGTTTACTATTTCACAAAGGTAGAATCCCTGTAGGCACCAACGAATGTGCAGATGTAGCGAACCATTATTCAAGCCCGCATTGCGACCTAGAAAATGTAGCTAATGTAGTAATTCATAAATTGCAAACTAGACTGGGTTTGCACCTTTATGCTCACATGAACGTTTAGATTTATTTGCGGGGCGCAGATGGTAGTAGCAAGCTGTGCCAATTAAGACATGTGGTTTCGGCAGCCGGATCAAAATCCAAAAAGTACCGCTCGTAGAAACTACCTTTGACCAGTCAGCCCAGCAATGAACCAAGAGAACTTGCAAAACCCGAATAGGCTGTCATCGAAGCTTCGCACTATGATCGGGAAGTTTCGAATACCGTTATTGACAGCGGCTTTTGTTGGAATCATTGCGGGTATTGCCATGGGACTGGCTCAATCTGATAGACGGATTTCCTACAGTCACTCTGTTCCAACTACAATTATAGGTAAAGCCGGATGGATCTTGGCAAATGAGCTTGGTATTGATTCCAGATATCTATGGGTTACTGATATTTTATCTCTGACAATGTAAGTAGCCGTAGAAGCCGGCCCTTGAGCTTTAACCGAGCGCAGACAGCAGCCAGTCGTTGGTGACCACAAGTGTTGTAACTAATATTCAGATTCTTCCTCGCATCTTTAGCCATTTCTATTTTCTTTTCATTCTCCGCAGTATTCCACAGTTTATGTATCCTGTTCATCACTTGGAAGAAATGGCATGCTCTCAGGGACTTTATTCTCGATCTTATGGCTGGTGGCAGCTCAGTTTTCTAACTAGGATCACCCGGGATCTTCAATCTACATACTGGTCGTCCTGCACCTCCTTTTTGTCTATCTTCGAAAATATCTATTTATTGCATACTTAAATATATACTATGACACTCTATTTTAGTGGCTGGCTTATCTAGCTGCATATTTTACGACTCGTCATATTGATCGTTTCAACGGTGCCTTATCATATCTTATCATGTGAGGCTACCGTTTCGACCAACCATCTTCACAATATCCAAAATCAATTATTTTTTGTTAGGCGGCTTATCTCGCTTGTAGACGTCCCCTATGGATACTGGATACTCGCATCTTGTACGGCAAGATCAGCTAGATGATGAATATCAGTCTGATGATGATAGTGACACCGCTGTTCTCAGGTCGGGGGTGTCTTGTGCTAGTACCAGCCATGTACCTGCCACTGCCAGTAATTCAAACTGGGTACCCAGAAAGGTCCAGAAATGGACAGGCAATGTTTTCAGGCGCTCCAACGAGCATCCTTCTATCAGTGAAATCTACTACTCGGTATTCAGGGCTCCTAGCGTAGCAAGTTTTGATTTTCCTCCGGAGGGATTGAACGACACCGGGCCAGTGACATCTACTCAATTTGATGAATTGGTTGAATCGGTGAATCAGGCAATTGAGCAAGGAATAGAACCTAAGAGAATAGCTGCTGGCTCATCAGGATCTTATTTTGTCTACAATAGAGAAGGTGTTGTTGTTGGAGTTTTCAAACCCAAAGATGAAGAGCCTTACGGACCATTGTCGCCCAAATGGACTAAGTGGGTGCACCGTAATTTATTCCCCTGTTTTTTTGGAAGATCTTGCTTGATTCCAAATAATGGTTACATAGCTGAAACCGCTGCTTCAGTGCTTGATCGTCAGCTTCAGTCATTCATTGTTCCCAGGACCGAAATAGTATATCTTTCATCTGAGAGCTTCTACTACACCTTCTGGGATAGATATCAGCATTTCCGAGGAAAATCTCTTCCCAAAAAGGTAGGATCGTTACAATTGTTTTTGAAAGGATACGAGGAAGCTGATGTTTTCTTAAGAAAGCATCCTTTACCTGAAAATACAACAAGAAATTCTGCCAAAGCTTATTCGGATAATAGTAACAATGATAGCTTTCAATGGACTAGTGAAACTTTGCAACAATTTCGCGAAGAAATAGAAAAGCTGGTCATCTTGGATTATATTATGAGAAACACCGATAGAGGTTTGGACAATTGGATGATCAAACTAGAATGGACTGAGGGAGTCAACGGTAGAACTCCACACCTCAAGGTCGGTGCTATAGACTCTGGCTTATCATTTCCCTGGAAGCATCCCGACGAATGGCGTAGCTACCCTTTTGGCTGGCTATTTCTTCCACTGAACATTATTGGCCAACCTTTCTCACAAAAGACCCGTGATCACTATCTTTCGATTTTGACGTCCACTGCTTGGTGGCAGGATACCAAAATCGCCATGGAAAAGGTTTTCAGAGAAGATAGTGAATTCAAGAAACGATTATGGAAGCGGCAATGGGCTATCATGAAAGGTCAGGCATTTAATGTTGCTGAATCGCTCAAGAATCCAGATGAGGGTCCATTGGAACTTGCCAGACGCACTAGGGTTTTTGTGTGGGATAATGAAATGGAAATCCCAATAAGAGCCTCTGCTGCCGGTACGGAACTCATAAAGGCCATTGATACACCTCTATGGTACGAGGATGCCGTAGAAGCGGGAACTGCGACGATAGAACACACCGTCGCCGCACCTTTCAAAATCCCTTCTCAAAGGAATGTGCCCCTTCTTCAATCTGGTAGCCTTTCTAGTGCATCTTCGCTTTCTCCCAAGAAGAATTCCCGCGCGAAGGGTTCTTCTCTCACTCTGGAAGCTCGGTATCGGTCCCTTCCAAAGAGTTCTGACCAAGAGCGTGGATCGTTGTGGCACGAAATTTTGCATGAGCCTGAAGAAAATGATCATGCTTTTTCGAGGACAGTTGACCAGAGCTATTGTGATAATTCGGACGAAGAAATACGGAAGTATTCTGGTTCCGGCCTTGGTATCACAGCTGCTGAGGAAGCTGGCTCTAGGAGAGTTATAGTTGAAAGGCTTCAAACCGCAAATTTGCGCCAACCTTTGTTTACATGGTGCTGATCTTCTTCTAATATCACTAGCTTCTTCGCTGCTCCAAAATCAGACTGCTTTTTGCGGCAGTCGATAGCTACTCATTACATAAAAAATGGCACAGCCAGGTCTTGATTTCAGAAAAACTGGAGTAGGAGATGGATAATTTCAAACTTTCCTCTAGACCAATGCCCTCGAAACGAGACAGACGAGTTAGAATCTCGGGTTATGATTTGGCATAATGACTTATCGAGGTGGCACATCGTCGATCTCTCAAAAACTTCACTGGCCTAAAATCTTCGAAAATGCGGATCGATAGCTTAGGTTTGAATTATTTTGTCATTCTCTGTCCTGACTTGATCCAGACTCAATATCCAGTGATCGTTATATGCTCAGTATTGGTGATCATGTCTATACAATTTACCTTTAGAGTTAGCAGATGAAAATATAACTCCTCCTTAGTGATTAACATTTGTTCGTATTTTGAATTAGATAGTTTTTAGATCAAACAGGCGTGCCAACATATTTTCAATTGTCATGAGCGGTGATATGCATCTATTATGTGACTTGGCTTAATAGGAGTGCTCATTACGAGAAATACAACAGTTCTCTTTCGAGTTGGGCTCACTACAAGTTCATTTTACTAAGTGCTGGAATTGAACTAGTGAATCTATAATCAAAGGTGTTTGATGTGTTTTTTAAAGTGAAAGGGCTCATATATAAACATTCGACAATTCGTACTACAGAAACACCATTACGATGCTAGGAAGAATTTAATAAAAAATAATTCATTAAGCTAATAAATAAACTCATAAAGTCATAAACCCATAAACGATCTTTGCAACCGATGACTGCTTCCTAGACTCCCATTCTTTAAACAGACCACCACTCCGACGTC